>WOXC01005190.1:600000-1125000 GCA_011680675.1 Gymnobelideus leadbeateri | reverse complement strand
AAAACTCCCACCACAGGCTACTTGTGACCACATTCAGCCTCTTATGGGGGCAGAGGATATTTTCAAATCAGGGGAGGTCTTCAAATTCACTTAGGCTTCTTAAGGAGTAGGGAAGATCTTCAAATTCCCTTACCATTAAACTGGCTTGTGCTGGTCTCACAGTTAAAGGTCACATGTGACCTTGGGTCTTTCTGAGCCAAAGTCCAGCACTCTCCCCACTTTGCAACATTAAATGAGCATAATAAGTTTGACTCTTGTTCAGCATATATCAGTGTGCTTGGATGATATATTCTTCTCATGTGGGAGAAGCTGGAGTGCCAGCTTCTTCGAGAGCCATGCTGACCCAGGGTAAAAGTACCTTAGAGAGGCTGTGACATGTATATATGTGCGTGTGTGTGTGTGTGTGTGTGTGTGTGTGTGTGTGTGTGTGTGTGTGTATTTTGTAACAGTTCTGGTCTGCTAACCATATGACCAGGAGACATTTTCTCTTTTCTAACTAACCAGAACTGAAAAAAGCTTGTGCCTAATCTGTTTGTTTCATTCCCCACTGCTCCCTTCTGGTTGTTTGACTACTTCCAAGGAATTCTGAGATGCTGGCTCTTCTGGTCTTTCAAAATGTTGATGATTTGCGCCTGTAATTCCTTCACCTAGAATGGATTAGAAGATCTGCAGTGGTCAAGGTCCAAGTCCACTTTTTCTCCTGAAAAACATGGGGAGGTGACTCCAAGAAATCTCCCCTTATCATGTTATCTCTTTCTGAACACCTTCAGTAAAGTGCTCCAACAACCTTAGTGTAGCTGAAGTGAATCAAATGAAGTCACTAAACTGAGGCTGACTTTAAAAAGAAATACATTCCCAGGTCTAGTCTGACAGATTATAATAGAACTCTTTTAGCCAACCAGAACTGGTAACAGAATTTCTCTTCGTGTTTTTTTTTTTTTTTAAGCAATTGGGGTTAAGTAACTTGCTCAAGGTTACACGGCTAGTCATTATTTATGTGGGGGTGCTCATTTTCTGAGGCCGGATTTTGATCTCGGGTCATCCCAACTCCGAGGCCGGCGCTCTTACTCACTGCGCCACCTAGCCACCCCTTTTAGGGCAATTGGGGTTAAGTAACTTGCCCAAGGTCACACAGATAGGTTTTTGTTTGTGTGGGTTAAGTGTCTGAGGCCAGATCCGAACTCAGGTCCTTCTGACTCCAGGGCCGGGGCTCTACTCACTGCGACACCTAGCCGCCTCTACTCTTCGTGTTTTACAGTATCTGCAAGGTGCTTCTATTCCATATCATCACTTCTTTTTTGTAAGCAAGCTCTTCATCAGGACCCAGTCCAGCAGTACCTAAGATGAAGAAAGAACCAGTATGTAATCTGCATCTGTACATGGTGAGACCAATGTTATGTAGCAACTGAACTAAGTGTGAGTCTCAATATGCTGGGGGTGTCTCTACTATCATGAAAGTAAACATCACTATGTAAAACATAATTTACATGGTTATTAATATTAATATTAATATTGATTATAAATTTGGTTAATTTCAACCAGGGTGCTAATCACTGGCAATTAATAGTGGGGCATTAAGTCAGTAACATTAGACAAAATATACCTCCCCACCTCTCAGACAATGCTAGAATGCTGAAGGACAGATACATCTTGACTGACTCTGGAATAGTGAGCCAGAACATACACAGTACATAAATATATACAAAATTTATTTAAAATGCATGGTAATTTTTCAAGGGACACACTAGCTTCTAAGAAACCAGGGAAACACTATACAAAAGTAATGATATTGTAACTGAGTTTTGAAGGAAACTGGGGATTTTATGAGATGAAAATGTCATGAATTATCAGTGTGGGAGACAATCTAATGCTAAGCCATAGGGGTAGTCAATGGAATATCATTTGTAGGGAACAAGAAAAGCAGTTTTGGCTAAACTGTAGGAATAATATATAACACTTGTGGAGGGTGTTAAATACAAAGCATGAGAATTTGTGTTGGATAAGGAGCCACTGGGAATTTTATGTGTGGATATGTCTTTGTTAGACCTTTGCTTTCAAAATGTTACTTAGGAATGGATAATGGTTTAGAGAAAGGAGAGATTTGATGAAGGCAGACTGATTAGGAGGGTATTGCAATAACCTTAGTGAGAGTTGAAGAGATTTTGAATTAGAACTATAGTCATGAGGGTAGAAAGGTGATATATGTAGATATTTCATGAAGGGAAGACTTGACAAGACTTCGAACATGATTATTTTTGTGTGGTGTATGAAAGCAAGAAGGTGAGGATGATTGCCAGGCTGGAAAGATTCATGGCTAGAAAGATGGTAGAAATAGGAAAGTTTGAAGAAGGGGGATGATTTTTTTTAAAAGAAAACATGATAGGAGTCCCTCTGCTTATTCAATGGTCTTGCTAGGGTTCAAAATATTCCTGGAAGTGATCCTTCTGTTGTATTTGTCTTCAAAATCAATATAACAATCTTTTAAATATCCTCAATTAAAATAATCTTAAATTTTTAGGGTATATTTAATTTCAGAATATGAACAAGGTAATTTATAACTAAGTCTGATAAACGTCCAACTATGTGATAACATTTTTTCCTTCCCAAAGTTTAAAGATGTGTAGATCTAAAGAGACAAGTAATGCATTCCTTTGTAACTTAAAAAAAATGCATCCCTTAATACTAAAGAATAATACAGCACTTTTTGGAGACACTGGTGAAAAAGATGACGTGAAACTGTCCCTAGATGAAATCAAGTAAAATAGTCAGATTTAATGTTGTCATTGAAAGAACTTCAGAAGTAAGAGCAATCAGGCACAAATTTCTATCTACATAAATGCTTCATTTTTCTGGGTCCTAACTTTCCTCTTCTGTAAAGTGAGACATCTGGACCCAATGATCTAAAAGATCACTTAGAGCTCAGGATGATGTGCTAAGTGAAATATACCAATCAAGATTAAAAAAAAAAAAACTATCAGTGATGATTTTCGGAAACCCAACTGTAACCAAACTGTTTTAGTTTCTGTTTTTCCTAGTTTCTATGTTTGGCTCTACCAGTGATTTCTCATGTGACCTTGTGGCCCTGTTTCTTTATCTGTTAAATGAAGTGGTTGTACTAGAAAGTTAAGCTATTATCCATCTCTACAAATTTTGTTTTAGTTTCTAGCATTTTCATTCACTTTAAGAAATCCATTCTGAGATGACTTTTCTTGCTGAAAATCCTGTACATAGACATAAATGGAATTGGTAAAAATTCACATTTCATTCAAAGTTTAATATAAATAGCAAATCTGACAAAAATCTATCCTCTTATGTGACCTCTTTAAATTTCTATATTAGGTGCCCTACATTACTGGAAATTGCACTACATGTAAAACTTATGGGGTATGGCTAAATAGGCTGTATATAAAATAAAGGCAGAACATCAGAATAGTGACTTTCTTTCCCCCAAAATATATTATGAGACTATTAAGTTCTCACAATTGAAAAGTGGGGTTGCTTGTCTTTTTAAAATCACTTTCGTTAATTATCTCCTCCCACTTAGTGCAATTCTCTACAATTTTTAAAAGGCATATATATTTGCAATATTCATTTCATTCAGATTTCAATGAAAAAATCTATTAGTATTGAGCTTTAAGGTTGTTTACTTTGGGTCTCTAAAACATGTGAAAACACTTCTTGTAAAAATAGCCCTTGTTCTTAGAACACATCATTACATTAAGAGAAGAATTTTCTTCATGGTCCCATATGGGAACCATTATATTAAGAAGTTTTCTTATATTTTTTTCCCATTTGGAATTTCTCTTCTGGATGTTTTGTTATGAAGTAGATGATGTAGGAATTCAAGAATTTATGACATTCTTGGAAACTCATATTTGCTTTACAGAAAAATACACAGCAATAGAGAATGTCAGGATCAGAGTAATAGAAACAGCTTTATTTTATGAATCATCTTTTTTTTTTATTTGAAAACTCTAAAAATACCCAGGGAAGTTATTATCCAACCACCCTTTTTTTAAAAAAGTGCAGAAGCACAGCAATTTCAAGCTTAAAAACAAAAGGCACTCTCAATTTATATTGGCAAGTAATGAGAATTATCCTTGGCATGGCCAATGCAACAGAAAGTCCTTACTAATGAAACAGGAGTGGGTAATGCAAGGATTCTACAGGTGGCCATAACCCCCTCAAAGGTGCACAGGATGTCTGGGTTCAGAAGAAAGAATAAGATAATTAGGTAAATAACTAAAAGTTAATAACACAAAAATGGCCTCACTTTCCTAAGCGCTGTCTCTCCAAAACACTGAGGACAATGCGATATTTGAGAAAAAAAAATTAAGCTATCTTTGGCTGTTGCCTGTTTTCTCAAGCTTCTTTAATCTTTTCATTCCTCTTCTTCCTTCTTTAATATACTTTTTTTTAATTAAAAAAAAAAAGCTTTATTAACTTCTGTTTTACATCATTCATTTCTGGCAGATTTTGAGTTATAATCATTCCCCTCCTCCCCCCCCCCCCCGTTATTCCCCTACCCAACCTCCCAGAATAGCAGTCCCACAAGATATCGCTTCCTCCAATCTGCTCTCTCCCATACCTTCTCCCATACCGCCTTCGACTTTTCCATTAGAGGAAGGTGAATCTTTGTGTCCCAATGCCTGCACATCTTATCTCCCAATTATAAACAAAAGAGTATTAATAATAGTATTTAAATGTATTTGAAACATTTAATGTTAAGACCTCGACTTTCAGATCCATTTCCTTCTTCCCTTGTCACCCATTCCCTCTGGGGAGATAAGTAATTCAGTATATGTTGTACATGTCTAGCTATGCAAAACATTATCATAGTAGATATATTGTACAAGGCTGCTTACAATTCCCTCCCACTCGTCCCACCCCCCACCTGGTCCATTCCCCACATGATCCTGTCCCTCTTCTATAGTGGGTACTTCCAACCACCCCTCCCCCCAAGGATGCCCTCCCATCCATCTTACCTCCTCTCATCACCCTTCCCCCTATTCTGCTGCAGGTTGAGATATCCCATTTAGTATGTATGTCATTCTCTCCCTGGACCAAATTCAATGAGAATGTGGTTTTGCCTTTTTGCCTTCCTATTCTTCCCCCCGTTACAACCACTTCCCCTTGCTTCTTCTACATGAGATAGTTTACCCTACTCTGTCTCTCCCCATCTCCTCTTGCCACTTTCCTCTCTCACCTCATAATTTCATCCCTTGAGTGTTCTCCCTTCCCAACAAATTCAACCTATGCCCTCTATCCATATATAACTGTAACCATCTACACACAGATTCACATATGTACTCGTATGACCACACACCCTTCTTCCATTATTTTCATAGTGAGAAAGATATCATCAGTCACAGTTATTGCTTTTCCATATAGGAATGTAAATAGTTCAACTTTGATAAGTTCCTTTTGATTTCTTTTCCCTGATTACTTTCTCAGGCATCTCTTGCTTCTTGTGTCTGGATGTCAAATTTTCTATTCAATTCTGGTTTTTTCCTCAAAAATGCTTGAAAGTCCTCTATTCCACTGAATGACCATGTTTTCCCCTGAAATGAAATACTCAGTTTTGCTGGGTAGGTGACCCTTGGGTTCATTCTCAGTTCTTTTGCCCTCTGGAATATCATATTCCATGCCCTTCGATCCCTCAGTGTAGAAGTTGCCAGGTCCTGGGCTATTCTGATTGTGTTTCCACAATATTGAAATTGTTTCTTCCTGGCTGCTTAGAGTATTTTCTCCTTGATCTGGGGATTCTGGAATCTGGCTATAATATTCCTGGGGGTTTTCTTTTTGGGATTTTTTTCAGGAGGTGATCAGTGGATTCTTTCAACCTCTATTTTGCCCTCTGGATCTAAAACATCAGGGCAGTTTTACTAGAGAATTTCATGAAGGGTGATTTCTAGGTTCTTTCTTTGATCATGGCTTTCAGGTAGTCCAATAATTTTTAAATTGTCTCTCCTGGATCTATTTTCCAGGTCAGTGGTTTTTCCCATGAGATATTTCACATTGCCTTCTAATCTTTCCTTTGTTTGGATCTGCTTAACAGCATCTTGATTTCTCATAAAGTCATTAGCTTCCATTTGCTCCAGTCTAACTCTGAAGGAATGAATCTCTTCAGTGAACTTTTGAGATTCTTTTTCCATCTGGCAAATTCGACTTTTTAAGTCATTCTTCTCCTCATTGCCCTTTTGGGCCTCCTTTGCCATTTGAGTCAATCTATTTTTTAAGGTGTTGTTTTCCTCAGTCAGGCTGTTGACCCTCATTTCATACTTTGCCTGCATCCTTCTCATTTCTCTTTTCAATTTTTCCTCCACTTCTCTTATTTGATTTTTAAAGTCCTTCTTAAGGTCCTCTATGGCCTGCAACCCGCTCATGTTTTCCCCCTGGGGCTTTTGGAGCAGGACTTCTGACCTCACAGTCCTTTTCCTGCTCTATGCCCCCCAAATAGGAGTCTAGGGTTGCATTTTTCTGTTTCCTTTGCCTTGGCATGTTGCCACTTATTTGCTTGACTTTTGGGCTTGTTGCCACACTATGGCTTTAAGGCCAGATAGAAGAATTTTCGTCCGGAACGTATGGCAGGCAACTTCCGTTTCTGGCAAGCTGTAAACCCACCCATGACTTCCACCCTAGATCATGATCCAGACCCAGGGAGGTTAAAGCAGGAGCGATTACCCCCAAGACTGATCGCTGTATCTCCCTATGGTTCTGCAAGCCAGGAGCTGGAGCTGCCTCTGAAAACTACAAAATGGTATGTCTCCTCAGTGGCTTCTAGCCCCCAGGGGAGGAAGCTGATGCATTCCCCAAATACAGGTCCCAAAGTCCATAGGACACTAACCTCTTACTTTATCCTAGGCATGTCTATGTTGATAATTCTGGAGTCGCCGCAGCGGCTGGTGTTCTGGGGTTCCTCCAGCCGGCTGCTGGCCCTGCCGCCCTGGGGCTAAAACCTCGGCTCACGTGGACCTCAGCTCCGGCTCTGCTTCCTTCGCTCTGAGCACTGCATGCTACAGGCTCCCAGACCGCTGCGCTGGTCCTTCCTGCAGGGCTGCTGGGCTGTCCTCAGCAGGAGGTTAGCTTCTCTGTGTCATTCTGTGGGTGCTGGGGTTCCAGAAACTGTTCAGAGTGCCCTTTTACATAGTTTGGGGCGAATCTGGGGGCAGAGTGGCTTGGATGAGCTGTTTCTACTCTGCCATCTTGGCTCTGCCCCCTTCTTTAATATTCTAAAGCAAGATTTCTTAAGCTTTTTTTTTATTCTTAAATGTTTTCTACTTATAACCCCTTTTGCAGAAAATTTTTACAAGTCCCTAGGTATATGGGCATATATAGGCATAAAAACATTTAAGTGATATTAAACATAAATAAATTTATTTTAAAACTATTCTGTGGCCTTTGGTATACATCTAATTTTGCAATTTATTAAAGATGAAATCAAATTTACATACTAATGAGATCTATGTACTTGTTTGTTTTTACATAAATAATTAAATCTTTGTGGAATATTTGATACTGCAGGACACAGATCATCTTCAATGTTCTTCAAAGTGGATCAATATCTTGATTTTATAATTGTCAATGCTGAGAATGCCACTTCATAGAAATATGTAGAAAGGATGGTACAGATTTGCTCAGGGTCATTGAATAAATTATTAGAATTTCTTAATCCCAAGCTAAAATTCATTTAATGAATTTTTAGAAAATTGAAGTTTTATACCTCTGATAATTTGATAACTTCTTAACTCTGCAAATTCTTCTTGAACTTTTAATGCATGAATGATATTTTTTATCTCAAATGAATATGGCATATCAATACAACTTAATTTTCTATAATGGGAATTAGAAGGGAAGTATATCTGAAACTGTCTCTAGGCCTATGAGATGATCAATTATAATTTTTACAATTAAATCTTTGGAAACATTATTTTCAATTATGAATTCATCTGTAGCTGTTAACGTTTCTAAAGAATCATTTTCCAATCTATATTTCCATGTGTTAATTTTTGAGCAAAACTTTCAATATTACCTTTTAACTTAAATATGTTAGATTTTTTCCTTGAAGGAAAATGCTTAAAGCATTAAGGTTTTTTAAAATATTCTAAAAATAACTCAGTTTTGAAAGTTATAAATCATTATAAAAAATCTGCTCAGTCAGAAATATAACTTTAGCTTTCAATTTCAATAATCTGTTTGAACTTCACCTTTTTGAGAGCCACCCTACCTTTCTATGTAATAATAAGCTTTTGTAATCAGATCGCATGTCTTTCCAAAGGTTTGAAAACAATTGGATGTTAAGGGCATGGCTTTTGATGAAGTTAATGATTTTTTTTCAAATGCTTTATTAACTTCTGGTTTACATCATTCATTTCCATCAGATTTTGAGTTACAATTTTTCCCCCATTTTTCCCTTACCTACCACCCCAGAATAACAGTCATATGGGATATCCCCTCAACCAATCTGCTCTCTCACATCTCTTCTCCCATAACCCCTTTGACTTTTCCAGTAGGGTGAGGTGAATCCCCGAGCCACATTGCCTGCACATCTTATCTCCCAATTATATGCAAAATAGTATTAATCATAGTATTTATATATTTTTAAAACTTTGGATTTTAAAACTTCGAATTACAGACCCATTCCCTCCCTCCCCTGCCACTCATTCCCACTGAGAAGATAAGCAACTCAATATATGTGTTACATGTATAGCTGTAATGGAAATGCAGATTTGAAGATCTTCCCTGCCCCTAGGCCCTTTGATTGGCTTAAGAGACTCTGAGAACCTTCTTTAATTTGAAAGTATATTCTTCCTCCTAATAGGCTGAATGTGGTCACATGGAGCCTGTGATAGGAGGCTTGGTTTTGAAGAATGACCACACCTTGATGCTGTGTGATTGGGCAGTGTGTCAAGAGGGTGGTTACATTCTCTGAGCCAGGAGAAGACTATATAATCCCTGATTTGAGGCTTTGCTTTGGGGGCTCACTCTGGGAAGCCTTTGTTGAGAGCTCCCCCCCACCCCGTTTTTGAAAACCCAGATGTTGATTCTTCCCTCTCTGGTAACTGTGATTTTGGTATTGATAATTGTTGGATAGTTTGGAAGCCTGTCTGTTTCATTTGTCTGTATACTCTGAAGTTGGGGTGCTGACCTTTTCCCCCTGAGCTAGGTATGTTTGTCTGATTAAATAAGCTTGTTAACTGATTTTGAGTTGCTTTCCTTTTGAAAAGCAAATCTAAGGACCTGTGTTGGCAGTCACCCTGGGGATACTGGGGTGCTTGCTGCTACAATAGCTATGCAAAACATTACCTTAGTAGATATATTGCAAAAGACTGACTACATGGGGCGGCTAGGTGGCGCAGTGAATAGAGCGTCAGCCCTGGAGTCAGAAGGACCTGATTTTGGATCTGGCCTCACACACTTAATGCACACATAAACAAAAACCTAGCCATGTGACCTTAGGCAAGTTACTTAATCCCAATTAGCCTCCAAAAAGAAAAAAAAAATAGACTGACTACATTTGCTTTCCTCTTATCCCACCTTCCACCAGGTGTACTCCCCACTTTGATCCTATTCCCTTTCAAAAGTGGGTGCTTCCAAATTTCCTCCCCCCCAGCCTGCCCTCCCTTCCATCATACTCCCCTGTTCCCCTCCCCCCAATCTCCTGTAGGATGAGATATCCCATACAGTATGTATGTCATTCTCTCCCTGAGCCAAATTCAATGAGAATAACGTTTTGCCTTTTTGCCTCTGTGCTCTTCCCCTCTCCTGCAAACACTTTCCCTTGCCTCTTCTACATGATATATTTTACCCCACTCTGTCTCTCCCCATCTCCTCTAATTTTATGCCTCTCTCACCTCTCAATTTCACCCTTTAAGTATCATCCCTTCCCATTAATTTGACCTGTCCCCTCTACATATACCTGTAAACATAAACACATTCACATATGTATCCTTATGCCCATATACTCTTCTTCAGCTATTTTCATACTGAGAAAGGTTTCATCAGTTACAGTTTTTGTTTTTCCATGTAGGAATGTAAATAGGTCAACTTTGTAAAAAAAATGACTCTAAAATTTTTAGTTATAGAACCCACACATTGACATGGTGAAATACACCTCCAGCTGAAGTTGGTCTGACAAACCAAGAGTAAGGGTCTGTTGCACCAGACTGGGAGTGGACCACAGTACTGAGTGGGCTGTACTAGGATAGAACAGAGGTAATGGTGGCTATAGCAGACAGGCAGCTACTTCTGATGTTACAGTCATAAAGACGGTGGGGGTACCAAGCAACTTGATTAGGGGAAAATTGTAGGAATCTTCTTGGTGGCACTGAGACAGGATTCTCTTGCTTTGCTCTGCTGGATATGGGTCACAATCTTGTGTGGTAGTCCTGGGGTGAGGAGGAGTGCTAGTGTGGCAGAGCTTGTGCTGGCTGTGGAGTGAGAATCCTTCTCACAGTTCTGAGGCAGGTGCTCAGAAGTAGCTCTGACAACAGCTGTGCAAAACCACAGAAATTTTGGACACAGCACTCTCTGCTCTGGAAGCATAGTTCTACTGTGGCAAAGAGCTCTGTAATCAAGTAATTGTCTGGCAAAAAAAGCAAACAGAAGAAGAGAAATCAGACTATGGAATCATTATCTGCTGACAAAGTATTGGAAGTGGTTGGGGCACAAGCTCAAGCAAGTTCATGTTTTTACTCTGCTATCTTGTCCTCATTAGCCACTTAAAAGCCAGTGGAATTCTGTATTTTATGTAGATTCTCCTGAAGGGTCAATGTTAAGGTCTATCAACCTATGAGATTTTGTATTTTTGGTCTATGGTGAAAGGGAAGATCAAAAAACAAAACTCAGAAGAAGAAGATAAAGTCAAAACTAATAACAAAATCAAAACCTCAAAGAAAAATGTGAATTTATCTCAGCTCCCCCCCGCCAACATCCAAGAAAAGCTCAAAAAAAAGTTAAAAATCAAATAAGAGAGGTAAAAGAGGAATTGTTGAGAGTAAGGCAAGAAAAACATGAATAAAAATAATCAACAGTTTGGTAAAGGAAGCATCCAAAAAATGCTGAAGAAAATAACACCTTAAAAACCAGAATAGGTCAAATGGTAAAAGAAATACAAAAAATCCACTGAAGGGAAGACCTCCTCAAAAAGCAGAACTGGCAAAATTGGGGGTTAGGGAGAAGACACACAAACTTCACTGAAGTAAAGAAACCTTAAAATGCAGAATTGACCAAATGGAAAAGGAGGTACACAAACTCAATGAAGAAAATATGTTTTTTAAATTAGAATTGTTTAAAAGGAATTAATAATTCCATGTGATATCAAGAAACAACAAAAATTCAAAAGAATGAAAAAATAGAATAAAATTTGAATTGTTTCATGAGAAAAACAACTGATATGTAAAATAGATTAAGGTGTGATAATTTAAGAATAATTGTACTACCTGGAAGCAACAGTTTAAAAAAGAGCCTAAAAACGATATTTCAAGAAAGTGTCAAGGAGAACTGTCGTGATATCCTAGAACAATAGTATAAAAAGAAAGATTGAAGTAATTCAATGATAACCTCCCAAGAAATATTTTAACCAAATTCCTAGGCTCCCAGGTCAAAAAGAAAATTTGCAAGAAACCAAAAAGGAACAATTAAAATAACACAGAACCAGTGAAGGTAATGCAACATTTAGTACCGTCTACATTAAAGGATCAGAGGGGTTGGAATAAGACATTCCAGAGGACAAAGGAGCTAGGATTACAAACAAGAATCACCTACACAGGAGAAATGAACATAATGCTTTGAGGGGAAAAATGGATGTTCAGTGAAATAGAGAACTTTTAAGTAAGTATTCCTGATAAAAAGACTAGAGCTGGATACAAAATTTGACTTTCAAATACAAAGTTCATGAGAAGCATAGAAATGAGATATCTAAGGGATCATAGAAAGAGATATCTAAGGGATTCAACAAGATTAAAATATCTATATTCTATGTATGAGAATAATACTTATAACTCCTAAGAACTTCCCCATTATTGACAGTTTGAAGAAATATACAAAGATAGAGGGCACAGGAGTGAATTGAATATGATGGGATGGTTATTTAAACACACAAAATTGAAGGATGAGAAAGAAGAATGTAATGGGCAATGTAAATGGAGAGGTAGAATGGGGTAAATTCTCTCATACAAAATAGTAGAAAGGAGCTGAAACTTACTTTTATTAGAATTGACTCCATGAAGGAATAATATAAACACTCATGTAGATATATAAATTTATCTTACCCTATAGGAAAGCAAGAGAGGAGGGAATAAGTGAAGGGGAAGGGCTTATAAAAGGGAGGGCAGATTGGGGGAGGGGTAGTCAGAATCAAATCACTTTTGAAGATGCACAGGGTGAAAGGAGAGACATTAGGATAAGTGGGAGAAATTGAGGCAGGAATAAAAATAATGAAGAAGAAAAGAAAGGAAATAGTTGGATTATCTAGAGGTTTTTTATTTATTTTATGTTTCTTACATGAAGCCTGGGTTTAAGATGATTGAAACAAAAGAGAAAAAGATGAAAGATTACAATTTTATGAGTTTCTGGTCAACAAAAGAATTAAAATTCTCATTCATGGTGGTCATTTAGTTAGGAATGATGTAGATAGAAAGGTATGACCATAACTGTGTGCAGCAAAGCAGAGTAACGTGCCAAACCATGAAAACTTAAATTGATAAGCTTTAAATCTATAGCATTTGAGGGGACACCTATGTACATATTAATGCTCCTGAGTAATAGGAAAGAAGTCCAATGAAAGGCAGGATAATGATTGCATGGAGGGGATGATAGGTAGGTAGGGCTATCGATATAGATGGGATAATATAAATGAATGAAGTGAAACTCAAAAGAAAAAAGGTCAGTGAATGCTGAGGGCAGGGGGGTCTGAAAGTAGTAATGAAGACCAAGGAATATACTTATTCTTTTCCTGAAACAATGTGAGAGCTTGAAGATCATGAGAAAATGTAGAGCTCATACTGGAAATGGTATCAAAGATTTTGTGTCAGTGTTCCTGTGTTTTCTATGGGGAACTAGTTTTCTGGAATTGTAGGAGGACTCATAGAGTGTGAGAGAAAAAAGTCAAAGATGAAAGGAAGACATTTTTGGCAGTAGAAACATTCCAAGGGACACAGTGAAAGATGTGGGTGGAGAATTATAGGCTGTTCAAAGGGCTAAGATTTAGGTCTTTATGGATGAGAAAATATACCAAAAGCAAAGAACACGGCCCCTGATCGAGGCAGCTGATATGTGCGTGATTCATAATTCAAAGGATTGGATGTAGGAGTTTGTAAAATGTTAGAAGAATATCATGTGATTGGAATTCCTACCATGACATTGTTTTATGGAGTATTTACTCTTTGCCCATAGCATTCTTCTTTCTCATCCCTCAATTCTGTGTTTTTAAATAATCATCCCATCATATTCAATTCACTCTTGTGCCCTCTATCTTTGTATGTTTCTTCAAACTGTCATAATAATGGGGAAGTTCTTAGGAGTTATAAGTATTATTCTCATACGTAGAATACAAACATTTTAATCTTATTGAATCCCTTAGATATCTCTTTCCTGTTTGGAATGGAGAATGGAGCTTAGTATCTGTGTTAGTAAATGCTATTCATTTTGTGGGTCTTAGTTTCCTTATCTGTAAAAGGATGGATTTGGACTTGATGTTCACTAAAATACTTTTTAGCTGTGGAATATTTGATATCAAAGCAAGTTTTATTGAAGAAATAAGGAAAATAATAAAAAACACAGGACAGAAGCCAAAATAGAACAACTGGAAAATAAACAGAATCCTTTTCCTCTAAGTTTTAGTTATCTGCAATCATAGGGAGGCATAGTCCTCATCTCCTGACTTAGGCTTGATAGATAAGATTTAGGAGCTACTTCTGCATGATTTCCACTGCTAATCTTGGTCTGCAGCACTCTAGCATCCTCTACATTTCCATGTGACTTAAAAAGTGTTATCAGCATAGAGTTCTGTCCTTTGCCTGCAGTTCCCTGTTGTCTCCTACAGGAGACCGTAGGTGTATTTTTCAGTGGCAGAGATGTCTTGTGGTAAGTTAAGGCCAAATTTTTCTCTTATGTTGGGCATAACCTTTTTGCCACTGAGGAACAACATTTATCCTTTTGTGGCGAGAGCAACACTATTCTTTGGAGCTCCTCTGATAATATGACAAGCTAAGGACTTTTTATTTCTTAGGTTGTTCCCTTTTAACATTGCTCTGATTGGCCTTTGACCAATCAGCACTCAGCCCAGAATTTTAGGTTGCTATTCAGATGCAAGTCAGTCCCCACCACCAACTCTGGTTGAGATATGGTGACCAAAGATCTTAATGGTGTTTATTTCTTTGATACCTAGGAGTAGAACATATCAATTTTTCAGACGTCTACAAGAGCAATTATTTCACCTCCAGTTGGTTATCTTAATCATTTGAGATGAATTCTTCTAATTAGACAAGGATTTTAACAATCTCTACTGCCAGCAGCCCAAAGTAAGATGAGTTTATTGTATGCATATTGGGAAAAAGTCCTTCATTTCATTCATTCCTCCATAGAAATGGACAAAAAGGAAGGTCAAAAAAAGGAAAAAAAGAAAGATCTAAGGGGATAATACAATAAATTTTTAACAACTAATGATTTGGAAGTGGGTTCGTTTTGCCCTTGGAAATGGGGAGTAAGTAGTAGATATATCAGCAGTAGATCATGTAACTCTTTTGTAATGGTTTATAACATTTTATCATGGAGGTTCCAAAGATTAAATTCCTAGTGAGGGAGTGGATTGGAAGAAGGCACAGAGAATACCCAGAAAACAGACCCAAGCATCTCAGACAAAAATCTTAAACCTACAGATAAAGGAGGATTGGATATATATTAGTTAAAGAAATATAATATCTGGAATCAGAAGGACCTGAGTTCGGAGCCGGCCTCCGACACTTAATCCTCACAAACAAAAACCTAGCCATGTAACCTTGGGCAAGTTACTTAACCCCAATTGCCCTAAAGGGGCGACTAGGTGGAGCAGTGAGTAAGAGCGCCGGCCTCAGAGTTTGGATGACCCGAGATCAGATCCAGCCTCAGAAAATGAGCACCCACGCATAAATAATGACTAGCCGTGTAACCTTGAGCAAGTTACTTATCCCAATTGCTTTAAAAAAAAAAAATATATATATATATATATATAATATTACTAAATAAATTATACATATACATATACATATATATATATGTATATATATTAGTTATTGGCTTAAATAGGTGCCTGGAAAAAGAGGTAATTTTAGAAGAGAAAAATTCAAGCTAAGGAAGGATAGCAGAATAGGCATATTTTCATTAATTGAAATAAATTATAATAAAATTAAGAAACGACGAATGCAAAGATTTTTGTAATCCAAGTGAATGGTTTTGAGATAATGCTTCAATAATTCAGAAGATCTGTGAAATAATCAGTATGGGCACTTACCTTTCAATGATATAAACTGGAACCCTTCCATTTCTCTATAAAAAGCATATTGGGTGTCTGTGGCCAAACAATTCATCAGTTTGCAATGAGTTTTTTGATGATGAATCTTATGGGATTACTCCATAAATAACATGCATACAATTCATCACTGTCCCTGTAACAGTTGGCCAGTTGGCAAAGACCTGCTAGAGGTGTATTGTATTGGGATGAGCTTTAATAACCCAGAATCACCTCTGTGCTATGATAAAGAATTGGAGTAGGGCTTAGTAGAGAATAACCATAGCACATGGTGACATAGTCTTTTTTATGAAGCATTTGCTGCAGAAAACTATGAAACAGATAGTGCCAGCATTATCATTTCCATTTAGTAGCTCAGGAAAGAGACTTTGTGGCTAAGGAAATTGGCTCAAGTGATAAAGATAACACATATCAGAATCATGATTTGAAGTCAGGTATTTCAATTTTAAGTCTCTCCAATATACCATGTTTTCTAGTAAAGAGAGAACAGAGATTTGAAGATATGCGAGGCAGTTATGGGCTCCATGGCTTTAGGGATCTAGAATTAAAAAAAAAATTCAAACCCCCTGAAAACTGGAAAGCAGTCTTAAAAAAACTAGATATAAACCAATATCTCACACAATATGCACACACAAAATAAGCAGAAGAAGGAAGGAAATCACAATAATGGGTAAATTCACAATAATGGATAAGTTCATGAAAAGGGATAGAGAGAATTAAAAAATGTAAAACGGACAATTTTGATTATATAAAACTGAAATGTGTACAAAAAATCAATGTAATTTAATTATAAGGGTCATTTTAACTAGGAAAATATTTATAGTAACTTAAACTGATTAAAATCTAGGGTATATAAGGGATTGATTGAGAAAGAAAATAACACGAATTATGACCCAACCTGTTACTAAGTACTGTTGATGATACCTTCAAAATATCTCTTGTAAAAGGTTCTCTTCTCTCTTTTAACACTCTTAATGCTGTCGTGCAAGCCCTCATCTCACACCTGTTCTATTGTAATAGCTTCCTGACTAACCTCTCTGAATCAAGTCTCTTCCAATCCAATTACATCCTTCACTTAGTTCCCATTGATGCTAGTACATTCCCTTTGAAATAACCTCCAATGTGCCAGACAAAAACTTAAATTCTTTTTAAGTATATGGATTGTGTGTACACACATATGTACACACACACACACACACATATACAAATACTTTTATACATACAAGCACACACATATACGTGTGTGTATACACACACATATGTATATATATATATAGACAAAATATTGAAATATTCTGATGG
Organism: Gymnobelideus leadbeateri; assembly: GCA_011680675.1. Classification (NCBI taxonomy): domain Eukaryota; kingdom Metazoa; phylum Chordata; class Mammalia; order Diprotodontia; family Petauridae; genus Gymnobelideus; species Gymnobelideus leadbeateri. Next base: position 1,108,190 of record WOXC01005190.1, on the reverse strand, counting down.
GATATTACTGTACTATAAGAATTGATGAGTTCAATGATCTTAGACGAACATGGAAAGACTTACACAAAATAATGAAGAGCAAAATGACCAGAACAAATAGAACATGGTCTACAACAACACCAGTATTGTTTTAAGAATGACTTTGACTGAATAAGTTATTTTGACTATTATAAATATCCAAATAAACAATAAAGGACATACAAAGAAAAACACTGTCTACACTGGGAGAAAGAACTGATGAATAGAAGTATATATGGAATAAATTTTTACGTGGCTGTGTGTGTAATATATGATTGTATACACACATATTGTCAAATGGTAGACATCTTGGGCAGAGTGAAAACAAAAATTTACATCATAATTTTATTAAATATTTAAAAGGAATAGCAAGTTGTACATAATAGATTTGCAGTTTCATGTAGTCATCTTTTTATTATTGTACTGCTATAGAAATGCTTGTTTTATTCCATAAATTAAAAATAAAATTACTTTAAAAGAAACATACATTTTCTATATTCACATCTGTATATTATGTCCCCAATTAGCATGTGAATTCCTTGAGAGCAGCATCTGTTTATGTCTTTCTTCACATTTACAAGTGTCTAGCATAATAGGTGCTTAATAATTGATTGCTGCCTGCCTGACTCCTATGTAGGCTATAGGCTTTCATTTCTCTGAAATGGTTTGAAAGCACTCTCAAGAATAATCTGGATCAGGAAACTGAAGGTTGTGGTCCTTGCTGTAATGTCTTAATTTCCAGTTTAAAAAAAAAAAAAAACAGAAACAAAAAGGAAAACAAAACAGGTCACAAGGAATTCTAATCGTTCTTCTAGACTTCTAATTGGCAAACCAAAATGCTGAAAAGCAAAACAAACAAAACAGTGTGGAAGCCACACTCATTTGTATCAAGGCTGTATCCTCACTGAATAATCCTTTTACCATTATGAATATTCTTCATCTGCTATGGGCAAGTAATCTTCTTTCATTAACTGTGAAATACTCCATGAGTGTTTTATTTTGTTTTTTTCTTGAAAATGAAGAATGTAAAAAGTGAGGGATGGTTGAATGCAGGGTTTGATGCAAAAACTAAAAGTTCCTTTAATTTGAATTTATCTTATTAGTGATTCTGAGAATTTTTTAATATTGTTGATAACCTTGCTTCTTTCTCTTTTTTTAAAATAAATTTTTATTATGTTTCCCATTAATAAATTCATTTTTAGTTTTCAACATTCACTTCCAAAGATTTTGAGTTCCAAATTTTCTCCCCTTCTCTCCCCTACCCCCAACCAAGGTGGCATTCGTTCTGATTACTCTCCCCCAATCTGCCCTCCCTTCTCTCACAAACAACACCTTCTCTTATCCCATTCCCCCTCTATTTTCCTGTTGGACAAGTTAGATTTCTATACCCCACTGCATATATATCTTATTTCCCAGTTACATGTTATAGCAATTTTTATCATTCTGATTTAAAACCCTGACCTTCATGCTATCTCTCTCTTATTCTCCCTCCCCACCCATCCCCATTGAGAAGGCAAGCAATTTGATATAGGCTATACATGTGTAGTCATGCAAAACACTTCCATAACAGTCATGTTGTGAAAGACTAACTGTATTTCCCTCCATCCTATCCCACCCCACATTCATTTAATTCCTTCCCTTGACCCTGTGCCTCCTCAAAAGTGTTTGCTTGACCTGAGTTCGGATCCGGCCTCAGACACTTAACACACACAGAAATAAAAACCTAGCCATGTGACCTTGGGCAAGTTACTTAACCCCATTTGCCCTCCAAAAGGCAAAAAAAAAAGTGTTTGCTTCTTATTATCCTCTTCTCCCACTTGTCCTCCCTTCTATCTCCTCCCATTCTTACACCCCTCTCCATACTTTCCTATAGGGTAAGATAGACTTTCACACCAAGTTGAGTGCGTGTATTATTTTCTTCTTAAGCCAAATTCAATGAGACTAAGTTTCATACATTCCCTCTCACCTTCTCCCTCTTCCCCTCCATTGTAAATTTTTTTTCTTACCTCTTTTTATGGGAGACAAATTACCCCATTCTTCTTTTGCCTTTTTCCTTCAACCAGTAAATTCTTCTCTCACCCATTAATTTTAATTTTTTTATATATCATCCCTTTATATTCAACTCAATCTGTGACCTCTGTCAATACACACACACATATACATATGCATACATACATACAATATATACATGTTGTTTATGCATATATTCAGACACACATGTGTATGTGATGTGTATGTATGTATGCAAGCATGTATGCATGCATGTATATTCCTTCTAACTTCTCTAATATTGACAAAAGTTATCAAGATACAAAAATCACCTTTTCATGTAGGAATGTAAACAGATCAACTTTAATATGTCTGTTATGATTTCTCTTTTCTGTTTACCTTGCCACGCTTCTCTTAAATCTTGTATTTGAAAATTAAATGTTATCTTCAGTTCTGGCCTTTTCATTAAGAATTCTTGAAAGTCCTCTATATCATTGAATATTCATTTTTTCCCTAAAGTGTTATACTCAATTTTTCTGGGTAGGTCATTCTTGGTTTTAATCCTAGCTCCTTTGGCCTCTAAAATAATTATATTCCAAGCCTTCTGATCTTTTAATGTGGAAGCTGCTAAAGTTTGTGTTATTGTGACTGTGTTTTCACAGTACTTGAATTGTTTCTTTCTGGCTGCTTGCAATATTTTCTCCTTGAGGTGGGAAATCTGGAAATTGGCTACTGTATTCCTAGGAGTTTTCATTCTGGGATCTCTTTCAGGAGGTGATTGGTGGATTTTTTCAATTTCTATTTTATCCCTTCTTTCTAGAATGACAGAGCATATTATTATTATTATTATTATTATTTTACTTTTTGGAGGGGGGAAGGCTGGGCCATTGGGGTTAAGTGAGTTGCCCAAGGTCACATGGCAAGTAAGTGTTAAGTGTCTAAGGCTGGATTTGAACTCAGGGACTCCTGACTCCAGGGCCAATGCTCTATTCACTGCACCACCTAGCTGCCCCCTATGACAGGTCATTATTCATGATAATTTATCAAAAGATGATGTCTAGGTTCATTATTAATGAAAGCTTTCAGGTAATCTAATATGTTTTTTAAAATTCTCTCTCCTGAATCTAATTTCCAGGTCAGTTGTTTTTCCAATGACATACTATACTTTGTGTTCTCTTTTTTCATTCATTTGGTTTTATTTTATAATTTTTTGATTTCTCATAAAGTCATTAGCTTCCATTTGCTTTATTCAAATTTTTAAGGAGTTATTCTCTAAAGTGACCTTTTGTACCCTCTTTATCATTTGGCCAATTCTGCTTTTTAGGGCATTCTTCTCCTCATTTGCTTTTTGGACCTCTTTTGCCATTTGGATTAGTATATTTTTTAAGGTGTTATTTTCTCCTGCATTTTTGTTGGTCTCCTTTAGCAATTTGTTGACTCCTTTTTCATGATTTTCTTACATCACTCCCAATTAGCTTTCCAGTTTTTCTCTACTTTTCTTACTTGATTTTTAAAATCTTCTTTGAGCTCCTTGATGGCCTGTGACCAATTCATATTTTTCTTGGAGGCTTTGGATATAGGAACTTTGACTTTGTTGTCTTCTTCTGGCTCTATGGTTTGATCTTCTTTGTGACCAAAGTATGATTCTATACTATGATTTTTCCCAGCACTGCTTGCTCATTTCATCAGCCATTTTTAAGTTAATTTGATTATTTTTGGTTTTCAACATTCACTTCCTTAAAATTTCACATTTTCTCCCCCTCACCAAGAAAGTATATGATCTGATATAGGCTTTACATATGCATTACTAATATACATATTTTCACATTACCCATGTTTTATAGAGAAATTTGAAAAAATAGGATGAACTAAGAGAAAGTAAAAAGAAAAGAAAAGAAAAAAATTTGCCTTGTTCTTCATTCAGACCCCATAATTATTTTTCTGAATGTGAATGGCATTTTCCACCATGAGTTCTTTGGAATTGTTTTAGGTTATTGAATTGCTGAGAAGGGTTAAATCTATCACAATATGGCTATTACTGTATACAATGTTCTCCTGGTTCTATTTACTTCACTCACTCTCAGTTCATAAAAGTCTTTCCAGGTTTTTCTGGAATCTGCCCATTCATTATTTCTTTTAGCACAATAGTATTCCATTACATGCATATACCACAACATGTTCAACCGTTACTCAATTGATGGGCATCATCTCAATTTTCAATTCTTGGCCATCACAAAAAGAGCTGCTATAATTATTTTTGTACATGTGGGTCCTTTTCTCATTTTTATTATACCTTTGTGATACTGTCCAAAAGTATCACTGACTCAAAGAGTTTGCACTTTTTTACAGGCCCTTAGGCATAGTTCCAAATTGCTTTCCAGCATGGTTGGATCATTTCAAAACTCCACCACCAAGGAATCAATGTTCCAAATTGCCATTGTTTTCATCAACACTTTTCACTTTCCTGTACTTTTCTTATTAGCCAATTTGATAGGTGTGATGGGGTACCTTAGAGTTGTTTTGATTTGCATTCCTCGAATCAATAGTGATTTAGACCATTTTTTCATATAAATATAGATAGCTTCAATTTCTTCATCTGAGAACTGTCTGTTTAAATCCTTTGACCATATATGAATTGGGACTGCCTTTCTATCCCCATTCAATTTTCTCCAGATATCTACCATATCTACCTGTTCTAAAATTTTATTCACCTCCTTAACTTTATTCTTCTTTATTTTGAGCTTATATTTATCAAATTCAGAGAGGGGGAGTTTTCAGTCATCCACTAGTATAGTTTTGCTGTATATTTATTCCTGTTAATCTCTTAAATTTACTCAAAGAGTTTGGGTCCTTTACCACTTGGTGCATATATGTATAGTAATGATAATGCTTTATTGTCTATGGTGACTTTTAGCAAGATGCAATTTCCTTCCTTATTTCTTTTAATTAGATCCTATGTTTGCTTTTGCTTTGTATGAAATTAGAAGTGCTACCTCTTGTTTTTTTTTTACTTCAACTGAATCATATATATTCTACTACAGTCTTTTTACATTTACCCTATGTGTATCCCCCTGTTTCAAATGTGTTTCTTGTAAAAAACATTGTAGAATTATGGTTTTTAATCCATTCTGCTATCCACTTCCTTTTTATGGGAGAGTTCATCCCATTCACATTCACAATTATGATCACTATCTGTGTGTTTCTCTCCATCCTATCACCCCATTTAGGCTTTTATTTCTCCATTTTGCTCCTCAAAAGAGTTTTGCTTTTGACCACCACCTCTGTCAATCTTGCTTTTCTTGTATCAGACCCACTTTCTTTTATTTTCTTTTTCTCTTACTTCTTTTTCCCTCTCTTCTAAGAACCCCACCTTTTCTTTCTCCTTTCCTCTACTACTGCCTGTAGTGCAAGTTAGATTTCTATACTTAACTATATATATACACACACGAATATTTATATATATTTACGTATTCTATATATTTATATATCATATTGTATACTATATTTATTACATACATTATAAATAATACATATACTATATGTAATATATGTATTTATATATAATATATAACTATATATAATTATATACATATATAACTATATATAACTATATATATGTGTATATATATATATAACATTGTTCACCCCTCCTTCTTTCCCTCTACTATAATATGCTTTTGTAACTCATCATGCAATGTAATTTACCCTTTTCTGCTTCCTCCTCTCCTCTTCTCCCATTACAATTCATTTGCACCCCTTTATTAGGTTTTTTATTATCACATTACCACCCTCTGTCTATGTATATACATTTAAATGTCATAATCAAGATATAATTCTCAAGATTTACTAGTATCATGTTCCAATGTGGGGATGTAAACATTTAGCCTTTCTTTGATAACATGTTTTTCTTTCTTTTCTTTTTTATCTTTCTATGCCTCTCTTGAGTCATGTATTTGAAGATCAAATTTTAATTGACCTCTGGTGTTTTCATGAGGAAGGTCTGGAAGTCCCCTATTTCATTGAATGTCTATCTCCTTGCTTAAAAGATTATGCTCAGGTTTGCTGGGTAGTTCGTCCTTGGTTGTATTCAAAGCTCCACTGCCTTTCAGAGTATCATATTCTAAACCCTCTGATCTTTTAATGGTCCTCTTTGATCCTGACTATATTTCCATAACACTTGACTTTTTTCTGGCTGCTTGCAGCATTTTCCCCTTGACCTGATAATTCTGAAATCTGGCTACAACATTCCTTGGCATTTTCAATTTGGGATCTCTTTCAGGAGGTGATCAGTGGATTCTTTTGATGACTATTTTACCCTCTGATTCTAGGACCTCAGGGCAATTTTACTTGATGATTTCTTGGAAGATACTGTCTAGGTTCTTTTTGTTTTTTTTTTCATCATGGCTTTCTTATAGACCAATAATTTTTAAAGTATGTCTCCTGGATCTATTTTGCAGAATAGCTGTTCTCCCCAATGAGATAATTTACATTTTCTTCTACATTTTTCCATCTTTAGAATTTATTTAATTGATTCTTTTTTTTTCTTTTTGGAGGACAATTGGGGTTAAGTGAGTTGCCCAAAATCACACTAATTGTGTCAAGTGTCTGAGGCCGGATTTGAACTCAGGTCCTCCTGACTCCAGGGCCAGTGCTCTATTCGATTCACCAACTAGCTGCCCAAGTTTGACTGATTCTTGATGCCTCATAGAGTCATCAGCTCCTATTTGCCAAAACTTATTTTTAATCAATTGTCTTCTTCTGTTAACTTTGGTAACTCTTTTTCCATTTGGCCAATTTTACTTTTTAAGGAAGTGTTTTGTTTGTTGGTTTTTCCCACAATTTTATCAATTGCATTTTTAAAGGAATTGTCCAATTTTTCTTCTACTTCTCTACTTTGACTTTTAAAATCCTTATTTAGCTCTTCCAAGAATGCTTTTTGGACTTGAGACCAATTTATATTCCCTTTGAGATTTCAGATGTGGGTATAAGGACAATGCTGTCCTCTTCCAAATTTGTATTTTTATTTTCCCTATCCCTATAGTAACAATCTATTTTCTTTGCTTTACTAAGTTGTCTTTTTCTCATTGTGTTTGCCTTTTTTCCTGGTTTTTAAGTGTATCTCTGCTTCTTAGGGTCAGGGGCTATGTCCCACACTTCTTGTGCTAAGGCTAGGGGCCTGGTTACTATTTTTGTGCTCTGGGGCCTCCTTTTCTGGAAATTGGAAGCTATACAATGCTGTAGGTTACCTGGTGCTCAACTGGAGCTGGCAGGTATGTGCAAAGGCCAAGTGAGGTCTTTCTCTATTTCTCTGGAGTTACACTGAAGCTCACTGGGTGAAATGTGGGGGAGAGGTGGTCTGGCTACAGAAGGTCTCCTTATCTCTGAGAGCTGCATTAGAGCATGGGTAGGCTCAGCCACTGATGGACACTGTCTGCAGTGAAAGTGGTGGTGCTCTGCACTGATGTCTACCAATTCCCCTGGTTGTGCAAAGGCACACAGGGGGATCCTGGAGTTGGTGTTGACTGGACACACAGCACTGGGCCTCAGGATCTCCTGCTGGTTTGCTGAAGTGGGGCTTGCTGCTGGCTTGCCTGGACACCTTCTGCCCTTTACTGGTTCCTTTCAGTCACAACTCAAGGGACTATTCTTGTTATTTCCCCTTGTCTCCTGAGCTAAAAATGTACTGCATTCTGCCTTTCTGCCGCCTTTGCTCCAGGATTTTTCCTGGGGTGGTGTTTTCTGGACTTTTCAAGGTCAGTAAAGAAGAGTGAAAATAATTTACTGCTTATTCAGCCATCTTGGCTCCTGGAAGTTGCTCTTCCCAGCCAATTACCAGACTTTTTAGATCTAATGTAGGACTCTACTTCCAGTGTGGGGGATGTATTGTCCCAAGGTGCATGGGTTTTGTGCCATTGTTTTCAGACTTACTTCTAGGGACCTGTAAATTGTCATCTCTTCCAAGGTGGTATGATCAAACAAAGGGTGAGTTTACTCCTCTCCTGGTCTGTGATTTGGTCAGTGAGTGACATCAAGCACTCTTTTCTGCCTTGGAAATGTGAGAAAGGTTCCCTCTCTACTACTGCCACAAGTTCTGCCATGCCAGCAGTCCTTCCTTCCACCCCCGTTTCTTTCTTTTGATACCTATTTATTCATATGCTTTGACCATTTATCCTTTGGAGATTGACTTTTATTTTATTTTATATCCATATATATTATATGCTTAAATTGATTCTATATTCCTCCATCAAACAAGCTAAAATATAATTTCCCACTTAATTTCCTCCTTTTCTAACAATATTGATTTTGCTTCTGCAAAAAACTTTCAATTTTTAAATAACTAAAATTTTCCGTTTCTTCTCCTCTGATGCACTTTTTTCCATATGGGCCCCAAAACCTTGCTCCATCCTTAGTACTGAAAAGTATCTTCTTCTCTGTTACTATAATTTATTATATAAACTTTTATTTCTTGGTCATATGGCTGTAGCGGCAAGCACCCCAATATCCCCAGGGTGACTGCCAACACAGGTTCTTAGATGTGCTTTTCAAAAGGAAAGCAACTCAAAATGGTTAACAAGCTTACTTTAATCAAACAAACATACATTACCTAGTTCAGGGGAAAAAGGTCAGCACCCCGAACTTCAGAGTTACAGAACTTACAGATCAAACAGACAGGCTTCCAAACTGTCCTACCATTATATCAATACCAAATTACAGTTACCAGAGAGGGAAGCATCAACATCTGGGTTTTCAAAGCCGGGGGGCTCTCAACAACGGCTTCCCAGAGTCTCATCTGGTCAAATCACACAACACTTCTCCAAGTGAGCCCCAAAGCAAAGCCTCTCCTCAGGGTTTATATAGCCTTCTCCTGGCTCAGAGAATGTAACAACCTTCTGGACCCACTGCCCAATCACAAAGTATCAAGGTATGGGCTTTTCTGAAAAACAAGCCTCCCACCACAGGCTCCAGGTGCACTTAAGCTAGGGGCAGGGAAGATCTTTAAATTTGCATTTCCATTACAGTGGCCCACTTAGAAATTATTATGACATATAGTATGATATATTGTTCCAAACTTACTTTTTGCTAGACTCCTCTTTTGTCACTTATGCAGGGAAGTAACACAGTAGATAAAGCACAGGTACTACAGTCAGGAAGACCTTAGTTCAAATTGTGCCTTAGACTTTTACTACCTTTTTAAGTCTGGGCAAGTCACTTAACCTTTTTCTTAACCTTTTTGTACTTCAATCGCTTCATCTAAAAAACGACAGCAATAGCAACACCCATATCATAGGATTCATATGGAGATCAAATGATCAATATAGGGAAAGTAGTTTGCAGATTTTAAGTTTTAAGTTCGTAGTGGGTTTTTTTTTTTTAATTGTCTCTGGTTATAATTTTAGCCATAAAAATTCAGGATTTTCCTAGAACCCCTTTTCCTCAACCCTGATACAAAGTTGGCTGAATATTTTGCTACAGATGGAATGGCAATTAGGCTGTAATGGAAGCTAATTCTTTGAGTGCGTTATTTTTCATTATTTAGCAGAAAAAAATATAGTTGTGTAATGTATTGTTAAAGAATGTTGATTGACATCAAACTTCCAAAGATTAAGTCCAGTAAATTCTGAAGGCAAAAATCATATCTCCATGTCTTTAAACTCATATTTAATTATTTGTCAGAGACCTAATCATAACGCACTAGATTTTCCAGCTGCCCACAACAGTTGTTCTGGGTAGCAGCTATGGGAACTTTCAATGTTTGCTTGGTATTCAGTATTCAAATTCCAAAATTCAGAGCACATTGCAGAAATTTCTCAACACATCTGCACATGTACATATGTGTCCTTCTTGGGGACCATAAGAGGTTTCTGTGAAGAATATACTTGAAGGGATAAAATTTAAATAATTACTTCAAATGGGAACTCAAAGGGCAAATATGTAATTAGGCAAAGCATGGCCCTTAATTCATTCATTGTTCCATTCAGTAGGAGTGGATTTTGCACGATGCAAAACAAAAAAGTAGCAAGCACAGGAGAGATCTGGAATTTGTAAAGTGTGTGTGGGGTAGTCTGTGATATTTTGTTTGCTGAAAATGCTTCCGAATTTCAAGTAGTATTTGAAATATGGAAATTTATGTATACATATGTGTGTGTATGCATAGTCTCAATAAGCATAAATCCATAGTCATTAATCATAAGCATGATTATAAAAGCCTAGAAAATTTACATTGCATGACTTCAAATTGCAAATATTTTATATTACTTCATATTTATTTATTTACATAGATATTTATCCCATAGAGCACTTAAATACTGATGAACATACTGGTAGAATGTGAGTGATTTGAGGACAGTTTTTTTGTCTTAAAGTGAATTAACTTTAATTGACTTCCATATGTTATATAACTCATGTTATAGCTTAATAATATTCTACATGTGTGTTTGAAATTTATAATTAATGCTTATCTTTATTCCATTTTATTCTATATTATTATTCTAAGACATATTATCTCATTTGCCAACTATGGTATCAACACATATATGTGTGTATATACACACATATATACACACATACATACATACATACATACACACATACATATGTGAGTATGTATACACATGAATTTATATGTGTATATGCATGTGTGTATCCTATATTTTCCAATATATAAGATGTTTATCCTACTCTCAGAGAATTATACAAAATTTCCAAGAGGTATATTCCTTATACTAAAGACTTAAAATGAGAAGGAGGGGGAATAGTTCCACAAAAGTATCTAATACATAAACGAAGTTCAAAACTATATGCAACATATATCCATAACTGCTGCTGTCTGCATAGAAGACAGGTAGGAGACTATTTTACTGTATTTTGGGGTGTCCAAATCAGTATATAACAGCATTGAATTTTGATTGCTTTGCTATTGGTATTCTTTGGATTTATAACATTTCAGACATTTTTTATTTTTTCCTCTTTTGTTAATTAATGTTCTCCACGATGTATTTTTTTTACCTCTCAAGTTTGAATTAATTGCATCTAAGACTTTTTGGTGTGTTGCTGCCTTATTATTTTTCTCTGGAAACATTTATTAATAGCTTTTATGATTTATTCTTTGACTTACTCAATTCAGTATATTGATATTAATTCTTTGTATAAGTTTTTATATTTTGCTTCTGTTCCTTATTTATTTCATGACATAATGGTTTATAAGATGTGTTGGTGTTTTTCACATTTATTTAGGGTTTCTATTGTTTCCCTTGGATATATTTTATTTTTGTAAAGTGTCATGTGGTTTATTTATAATTCATTTATTAAGATGGCATTTACTTTTTAACTCTAAATCATCTAATTGTTTGATTTGTTCTATATTTCCCCTTTCATTAATATTTCAGTCAGATTCATCCAGCTCTGAGAGAGGAATACTAAAGTACCGTACTGTTATTCTACTACTGTGTATAATTTATTAAAATCAAAGAACGTCTTGTTTAAAATTTGAAATTATCATTTCAAATTACATTTTCCTTTTTTGTTCTTGAATTATTCAATTATGAATTTCTTTCTTCATTAGCCCATTTCTCCTATTCTTTTATCTCTTCTCTTCTCCTATTCATTTAAATAAGTAGACCATAATTTCTACTACTATTTTCTATACTGCCAACTTAAAATTTTTATTATTTTTTCTTGTTTTTTTTTCTAAGATGGCATTTGTTTCTGTTCCCTTTTTATTCCTTTTTCCTTTTCATCTATACTTAATTGTGTTTTATGTTTCATGGGCTTTATTTTTATTTGTGCCTTCTGCAATCTCTCAGTACCCATCTTTGCAATAATATTGCTAAATTCTGAGTTATTAGGTCTGAAGTCCCTTTCATAATAGATCATTAGGTAATGCCTTTATTTAACTTATCATGTCCTCCCTTATTTCTCATGTATATTTTTCTTAAAGATCTCAATTTATGTACAAAGTAATGTAAGGAAGTATTGCTCATATCATAAAAAAACTATTCTTTATATGACATGTTCATATATATAATACATATACATATATGCATGTGTGTGTTTGTGTGTGTGTGTGTTTGTGTGTGTGTGTGTGTGTGTGTGTGAGTGTACACACCCTCTCACACACCCCCAGATACATACACCCTGGGAGACAGATATTGTTCATCCTTCTTCATAATTAAGGAAATCAAGGAAGATACAGGTCAAATGACTTGCTCAGTACAAAACAGATAAGTTTTTAACTTAATGGTAAAATTTGAACTCAGGTCTTCCTGACTCAATCTCCATCATACTATCTACTGTATCATCTAGCTATCCTTGGGTTTTTGTATTTCAACTTTTATGTGTCTAGTGCATAAGAGAAATTTAATAAATATTTTTTACTGATTAATAGAGTTTATACATTTTATTTCTCTTTTGAATCATTCTGGTGTTGGTTGTTGTAACTCCATATATTTCTTCCATTACATTCTTTTTCATATTTTGCTCATTCTTTCATTTGTTTTTAGACACTCTGTTGAGTTTTTAGCTTGTATAGTTGTTGTTTAATCAGAACTTTTTGTTTGTTTCTTACCCCAGTCATTCACATCCATGCCCTACGTCTATGTTGGTAAGTGTACCCCCAAAGACAGGCTGCAAGACTGTTTCAGCATTCTTTTTTTTTTTTTTTGCTTTTTGGAGGGCAATTGGGGTTAAGTAACTTGCCCAAGGCTACATGGCTAGGTATTTATTTGTGTGTGCGTTAAGTGTCTGAGGCCGGATCCAAACTCAGGTCCTTCTGACTCCAGGGCCGACGCTTTACTCACTGCGCCACCTAGCCACCCCTTGTTTCAGCATTCTTACATTGGAAGATAGAAGGTCCACAAGTTTGATATACTGTCTTAATGACTTCTCAGGTATACTGGAGCACATGAGTTTTAATGTGTTTAGGCCTTTCATGAATGAGTGCTTTATATAACTTGTCATAATCACCCTGCCTAAAAGAACAAAAACAAAACAAATCATTCTAAAAGTGTGTCCACCTAGTCCCTCTTCTCTCTGTCCTACTCTCTTATTTGACTTCGCAGAATTAGCTTGAATCATTTTCTTGGAGGATGGGTGTGTTTTGAGACTTAAGAGTCATTGCAGCTGCTGATATTCCCCATCCCTAGCTCTATGCCTGACCACACAAAAACAGAAAATGTACTTATGATTTAGGTATATGGTTCAAAATGATTTGGAATAAATACTCTAATTATTAGAATCCTTCATGTATTATATCAGAAAGATTTTGCCTTTTCAAAGATTATGAGTTCAAGAGAAAGTTCTCTGTAGTTGCTACCTTGTTCCCCTGGGGCAAGGATAGGTTGAAAGTTTAATATGGTTTAGAGAAAATGACGAATCTGCCATCTTGATGGTCACTTCATTGGATATTTTCAAAAAGAAAAAGCAAAAGAAAATTCAGTCTTGCAACAGCTTTATTAAAGAACTTCCCTAATGAACTCGGAAATTGACAATACTGCTGAAAGGTTGTTTATAGTCCCAGGTACTAAAATAGCAGCATTTAAATAATTGGGAAAGATTGCTCAGATGATAATCGCCTTTTCCTGTAACAATACAATTCTCTTTTTAGTCCCTGTTAATTTCTTAAGTTAAACAGCACACACTGTGATATATAGAACACTAAAATTAATGCATAGCCCTTAGATTGATCAAGCTATTAGAATGTAATTCACCGATACTACTCTATACAATCCTATTCTTTCTGCAAAGATAAAACCATTATATTCATTAGTCACTTTCCCTTCCTAGGCATTCCTAAAAGTAACGATTAACAGTGACTATCCTGGGAGAAAGCAAAACACAGCTAAATTAACTGGATAATGCAAAATATAGCTGTGTAAAACAAATTGGTCAAAGCTGTATTTTTTTAAGTAACTGAATGTATGTTATTCTTCTTTGGCAAAATAATATCTTGCCTTTATATGAAATGATTACAATTTTGCTATTACAAATATTTTTGTTTTTTTTTTTTTTTTTAAACAAATACTTTATTAACTTCTGTTTTACATCATTCATTTCCGCCAGGTTTTGAGTTACAATCATTTTCCCCCCATTATTCCCCTACCCACCTCCCAGAATAGAATTACAAGATATCGCTTCCTCCAATCTGCTCTCTCCCATACCTTCTCCCACATCGATTGCTTTTCCATTAGAGGAAGGTGAATCTTTGTGTCCCAATGCCTGCACATCTTATCTCCCAATTATAGGCAAAAGAGTATTAATAATAGTATTTATATATATTTGAAACATTTAATGTTAAGACCTCGAATTTCAGATCCATTTCCTTCCTCCCTTGTCACCCATTCCCTCTTGGGAGATAAGTAATTCAGTATATGTTGTACATGTCTAGCTATGCAAAACATTATCATAGTAGATATATTGTACAAGGCTGCTTATAATTCCCTCCCACTCATCCCACCCCCCACCTGGTCCATTCCCTACATGATCCTGTCCCTCTTCTATAGTGGGTACTTCCAACCTCCCCTCACCCCAAGGATGCCCTCCCATCCATCATCCCTCCTCTCATCCCCCTTCCCCCTATCCTGCTGCAGGTTGAGATATCCCATTTAGTATGTATGTCATTTTCTCCCTGAACCAAATTCAATGTGAATGTGGTTTTGCCTTTTTAGCCTTCCTTATTTTCCCCCTCCTTTGCAACCACTTCCCTACATTGGATAGTTTATCCTACCCGTCTATCTTGCCACTTTCCTCTCTCACCTCATAATTTCATCCCTTGAGTATTCTCCCTTCCCAACAAATTCAACCTATGCCCTCTATCCATATATATACTGTAAACATATACACACATTCACATATGTATTCATATGACCATACACCCTTCTTCCATTATTTTCATAGTGAGAAAGATATCATCAGTCACAGTTATTGCTTTTCCATATAGGAATGTAAATAGTTCAACTTTGATAAGTTCCTTTTGATTTCTTTTCCCTGATTACCTTCTCAGGCATCTCTTGCTTCTTGTATCTGGATGTCAAATTTTCTATTCAACTCTGGTTTTTTCCTCAAGAATGCTTGAAAGTCCTCTATTCCACTGAATGACCATATTTTCCCCTGAAACAAAATACTCAGTTTTGCTGGGTAGGTGACCCTTGGGTTCATTCCCAGTTCTTTTGCCCTCTGGAATATCATATTCCATGCCCTTCGATCCCTCAGTGTAGAAGCTGCCAGGTCCTGGGCTATTCTGATTGTGTTTCCACAATATTGAAATTGTTTCTTCCTGGCCGCTTGTAGTATTTTCTCCTTGATCTGGGGATTCTGGAACCTGGCTATAATATTTCTGGGAGTTTTCTTTTTGGGATCTTTTTCAGGAGGTGATCGGTGGATTCTTTCAACCTCTATTTTGCCCTCTGGATCTAAAACATCAGGCAGTTTTCCTTGAGAATTTCTTGAAGGGTGATTTCTAGGTTCTTTCCTTGATCATGGCTTTCAGGTAGTCCAATAATTTTTAAATTGCCTCTCCTGGATCTATTCTCCAGGTCAGTGGTTTTTCCCATGAGATATTTCACATTGCCTTCTAATCTTTGATTTGTTTGGATCTGCTTAACAGCATCTTGATTTCTCATAAAGTCATTAGCTTCCATTTGCTCCAGTCTAACTCTGAAGGAATGAATCTCCTCAGTGAACTTTTGAGATTCTTTTTCCATCTGGGAAATTCGACTTTTTAAGGCATTCTTCTCCTCATTGCCCTTTTGGGCCTCCTTTGCCATTTGAGCTAGTCTGTTTTTTAAGGTGTTGTTTTCCTCAGTCAGGCTGTTGACCCTCATTTCATACTTTTCCTGCATCCTTCTCATTTCTCTTTCCAATTTTTCCTCCACTTCTCTTATTTGATTTTTAAAGTCCTTCTTAAGGTCCTCTATGGCCTGCAACCCGCTCATGTTTTCCCCTGGGGCTTTTGGAGCAGGACTTCTGACCTCACAGTCCTTTTCCTGCTCTATGCCCCCAAAATAGGAGTCTAGGGTTGCATTTTTCTGTTTCCTTTGCCTTGGCATGTTGCCACTTAATTGCTTGACTTTTTGGGCTTGTTGCCACACTATGGCTTTAAGGCCAGATAGAGGAATTTTCGTCCCGAACGTGTGGGGGGCAACTTCCGTTTCTGGCAAGCTGTAAACCCACCCACAACTTCCACCCTAGATCACAATCCAGATCCAGGGAGGTTAAAGCAAGAGCGATTACCCCCCAAGACTGATCGCTGGATCTCCCCACGATTTGTAGGCTGGGAGCCGGAAATGCCTCTGAAAACTACACAATGGCGTGTCTCCTCAGTGGCTTCTAGCCCCCAGGGGAGGGAGCTGACGCATTCCCCAAATACAGGTCCCAAAGTCCATAGGACACTAACCTCTTACTTTGTCCTAGGCAAGTCTATGTTGATAATTCTGGGGTCACCACAGTTCCTGGTGTTCTGGGGTTCCTCCAGCCGGCTGCTGGCCCTGCCGCCCTGGGGCTAAAACCTCGGCTCACGTGGACCTGGGCTCGGCTCGGCTCAGCTCCTGCGCTCTGCGCTCTGGGCTCTGCGCGCTGCCGGCTCCCAGACCGCTGCGCTGGTCCTTCCTGCAGGGTGCTGGGCTGTCCTCAGCGGGAGGTTAGCTTCTCTGTGTCGTTCTGTGGGTGCTGGGGCTCCAGAAGTTTTTCAGAGTCCTTTTTTACATAGTTTGTGGAGAATCTGGGGGCAGAGAGGCTTGGACTAGCTGTTTCTACTCCGCCATCTTGGCTCCGCCCCCTATTACAAATATTTTTGATACATTTTATGACATTGGGCCACATTCTTTATCATCTATGATTCCATAACAAATTAACAAATAGTCATAGTTCAATATTTTTATTTCCAAATGTCTTCTGATTATCCTGTATTATAATATGTCATTCACAGTTAAGAATGTAAGGTAAAAAAAAACCCAAACATTCTAATAGTGTGTGTAACCTTTATGAAGCCAAAGACTTAAAATAGTTCAAATTCTCTACAGATTGCTTAATAATGTGAATATGGAGTATTAGACAAACGATATGTCAATAATTTCAAGTCTATACTCAAGGGGAGTATTTTTATAGGGAGGGGCAGGACAAGGAAGGATGTACCCTTTTCTATCCTCCTCCAAATACAATAAAGAAATGCATAAACCCAAATAAATCAAGCAACCATTTTGTCACAGCTTCAGTCTCACCCTTACAAATAAAGCAGACAAACCCCACATTTATTAAGTACCTAATAAGGATAGACCATTGTTCCATGTTAAGTTTCTACTTAAGAAACAAATAATCCCATGCTTCATGGAACTTAGCCTAATGCGGGAGACATGATCTGTACATAAATAACTAAAATATAAATTATATAGTATAAATATAAATTTATTATACAGTTTAAATAATAAAAATCTGTACCTAAAATATAAGCACACTTGAGAACTAGAAACAATGAATCCTAGGTGCAACTAGGTGTTACAGCAGATACAGCACCAGGCCCAGAGTTAGAAAGACATGAGTTCAACTTTGACTTCAGACATTTACTGTTTATATGATCTTGAACATGTCACTTAACTTGGCTTACCTTAGTTTCCTCAAATGTAAAATGAACTGTGGAAGGAAATGGCAAACCATTCAAATATCTTTGCCAAGAAAGCCTCAAATGTGATCAAACTAAACCGAAACAACTGAACAAAAGGAAACAAAAGAAAATTTTCAAAAAGACTAGTTTCCAGTAGGGTTTCATGGAGGGGGTGACATCTCACCTGAATTATAAAGGATAAATTGGATTTCCAAAGATAAAGATGTGGTAAGAGGATTCCAAATACAGGAAAGATATTTTTCTTTAAATCAAACTTTCTTTTTTTCCTGAGAAGGGTTCTACAGAAATCATCAGTCTTTCAGTGGGGTCCACGACACATAAAAGATTAAGAACACTTCCTAGAGACACATATTTAAGTGATAAATATATAGATAGAGATACACATTTGTAATACAAGGAAGATGAAACCAACTATATACTATAATAGGTTTCATGTTTTACCAGTACAAAGCAAAATCCCTTCAGTGCCTCTTCATGGGAAACCTCAAGTAAGTCCTTCAAAGCTGTGATGTCATCAATTTTAATTTTAGAGGGTTATGCGCCCCAAAGACATATTTTTTTCTCTATGACTTCCAGCATGGTTAAATTTTTAAAAGCAAAATGAAAAAAAAAAGAAGATCTGAAATTATATTAAAAAATAAAAACATTATGTTTATAGATGTTGGTACCTCGCTACAATAAAGAACCTCCTGGTATTGGTTATGTTTCCAAAAAGAAAAAAGAAAAAAAAACCCAGATCCAACTTCCATAAACTTTCAGAAGCAGGTTTCTTAATTTACTATAAAAATAATTATTATCCAGTGAACAATAAATGGGGAATGAATTACTTTATACCAAATTAAGCTAAGTTTACAATCTGTTGGCAAAACATTTCCAAATTGTAGGATCTTCATGAACTCAACATTCTATTTGGTTTGGTGATTTGAGAATCAAGATTACAGTAAGATAGAAAAAATTTTGTAGAAACCTAAAGATGCAATTGAATCTAATTTTATTAGATACACATGTATACATATATATATATATATATATATATATATATATATATATAGAGAGAGAGAGAGAGAGAGAGAGAGAGAGAGAGAGAGAGAGAGATACATGAACACAATGGATTTTATATATACTAAGCCATTAGTTTGTTCACTAATTCAATAAATACATTAAATATTTAAGTGCCTATCACGTGCAAGCCACCAAGCCAAATATTACATTATATGGAAATATGAATGATACTGACCCTTCCCTCAAGGTGTTTTTAATCTAGTAGGATATATAAGACATGTGACCAGATAAAAAAATTCAAGACAATATAAAGTAAATGCCATGCAAAAGGAATCAAGAGAAGAGAAAGAATTCCATTCTGGATAGAATGATTAAGTAGGATTTCATAGAAAAGGTGACATTTTAATTGGACCTCTAAGTATGTAAAATTTTGTAGGTAATGACAGGTGCATTAGGGTGTATTTGAAGTATAGAGAATAGCATGAAACAAGGCAAGAAATTTCCTAGTTTGTTTAATAAAGAATTTTGATGTCAACATTAACATATAGGGGTTATGAAGGAGAAGAGAAGAAGATGGAGTGTTAGAGTTATGTTCAGGCTATTGGATAAGGGGCATCTTATGGATCAGGGTAACGAACTTAAATTTCCAAGGGGTAGAGCCAAGATATTGGGACTGAAGCAGTAACTTCTCTAAGCTCCTCCATGAATCCTGTCACTAAATATTAAAAAGTAAATCTGAATGGATTTTGGAGTGACAGAATCCACTGGAAGATGGAGAGTGGAAGAATCCAGCCCAGGAAAGTGCCTGCATTGGTGAACACAGGGGAGTTGGGAGTACATGGGGGCTACAGAAGCTCGAACTAGAGGGTGGACTACAGCAGAGAGAGAAGGAGCCGAAGCCAGCAGACTCGCCCACCCCAAGGTGATTCACAGCCTTCTCAGTAGCATCTCACCATGGGGCAGGAGGAATCATTGGAGCTGGGTAAGACAGGGCTTGGAGCCCTTAGCAGAGACAGCAGCTTCTCCTGGGGCTATCAGCCCCCAGCCTGGAAGTTTAGAAATCCCCTGCCTGTCTTTCCAGGGCCTAGGATGACAAAATAAACACTGGCTGCTCTGATTCCCCCTCCCTGACCTAGCAAACTCATAGATAAGTATCCCATCCAGAGTGAAATCCTGAGATAGTGGAAATAGGCTCTGGCTGGGAGTCAATGAGAAGGGGTGTAACTGAGGCAGCAAGGAATCTGAAGAGAAGAGGGGAAGTGTCTCAACAAGCCCCACCTCACCTGACCAGCAAAAGCCCGCCTGAGCTGTAGCCCAGGGGCATAGAGGAAGAAATCTGAAGTGGCCAGATCACTCCACCACCCTAGATTACTCTGTGATCCTCAGCATACCTCAGGGGGAACACTGAGAAACCTGCCTTGGATTCAAATTAGACACCCAGAGGCTACAGCATACAAAGTCAACAACCAGGCTCTTAGCTCCCAGTCTAAGAGATTAGGAAATAGGAAATTACAATGGGAAGGAAGGAAGCTGAGAAGGAAAAGGGGAAGGCAAGAAAATCCATCAGAGCTTATTATATAGATCAAGAATAACTAAATATAGAGGACAACATGGACTCTATACTCACACCTGAGACCAAAGAAGGAAATATGAACCAGTCTCAAGCCCCAAAAGAATTTTTGGAACTTAAGAAAGATTTTAAAGAACAAATTAGGGAGGCAGAAGACAAATATAAATCTAAAGTGTCCAAATTGGAAAAAAGTTTCACTGAAGAAAACAAATCCTTAAAAAGTAAAACAAGTGAAGTAATTGGAGAAAATACCTCCCTAAAAAGGACATTCAAAAACTAACTGAAGACTATAATTTGCTAAAAATTAGAATCAGTCAAACTGAAACTCAGAACTCCATGATGCATCAAGATTAAATCAAACAAAATATGAGGATTGAAAAATTGGAAGAAAGTGTTAAATATCTCACAGGAAAAACAACTGACCTACAGAACATACCCAGGAGAGATAACTTAATAATTATTGGTCAACTGGAAAGCCATAATGTAAAATGCAGTCTGGACAACATCCTCCAAGAGATTGTCAAAGAAAGAGATCCCAAATTGAAAATTCCAAGAAATATAGTAGCCAAATTCCAGAATTAAATGATTAAGGAAAAAATACTGCAAGCAGCCAAAAAGAAACATTTCAAATATTGTGGAACTGCAGTCAGGATCACACAGGACCTAGGAGCTTCTACATTAAAAGATTGGAGGGATGGCAATTTGATATTTCTTTGGGAAAAAGAGGTAATACTACAACCAATGATCAACTACCCATCAAAACTGAGCATAATCTTTCAGGCAAGGAGATGATTATTTAATGAAAGAAGAGACTTTCAGTCTTTCCTGATGAATAAGACAAAGCTCAATGGAACATTTGATCTCGAATTACAAGACCCAAGAAAGACATAAAAAAGTAACAAGGAGGAGTAGAAACAGCACTTCTGCAGAACTCTTGCCCACACCACTTCAAAATTATGTAAAAGGGGGACTCTGATTGACACCAGAACCTCCAGAACCCACAAAATGACACAGAGAAGCTAACCTGCTGCTCAAAATAGCCCGGCAACCCAGCAGAGAGCAGCCAGCACAGAGTTCTGGGAGCCGAGCCCAGGACCGCATGAGTCACAGTTTTAGCCCCAGTGCCAGACCAGCAGCCTGCTGGAGGAGCCCCTGAACACCAGCAGCTTTGGCATTTCCAGAATTATCAACACATAGATGCCTAGGACAAAGTGAGAGGTCAGTGCCCTATGGACTTAGGAACTGCTTGGGAGAACATGTGGTGTCTTTCAGCTTGGAGGCGAGAAGCCATTGAGGAGCTGGCTTGATATACCAGAGTGGTATAGCATCCAAATTCTTAGAGGGGTAGTTAAAGGAATTAGAGGAAGAAATAGCTAGTAAATCTATGCTAGTGGGGGACCTTGATCTCCTCCTCTTTGAATTTGATTAATCTAAGCTCAAAATAAAGAAGAAAGAAGTTAAGGAGGCGAATAGAATTTTAGAGAGGCTAGATATGATAGATCTCTGGAGAAAACTAAATGGGGACAAAAAGGAATAGACTTTCTTCTGAGTGGTTCACGGTACATACTCAAAAATAGATGCTATACTAGGACATAAAAACCTCACAATTCAGTGCAGAAAGGCAGAAATAATAAATGCACCATTCTCAGATCATGATGCAATAAAAATTATATGCAATAATGGGCCATGGAAAGATACACTAAAAACGAATTGGAAATTAAACAATTTAATCCTAAAGAATGTGTGGGTCAAACAAGAAATTATAGAAACAATCAATAATTCATTCATGAGAATGATAATAATTAGTCAACATACCAAAATTTGTAAGATTCATTAAAGGTAGTTCTTGGGGGAATTTTTATATCCCTTTCCATATACATGAATAAATTAGAGAAAAGGGAGGTCAATGAATTGAGCATGCAATTTAAAAAGCTAGAAAAAGAACAAATTGGAAATCCCCATTTAAATACAAAATTAGAAATATTGAAAAACATAGGAGAGATTAATAAAATGAAATTAAGAAAACTATTGAATTAATAAATTAAACCAAGGGCTCATTTTATGAAAAAAAAAACAATAAAAATGATAGATGCTTATTCAATATGATAAAAAGAAAGAAAAAACCAAATGATGAGTATCAAAAATGAAAGGGGTGAATCTACCTACAATGAAGAGGAAATCAAAATAATAATTAGGAATTATTTTTCCCAATTGTATGTACCTAAATTTGACAATCTTAGTCAAATGGAGGAATATTTACAAAAATACAAGTTGCCCAGATTAACTGAAGAGGTAGTATATTACTTAAATAACCCCTTTACAGAAAAAGAAATCAAACAAGTCATCAGTGAACTGCCTAGGAAAAAAATCTCCAGCCAGATGGATTTACTAGTGAACTCTATCAAACATTTAAGGAACAATTGATTCCAATACTCTACAATCTATTTGGGGAAATTAGTGAAGAAGGAGTCCTACCAAATTCTTTATATGATACAAATGTGTACTGATAACTAAATCAGGAAGAGATAAAACAGAGAAAGAAAACTTATAGACCAATTTCCCTCATTAATATATATGTACACGAAAATTTTAAAGAAAATATTAGCTAAAACACTACAGCAACTTATCACAAGAATAATACACATTGATCAGGTAGGATTTATTCCAGGAATGAAGGATGGTTTAAAATTAGGAAAACCATCAGTAAAATTGATCATAGGAACAATAAAACTAGCAGAAACCACAGGATTTTCTCAATAGATGCAGAAAAGGCTTTTGACAAAATACAACATCCATTCCTATTAAAAACACTAGAAGGTGTAGGAATAAATGGAGCCTTCCTTGCAATAAAAGGTAACATCTATTTAAAACCATCAGCAAATATTATATGCTAGAAGCATTTCCAATAAGATCAGGAGTGAAATAATGATGTCTATTATCACCTCTCTTATTCAGTCTGGTACTAGAAATGTTAGCAGTAGCAATTAGAGAAGAAAAAGAAATCAAATAAAAAATTAGGCAAAGAAGAGACCAAGCTATCAATCTATGCAGATGATATGATGTTATACTTAGAGAATCCTAGAGAATCAAGTAAAAAAAAAATCTTGAGACAATAAATAAATTTAGCAAAGTTGCAGTATATAAAATAAACCCATATAAATCTTCAGCATTCTTTTTTATCTCTAATGAAACCCAACAGCAAGAGATAGAATGATGAAATCCCATTTAAAGTTATTGTAGACATTACAAAATATTTGGGAATCAAAACAAACCCAGGACCTATATGATCACAATTACAAAACACTTCTCACATAAATAAAGTCAGATCTAACTAATTTGAAAAAATATAAATTGCTTGTGGATGGGTCGAGCTAATATAATAAAAATGACAATTTTACCCAAACTAAATTATATATTTAGTGCCATGCCAATCAATTTACCAAAAAACAAAACAAAACTATTTTACAGAGCTAGAAAAATAGTAACAAAATTTATTTGGAAGAACAAATGGTCCAGAATGTCAAGGGAATTAATGAAAAAAATCCTAGGGAAGGTGAACTAGCTATACCAGATTTTAGTCTGTATTATAAAGCAGAAGTCATCAAAACTACTTGGTACTGGCTGAGGAATAGAGTAGTGCATCAATGTAATAGATTGGGTGCACGAGATTCAGCAATCAATGACTATAGTAATCTATTGTTTGGTAAACCATAAGACCCATTTATTTGGGATAAGAACTCACTTTTTGAGAAAATCCGCTGGGAAAACTGGAATATTGTATGGCAGAAACTAGGCGTAGACCATTATCTAACACCATATACCAAAATCAAGTCTAAATGGGTGCATGATCAACCTATAAAGGCTGATATTGTAAGCAATCTGGGAAAGCAAAGAATAGTTTACTTGTCAGATTTATGGAGAAGGGAAGATGTTATGACCAAAAAGAATTAGAGAGCATTATAAAATGTAAAATTGATAATTTTGATTACCTTAAATTGAAAATCTTCTGTACAAACAAAGCCAATGTAACCAATATTAAGAGGTAGGTGGGAAATTAGGAACGGATTTTTACAACTGATGTCTATGATAAAGGATTCATTTATAAAGTATAAAGAGAATTAAGTCAAATCTATAAGAATACAAGTCATTCCCCATTTGATAAATGGTCAAAGTTATGAACATGCAGTTTTCAGAGAATGAAATTAAGATATCTTTAAGCATATGAAGAACTGCTTTAAATCACTGTTGATTAGAGAAATGCAAATCAAAACTCTGAGGAACCACATCTCACCTGTCAGATTGGCTAAGGTGACAAAACAGGAAAATGAGAAATGCTGGATCGGATGTGGGCAAAATGGAACACTAATCCGTTGCTGGTGGAGTTGTGAACTGATCCAACCATTCTGGAGATCAATCTGGATTATGCTTAAAGGCCTATAAATAATTTCATAGCAAAATAAAGGGGGAGCTGGCTAGGTGGCGCAGTGTATAGAGCACAGACCCTGGACTTAGTAGGACGTGAATTCAAATCTGGCCTCATTCACTTGACACACTTACTAGCCATGTGACTTAGGGCAAATCACTTAACCCCTAATGCCCTCCAAAAAGCAAAAATATAAAAATAATGATAATAATTTCATACCCTTTGACCCAGCAATACCACTGGTTATATCCCAAAGAGATCATAGAAGTGGGATGAAGACCCATATGTACAAAAATTTTTATAGCAGCTCTTTTTGTGGTTGCAAAGAGTTGGAAATTAAGGGGGTCCCTATCAATTGGGGAATGGCTGAACAATTTGTGGTATATTCGTGTAATAGAATACTGTAGTGATAGAAGAATGATGAGCAGATGGACTTCATATTTACATGGAGAGGCTTATACTAACTGATGCTGAGAAGTGTAGAACCAGGGGAAATTTGTATATAAGCACAGACAAAACATTTGTGTGATGACCAACTGTGATAGACTGGACTCTTCTCAGCAATGCAGTGATATACATCATTCCCCAAAGA
Organism: Gymnobelideus leadbeateri; assembly: GCA_011680675.1. Taxonomy (NCBI): domain Eukaryota; kingdom Metazoa; phylum Chordata; class Mammalia; order Diprotodontia; family Petauridae; genus Gymnobelideus; species Gymnobelideus leadbeateri. The sequence continues at coordinate 1,082,983 of WOXC01005190.1, read as the reverse complement.
CTCATGATGCAGAGATGTATCTACATCCATAGAAAGAACTAGAAAGAACAGAGTTTGAATCCTGATTGAAGCAAACTACTTGATCTTTTTCTTTTTATTGTCTGGTTTTATTTCCTCTTTACTATTGTTCATTCCATCTAGTACAATATGCCTTTGTAACCTGGCTAATGTCTAATGTGAAAGTATTTGCAGATCCTATACTGGATTGAGAGGGGAGGGAGGAAAAGAATATTTGAAACTCAAGGAATTATAGAATTGAATCTTCTAAACTAAAAGTAAACCAACAAATTAATAAAGACAAAAAAAAGATCTTAAATTTTCTAAGTCATTAATGGCCTTAAGGACCAGCTATTTAGAGCTGGAGGGGATCTGATACATTATATGGTTCAAGTACATAATTTTATATGAACAAATATAAAAATTCTCCGTTTGAATTGAAAAATCATAACCTGGGTTCTTTCTACCTTTCCAGTCCAACCTTCCACCCTATCCACCTCCCCGACCACCACACATGTTCTGTGATCCAATGAAACTATTTTCCTCCCCCTTCCTCTGACATGAAATTGAATCTTTGAGCTTTGAGTGTTTACTTTGGCTGCCCCAGTGACTGAAACCTTCTCATTTCATCCACACCTCCTAGCTTCCCTGGATTTCTTCAAATCTCAGCTAAAGTTCCATCTTATGAAAGGAACCTTTCTCTATCCCTCTTAATGATAATGTCTTCACTTTATTATTTTCAATTAATAATACACAGGCACAGACACACACACACCAGCTGACTTTTATTTTTGTGAATTTATACTTTACAGAAATTTGACATGTTTACATACATTAAAATATGATTTATATCTCACGTTACTTAAAACTCCACTACCTCCAAGCAAAAAAAAAACCTTGTGACTTATTTTTTTTCTCGATCTCAATAGTTTATATAAAATTCTTTGTAAATCCTAAAGCACTGTCTGAATATCACCACCATTATCATCAGCTGCTATTATTATTCTAATCATAAACAAATATTTTAAGAACTTTGCTTGTATATGTTACCTAACAATAAAGTTAAATTGAGAGTTAAGCCGTAATGTATATATATATGTATATAATCTATATCTACTATGCAAATATATATGTTTTATTATTATACAGTATCATAAAAAAGTTATGCACACAGAACCATCTGTTAGCTAGGTATCTTTAACAGATGAAAAATTGTTTATGCAAATTAGATGAGAAAATCATCAAGAAACTTTAAGGGAGAAAAGAAAAAAATGAGAAAATAGCTTTATTTAGACTCAAAAGAAGGCCATATCTATGTATGGCCACTAAATGAAATAAAATACAGTCAATCCAATCATTGTGACTTTCATGACTAAAGCTATAACTTCTCTATAGTTAAGCAGATGGTTTTTATGAGTTACTATGGCAAAAAAAAATATTGTTGCCCAACTGTTTGAGCATATCTCTATCAACTAAGCTAGGCTGATATAAGCCAACCTAATATTTGTGTGTGTGGGTGGGTGTGTATGTATGTATGTGTGTGTTCAAAGAAAACAAATTCAAAAGGATAATGTAGAATTTGTTTCGCTTAATTGTACATTTGCAATCTGAGGGTTCATTTTTTCACTGTAGTTTTAGATTTGGTTTTATTTTGCAGGTTATTCTTGGTTGTAAGACTAATTTTTTTTTCTCTCTGGTTTATTGTATCACAAGTTCTCTGTTCTTTTGTAATGCTAACATTAAATAATATGTTATCCTTTTTATGGAGACTTGTGACTTGATTTTTTTCCTTTCTATTTGAAAAAAAACTATAAGTTTTTCTTTTACAAGAAAACTCTGGATTTTGGTTATAATAGTCCCGAGGGATTGGTTTTCAGGGGGTGATCAAGGATTATAACAGGGTTTTGGTATTATACACACACACCCATACACACATGTGTCTATGTATATATACGTACTGTATCAGTCTTCTCTAACAGTATATCACTCCTCTGTCAGCAGGTACATAGAACATTTGGTCATTGGTTCTTTGGATTTGTTGTTGTTTATTGTGCTAACCAGCAATCCTAAGCCTTTTGTTTTCATAATATCATGGTCATTATAAAAATAGTTCTGCTTCCTCTGCTTATGTCACTCTACATCAGTACATATAAGAACTTAGCAATTTCTTTGACAAAAACTGCTTCTTTTTTATTCTTAAAAAAGAAATATCAATACTAAACATGTGTACACCAAGTGGTATAGAATCTGAAGTCTTAAAGAAGTTCAATGAGTTAATTACCATATGAGATGGAGAGCATGAGAAAATGTTAAAATACATAATTTTTGATTATATTAAATCAGAAAGCATTTGCACAAAAAGGCAAAATTAGAAGGAAAACAGAAAGTTGGGAAACAATCTTTACAAGTGAGTGTGTCACTGCTGGACGGACCCCAGAACACCAGAAATTGTGGCGATTCCAGAATTATCAGCATGGATACGCCTAGGACAAAGTGAGAGGTTAGTGCCCTATGGACTTTGGGACCAGTATTTGGGGAACGAAGGGCTGCCTCCCCTGGGGGCGAAAAGCTGCTGAAGAAACACAACACAGAAGCCATTTTGCAGCGTCAGTAGTGGCTCTAGCTCCTGGTCTTCGAACTGTAGGGAGATCCAGCAATCAGTCTGGGGGTTAATTGCTCTTGCTTTAAACTTCCTGGATCTGGATTGTGGTCTGGGGGGGAAGTTTGGGGTGGGTATCCAACTTGTCAGAGTGGGTGGAGGCTTTACAGAGGCCACACAACTGGAGGAAGTTGTGAAGACCCCACGTTTGGGCGGAAGCTCCCCTGTCTGGTGGCAGAGTCCTACTGTGGCTACAAGCCCAAAAATCAAGTAATTAAGTGGCAACATGCCTAGGCAAACGAAACAAAATAAACAGAAAAGTTCAACATTGGACTTCTATTTTAGGGGCAAAGAGGCTCAAAGCATGGAGGAGGACTGTGAGATCAGAACTCCTGCACCAAAAGCCCCAAATGAAAATACAGGCTGGCTACAGGCCATAGAGGACCTTAAGAAGCAGATAAGAGAAGTGGGGGAAAATTTGGGAAGAGAAATGAAAAAGATGCAAGAAAAGTATGAAATGACAGTCAACAGACTGACTGAGGAAAATAACACCTTAAAAATAGACTAAGTCAAATGGCAAAAGAGGCTCAGAAAGGCAATGAGGAGAAGAATGCCTTAAAAAGTCGAATTTGCCAGATGGAAAAAGAATCTCAAAAGCTCACTGAGGAGATTCATTCCTTCAGAGTCAGACTGGAGCAAATGGAAGCTAGGGACTGTATGAAAAATCAAGATACTATTAAACAGATACAAACAAATGAAAGAATAGAAGGCAATGTGAAATATCTCATGAGAAAAACCATTGACCTGGAAAATAGATCCAGGAGAGATAATTTAAAAATCACTGGACTACCTGAAAGCCATGATCAAAGAAAGAACCTAGAAATCATCCTTAAAGAAATTCTCAAGGAAAATTGCCCTGATGTTTTAGACCCAGTGGGGGAAATAGAGGTTGAAAGAATCCACAGATCACCTCCTGAAAACGATCCCCAAAAGAAAACTCCTAGGAATATTATAGCCAGGCTCCAGAACTCCCAGATCAAGGAGAAAATACTACAAGCAGCCAGGAAGAAACAATTTCAATATTGTGGAAACACAATAAGAATAGCCCAGGACCTGGCAGCTTCTACACTGAGGGATCAAAGAGCATGGAATATGATATTCCAGAGGGCAAAAGAACTGGGATTGAAGCCAAGGGTCACCTACCCAGCAAAACTGAGTATCTTGTTTCAGGGGAAAATATGGTCATTCAGTGGAATAGAGGACTTTCAAGCATTCTTGAGGAAAAAACCAGAGTTGAATAGAAAATTTGACATTCAGACACAAGAAGCAAGAGATACCTGAGAAGGTAATCAGGGAAAAGAAATCAAAAGGAACTTATCAAAGTTGAACTATTTACATTCCTACATGGAAAAACAATAACTGTGTTTGATGATACCTTTCTCATTATGAAAATAATTGAAGAAGGGTACATGGCATATGTTCACAGGTACACATGGATAGAGGGCACACTTTGAATTTGATGGGAAGGGATGATTCTTTTTTTTGGAGGGCAATTGGGATTGGGTGACTTGCCCAGGGTCACATGGCTGGGTTTTTGTTTGTCTGTTGGGTGTCTGGGGCCGGATGCGAGCTCGGGTCCTTCTGACTCCAGGACCAGTGCTCTGCTCGCTGTGCCACCTAGCCACCCCAAGGAAGAGGTGATTCTTAAGGGGTGAAATCAAGAAGTGAGAGAGGAAAGTGGCAAGAGGAGATGGAGAGAGACAGGGTAGGGTAAACTATCTCAAGTAGAAGAGGCAAGGGGAAGTTGTTGCAGGGGGGGGGGGTGGGAAGAACAGGAAGGCAAAAAGGCAAAAGCATATTCTCACTGAAGTTGGCTCAAGGAGAGAATCACATACATACTAAATGGAATATCTTACCCTCACTCACTCTCCTGAGTAGGGGAAAGGAGGATGAGAGGGGGGATGATGGAGGGGAGGGCATTCTGGGGGGAGGGGAGATTGGAAGTACCCACTATCAAAGAGGGACAGGATCAAAGTAGGGAATGGACCAGTTGGGTGGGAGGGAAATATAAGCAGTCTTTTACAATATATCTACTAAGGTAATGTTTTGCATAGCTATACATGTACAACACATACTGAATTGCTTATCTTCTCAGAGGGAGTGGGTGACAAGGGAGGAAGGGAATGGATCTGAAAATTGAATTTTTAAATTTAAATGTTTCATAAGATGTCCAGGCATTGGGGCCCAGTGATTCACCTTGCCCTAATGGCAAAGTCGAAGGGGGTATCGAGAAGATATGGGAGAGAGCAGATTGGATGAGGGGATATCTAGTGGGACTGCTATTCTGGGGTGGTGGGTAGGGAAAAAATGGGGGAAAATGTAACTCATAATCTGGTGGAAATGTATGATGTAAACCAGAAGTTTATAAATCATTTGTTTAATTAAAAAAAAAGAATTCAAATAGCAAGCATTTGCTGAATGTTTATTGAATAAATGAATTCATGGAAGCAGGAAAAAAAACAATTGAGTGTGTCTCATAAATGTCTCTTTTCTCAAATATACAGAGAACAGCACAATGATCTAAAACAAACACTCAGAAAGGAAAATGTTATTCATATCCAGACAAGGAACTGATGGACTCTGAATGCAGATCAAAGCATACTTCTATTTATTTATTTGTTTGTTTATTTGTTTTGCTTATTTATTGAATTATTCATTCATTCATCCATTCATCCATTCATTTATTTATCTTTTTGGAGGTGGGAAGATAGGGCAATTGAGGTTAAGTGACTTGTCCAAAGTCACATGGCTGGTAAATGTTAAGCATCTTAGATCAGATTTGAACTAAGGTCCTCCTGAATACAGGACTGGTGCTCTATTCACTATATCAGCTTGCCACCCCAAAAAGAATACTTTTTCACTTAACTTTATTCTTTTTCATGCTTTTTGTTTTCCTTTGATCAGTTTCCTCTTTCACAACTATGACTAGTATGGAAATAAGTTTTACATGATAGCACATGTATAATCTTTATTAAATTACCTACTATTTTTGGAAGAGAGGAAGGGAGGAAGAAAAATTTGGAATTGGAAATCCTGTAAAAATGAATGCTAAAAATGTCTTGACATGTAATTGGTAAAAACAAAAGTATTTAAATAAAACATAATGCCAAAATTAATTTATGGAATAAAGCAAGCATTTCCATAACACAATATGATGGTAAAAATGTGTTTGCACATAAACTGAAAACCTCTTTTGTACAATTTGCTATTCTTTTAAAATATATAACAAAGTTGTCATGTAAATTTCATTTTTGCCTGTTTTTCTTCTCCTACCCCAGAGATAACTACAATGCATGCAAAGTATGTACACATGTAAATATACCCATACATACACATATTCACAGAGCACATAAATATACATATGTGTGTAATTATTGTATACTTCTCTTTATCAGTTCTTCCTCTGGCTGCAGATACTATGTTCCTTCATATGTCCTTTTTATTTAATTTGGGTAGCTATAAAAGTCAAAATGACTTAGTTACTTTAAATTGTTCTTAAAACAATATTGCTGTTATTGTATGCAATGTTTTGTTGGTTCTACTCATTTCAATCTTCATTATTTTGTGCAAGACTATCAAATTTTTCTAAGATTATTGAGTTCATCATCTCTTATAGCACAGTAGTATTCCATCATAATCATGTACCACAACTTGTTCAGTGATTCCCAAAGTGATAAACATTCCTGCAATTTCCAGTTATTTGCCACTACAAAGAAAGCTGCTATGAATATTTTAGAAGTTATAGGTTGTGAAACCACATGATTATCTCAATTGATGCAGAAAAGACTTTTGACAAAATGCAACTTCCATTCCCATTAAAAACACTAGAAAGTATAGGAATAAATGGAGCCTTCCTTAAAATAATAGGTAGCATGTATTTAAAGCCATCAGGGAGTATTATAAGTAATGGTGTTGAGCTAGAAGCATTTCCAACAAGATCAGGGGTGAAACAAGGATGTCCACTATCATCCCTCTTATTCAATCTGGTACTAGAAATGTTAGCAGTAGCAATTAGAGAAGAAAAAGAAATCAAATGAATCAAATTAGGCAAAGAAGAGACCAAGCTATCACTCTATGTAGATGATATGATGAGAGAAGCAAGTAAAAAGACTACTTGAGACAATAAATAAATTTGGCAAAGTTGCAGGATATAAAATAAGCCCACATAAATCCTCGGCATTCCTGTATATCTCTAATGAAATTCAACAGCAAGAGATAGAAAGAGAAATCCCATTCAAAATTACTGTAGACATTATAAAATATTTGGGAAGCTACCTTCCAAAACAAACCCAGGACCTATATGATCACAACTACAAAACACTTCTCAAACAAATAAAGTCAGATCTAACTAATTAGAAAAATATCAATTGCTCGTGGCTGGGTTGAGCTAATATAATAAGAATGAAAATTTTACCTAAATTAAATTACATATTTAGTGCCCTGCCAATCAATTTACCAAAAAATTACTTTATAGAACTAGAAAAATAGTAACAAAGTGATTTGGAAGAACAAAAGGTCTAGAATATGCAGGGAAATAATGAAAAGAAATGCTAGGGAAGGGGGCCTAGCTATATCAGATTTTAATCTGTATTATAAAACAGCAGTTATCAAAACTACTTGGTACTGACTGAGGAATAGAGCAGTGAATCAATGGAATAGACTGGGAACACAATACTCAGAAGTCAATGATTATAATAATCTACAGTTTGATAAACCCAAAGACCACAGTATTTGGATGAGAACTCACTATTTGACAAAAACTGCTGGAAAAACTGGGCATAGACTGTTATCTAACACCATATACCAAAATCAAGTCTAAATGGGTGCATGCTCAACCTATAAAGGCTGATATTGTAAGCAATCTGGGAAAGCAAGGAATAGTTTACCTGTCAGATTTATGGAGAGGGGAAGACTTTATGATGAAACAAGAATTAGAAAGCATTATAAAATGCAAAATGGATCATTTTGATTACATGAAATTGAAAAGCTTCTGTACAAACAAAGCCAATGTGACCAAGATTAAGAGGAAAGTGGAAAATTGGAAAAGAATTTTTTATAACCAATGTCTCTGATAAGGCCTCATTTGTAAAATATTCATAAAACAGAGTCAAATCTATAAGAATACAAGTCATTCCCAATTAATAAATGGTCAAAGGATATGAACTGGCAGTTTTCAAAGGAATAAATTAAAGATATCTCTAAGCTTATGAAAAAAAGCTCTAAATCACTGTTGATTACAGAAATGCAAATCAAAACAACTCTGAGGTACCACATCTCACCAGTCAGATTGGCTAAGATGATAAAACAGGAAAATGACAAATGCTGGGGAGAATGTGGGAAAATTGGAAAACTAATGAACTGTTGGTGGAGTTGTGAACTGATTCAACCATTCTGGGGGGCAATCTGGAACTATGCCCAAAGTGCTATAAGTAATTTCATACTCTTTGACCCAGCAATACCACTTCTAGCGTTATATCCTAAAGAGATGAGAGAACTGGGAGGAAGAGCCATATGTACAAAAATATTTATAGCAGCTATTTATAGCTTTTGTGATGGCAAAAAAATGGTAATTAAAGGGATGCCCATCAATTGGGGAATGGCTAAACAAGTTGTGGTATATGAATGCAATGGCATACTATTGTGCTATAAGCTATAAGAAAGAAGGAGCAGATGGATTTCATATTTACCTGGAGAGGCTTATATGAACTGATGCTGAGTGAGAAGAGCAGAACCAGGAGAAATCTGTCCACAATTACAGACACAACCTCTATGTGACGACCGACTTTTATATACTGGACTCTTCTCAGAAATGCAGGGTTATAAGTCTACTGAAAAAGATTAATGATGGAAAGAGATGTTTACATTCAAATAAAGAACTAGAAAAAACAGTTTGAATGTAGATTGAAGCAAACTACCTGCTCTCTGTCTTTTCTTTGTTTGCTTTTGTTGCCTCTTTCCCACTGATCATTCCATCTGATACAATCTTTTTTTATAACCTCACTAATGTATAATGTGAAACTATTTGCAGATCCTATACTTGATTGTATTCCTCCATGGGGGAGGGGAAGAGGAGGGTGGGAGAGAACATTTGAAACTCAAGGAATTATGGAACTTAATCCTGTAAACTAAAAGTAAACAAATTAATAAAGTCCAAAAAATTTAAAAAAAGAAGTTATAGGTTCCTTTTCCATTTTCCCTGATCATATTTGGAAATGAACCTAGCAGTGATATTTCCAGGGCAAAAGGATAGAGGCAGATAAATATTCTTTGAGCATAATTTCAGCTCCAAAATGGTTGGATTAATTTACAATTCTACCAAAAATGTGTTAATGTTTCAATTTTTCCATATCACTTCCTTCCAATATTTGTCACTATCTCCTTCAATCATTTTAACCAATATGATAGATATAAAATGAAATCACAAGGTTGTTTTAATTAGCAATTCTTTAATCACTAATGATGCATAGTAATTTTTTTTTCAGTTGACTATACATTGTTTTGCTTTCTTTATCAAAAACTGCCCATATACTCCAACCATTTATCAATTGGGGAATGACTTGCATTCTTGTAGATTTATAAAGTTCTTTACATATTCTCATATATGAGACCTTTATCTAAAATATTGTCTATATTTTTTACAATTTTCTACTTTCTTTCTGATCTTAGTTACATTAGTTTATTTGTAAAAACCTTTTTATTTTAACGTAATTGAAATGATCTCTTTTACACCTCTACTTTGTCTCATTTGTTCATCTATCCATACTCTTTGACCCAATTGTTCACCTATCCATAAGTCTATTTTTAAGGTGTTATATTCTTCAGCAGTTTTAGCAAGCTGTTGACTGGTTTTCACGATTTTCCTGCATCAATCTCATTTATCTTCCCAGTTTTTCTTCTACTTTCTTGTACTTGATTTTCAACATCATTTTTAAGCTCTTCCATGACCTGTGACCAATTCTTGTTGTTCTTTGTTTGTTTCTTTGTTTTCTTGGAGGTTTTGGATGTTCCAGTTTTCTGTTTATTGTCTTCTTCTGGTTGTGTGTTTTGATCTTACCACCAAAATAAGATTCTATAGTCTGCTATTTTTTTACTCTTAGTTCATTTTTCCAGCCAATTACTTGGCTTTTTAGCTCTTTTTAAAGTTGATCTTTACTTCCACTGTGGTGGGTATACTGTCCCAAGCAGCTGGAGTATTGTGCAGCTGTTTTCAGAAAAAATATCTAGGGACCTATAAATTTTCATTTCTTCCAAGGTAGTATGATGAAACATCTTTCTGGTATTCATCCCTTTCCTGGTCTGTGCTCTGGTCTGGGAGTGACCACAAGCACTCTATTCTGCCTTGGAACTATGAGGAGGATTCCCTCTTTACTGCTACCACAGGCTCCAAAACACCAGCATGCTTCCTCAACCTAAGACTGTAACCCAGATCCAACCATAGGCAAAGCAAGAGAATCCTGTCTCAGTGCCACCAAGAGCTCTAGATCCAATCACTGTAGCTGTTGCCATCACCACCACCTTGGGGCTGTCTCCAAGCCAAGATCTTGCTATTCTCTCACGTAGGTCCAACAAAGCTTTCCTACTGACTTTCTAAGTTATCTGTGGCATTTGTGGGTTGAGAAATTTGGAAACTGCCACAGCTGACTGTGATTCAGTCCTCTGAGGCCTGCTCTGGCTCTTTCTGGGCAGGTATAGCCCACCCTGGGTTGCCCTCTTATCTCAGACTAGTGCAAAAGAACTTTCCTGTCAACCTTCCAGGTTGTCTTAGACTGGACATTTGTTTCACTTTGTCATTTTGTTGGCTATGCTGCTCTAGACTTCGTGTGTAGCCAGTTTTTACAAGTATTTGGAGGGGTTTGGGGGAGAACTCAATCAAGTCCCTGCTTTTACTCTGTCATTGTACCTCTGCCCTCCTTTACAATTTTAAAATTGCATTGCTTCATTTTAGTTCTCTCATCATTTTTAATACACTAACTTATTCAAATATTTCTCCATTTGATCAGTACAAGTGCAGTTTCTAATTCTTCAATACCACAAGGTGACATCACTATCATTTTTAAAAATTCTTGGTAAAAGTGTGCGATACATAAAATTAATACCTCCTTTAGTATACCTTTAAAAATTTCCCCTTTCTCTCACATTTCTCTCCTATTTCCCTAGTGAATGAAATGTGTTTTTAATAACATGTCCTGTATCTTTGTGTCTTCTTCATGAAGTTCAGATGAGAGTAAAGTTCATAGCTCACTGTTTTCACTGTTTTCTGTTTTTGTTTGGAAAGTCTTCAATTTGAGCATCCTAATTATGTGAAATATGTTCCCCTCTTCTTCCTCTCCACTTTTCTTTCTTCTTTCAAGATCACTACAACATAATGGAACCACTCTCAGGATCTCTCTAATTATTCTCCCTCTGTGCCCTTTGATCATTATAAAATTCCTAGGGAAAAATAATTATTATATTCTCACACTAGAAAGCAACCAGTTTGCCTTTGTTGGGACCCTCATGATTGTTTCTTCATGTTTACCTTCATATGTTTCTTTTGATTACTGTCCTTACAGTTCAGAGTTTCTAGGCAGCTCTGGACTTTTCTTCAAGGATATTTAGAAGTGCACTATTTCATTTAAGACTCATTTCCCCCCTGTAGAATTGGAATTACTTTTACTATTATTTTTGGTTATAAGACTACATCCTTTGCTTTCTACAATACTGTATTCTAAGCTCTCCATTCCTTTTTTGTGTTGATTTTTAATTATTTTGTATTCTGACTATAGAGCCTTGATATTTGATTCTTTTTTTCCTTTCTGGTTGCTTGGATTGATTTTTCTTTGACCGGGAAATTCTGGATTTTGATTATATGTACATAGAAGTTTTCTATAAAACAGATAATAATAGCATCTGCCTAATGAGGATATTCTGAAGATAAATTGAGATAATATTATTAAAATGCATTGCAAACCTTAAAGCAAGCACTATACAATCCTAATTATTTACAATTATTTTTTTCCATAGTGCTCATTTATCTACTGTTCATTTCCCTCTAAAATTGTCATGTTGCTCAGATGCCAAAATAGAGTAGGAATCCCAGTGTACAGACTGAGAGGGCAAAAATCAGAATTTGCTTCTACTTTGGGAGCTAAGGAAACTTTCAGGTCCCTTCCCAATCTAAGCTGTCCCTGATGTTTTGGGATAATACTCAATGCATTATGACAATTAACACTCCCCAAAACCAGCAACAGGAGCAACCTAGACATTTTCTTTTCCAGAAATGTGAAGAACCCAGTCCTAACATAAAGTACAAAGTCAGGGGGAAAAAGCTGGTAAATAGAGCAAAGAAGAAAGTAAAGTGTCCCGCTGCCCCCCAAAATGTTAAACGCAGGAGAATTATTCCAGAACATCTACAAGTAAAGTGTCAAAGAAAAACAACTTAGAAATAAGTTCTTCTAAAGTTCCTAGAAAATATGAAGCATTTTTTTTAAAAATTAGAGTTAAAATGTTAAACCTTAAAGCATGTACAAAGCAAAAACGTTGCTAAACTGAATTTAACATAGTATTAATTATAAGTATAATTTTATAAACAGATTGAATACAGATAAATATGTTGATAGATACAAACATAAATACATGCATACATATACATAAATACATTCATTCATACATACATATCACATCTGACATATACTGCCTGTGTGACACTGGGCAAATCATATTTTTTTAGTGCTGAAAGAATAGCTTATTTTTTTGCTGAAGAATAATTGCCAGTCTGCATAAATATTAGGGATTTCATCCCAAGAAATTCATTTTCCGATGAAATTAGAGCTCTGAACTAATTTTTATTCTACTTTTGTATATATTCCTTAAGCTTTAGGGAATACAATGTACCCAATCATACAATTTAATGAAATGTCTTCTAACTCAAGAAAGTGACTTCCCCAACAAAATGCATGCTTGTCACAGAATAAATGCAGACTGATGTTTACTAATATACTGATGAATTTCATTTCTCTACATTACAGTTCAAATACTACAAGTCCCCAGAGTGAACTTATCTATACTTTTTATTAACAATTCATCACTAAGCAACCGAATCATCAAGTTGCAAAAAATAAAACAAATGATCTGCAAGAACAATACTGAGAAATGACCTGAATTTGGTAATCAGGAAAAATTAATATTTTTTTTAAATAGAAAGTCTTATATGAGGATGAAAGATGAAAAGAACAGGACATATCAGCATAAATAGCTAGTTTGATGCATTATTCCAGTATTTTGTTTCTTCATGAAATGTATAGAAGTGGTACCAAATGCCAGTAGTTGAGGAATTATTAGGAAATTGAAAAGTCTCTCATGTTGAGATTGTCTTTCTGACAGCTACCATTTCTCAAATAGATCATTAGAATATATGTTGTTCATTGTACCTCACCAAAAAGAAATCTCAAATAACTTTAATCCATATATTCATTAATATGTTTATGGATATTCTGGGGTCCCTAGGTTTAGACTTGGAAACTTTAATGATAACATAGCATACTTTAATTTCCAATGTCCATAAGACAGTATACCCACATCGTGCACTCTCAGTTGTGTATAGCTTATTACTTCTGAAATGAAAATGACTCTATCTGAGCTAGTTTAGGGGTGAGTTTTTCCAAAGATTAATATTCAATTACTGGGACTTTGAGAAGTTATGTGGTCAAAACTATTCCTATTTCATTAAAGGTATATGAAAGGGGGCAGAGTCAAGATGGCGAAGTAGAAACAGCACTTCCATGGAGTTCCGGCCCGCAGCACTTCAAAATTATGTAAAAGGGGGACTCTGAACAACCTCTGGAGATCCAGAACCCACAGAAATGATGCAAAGAAGCTAACCTACCAATGAGGACAGCCTGGCAACCCAGCAGGGAGCAGCCAGGACAGCTCTCTGGGAGCCGAGAGCTGAATAGAAAATTTGACATTCAGATACAAGAAGTGAGAGATGCTGGAGAAGGTAAACAGGGAAAAGAAATCCCTATATACTTATCAAAGTTGAACTATTTACATTCCCACATGGAAAAATGATAACTGTAATCGATGAAACTTTTCTCAGTATGAAAATAGTTGGAGAAGGGTATATGGGCATATGAATACATGTGTGAATGTGTGTATATATGTTTTCAGGTATAAATAAATAGAGAGCAGAAGTTGAATTTAATAGGAAGAGATGATACATACAAGGTGAGGTTAAGAGGTGAGAGAGGAATGTGGTGAGGGGGAATGGGGAGAGACAATGAGGTGAACTGTCTGGTGTAGAGGAGGCAAGGGGAGGTGGTTGCAGGGGAGGGGAAGAATAGGAAGGCAAAAAGGTAAAACCTTATTCTCACTCAATTTGGACAAGGAAGAGGATGACATGCATACTAAATAGGGAGTCCCACCCTACAGGAGGCTAGGGGGGCGGGGGATCAGGGAAGGTGGTGGAGGGAAGGGCAGGCTGGGGGCGGGGAGGAAAGTTGGAAGCACCCAATTTTGAAAAGGGACAGGATCAAGGTGGGGAGTGGACCAGGTGGGAGGTGGGATGGGAGGGAGGGAAATATAGTCAGTCTTTTACAATATATCTACTATGGTAATGTTTTCATAGTTACACAAGTACAGCATATACTGAGTTGCTTATCTTCCTTTTAAAATCAAATTTTTTTTAAAATATATAAATACTATGATTAATATTATTTTGCATATAATTGGAAGATTACATGTGCAGGCATTGGAGCATGGGGATTCACCTCGACCTACTGGAAAAGTCGAAGGGGGTATGGGAGAAGAGATGGGAGAGAGCAGATTGAATGAGGGGATATCCTGTGGGACTGCTATTCTGCGGTGGTGGGTAGGGGGAAAATGGGAAAAAATTGTAACTCAAAATCTGATGGAAATGAATGATGTAAACCAGAAGTTAATAAAGCATTTGAAAAAAAAGTTATATGAAAGCCTATCTCCTTTGGCAAAACAGATTCCACAATTTCCCTCAGAAACTCATTCCCATATTTACTATCCTTCGTTGTCAAGTAAATGAGTCCTTTCTCAAGTCTAAAGTAAAACACCCAAGCTAAAATTTAATCTAATTTCCTCCTTTCAAATTCTTCTCAACAGAGAACAGCTGATCAGCATCCCTTGTCCCTTCTTTTATTTTTTTTTCTCCAGACTGAATAATTTTCTTTGTATTAAACATCCCAGATCCCATTTTCCCAATTTTAATCACCTTCATTTCTCTATGTTGAACATATTTCAAGTTCCCCATGTCCCCTAAAGTTGTCAAAAGGATTTTGAAATCCTTTTTGGAGGATTTACATAACACATAACAGTACAATTGCATATTAGTTCTAATTGACAGCTGGTACCAAAATTAGATACATTGTCAAGGTTGTAAGATCTGAACTTTCAGTCTTATGAAAATCTTCCTAGAGTCCAATGCATGTTTCCTATATGGAATCATTTGAAAAGAAGTCGTAGCAGTCTTTTTCAGTACAACAGAATTATGTAAGTATTCTACCTAAGCATGCCTTTGGGGGAGTGGGGGATACAAAAAGAAGCAGTGATCTGGTGGCATTGTAATGTATCAAAGTTATGCTCTTGGAAGCCACTGTCTAGTATTACCATTGAGAACTGACACATTAGTATATGTATGCACACCTTAGGTGTGTGTGTGTGTGTGTGTGTGTGTGTGTGTGTGTGTGTGTGTGTGTGTGTGTATCTTTAGAGTCAAAGAACTATGGTGCTTCTCAACAATTAAGTGCTGTGGGGTAACATTGATTAGTGAAAAGGATATGATCCTGTAGAGATGACCTGAAAACTTCTATAGTGTTTTTTTAACATATTGTCATCAGTCAGTGCTGAAGGCATTAACCATATCTCAGGTTGAAGTAATTCTTTTCTAACTGAATTTCCAACTAAAGAAGAAATTTCATACTTTTCCTGCATCCTTCTCATTTCTCTTTCCAATTTTTCCTCCAATTCTCTTATTTGATTTTTAAAGTCCTTCTTAAGGTCCTCTATGGCCTGCAACCCGCTCATGTTTTCCCCTGGGGCTTTTGGAGCAGGACTTCTGACCTCACAGTCCTTTTCCCGCTCTATGCCCCCAAAATAGGAGTCTAGGGTTGCATTTTTCTGTTTCCTTTGCCTTGGCATGTTGCCACTTAATTGCTTGACTTTTGGGCTTGTTGCCACACTATGGCTTTAAGGCCAGATAGAGGAATTTTCGTCCTGAACGTGTCGGGGGCAACTTCCGTTTCTGGCAAGCTGTAAACCCACCCACAACTTCCACCCTAGATCACAATCCAGATCCAGGGAGGTTAAAGCAAGAGCGATTATGCCCCAAGACTGATCGCTGGATCTCCCCACGATTTGTAGGCTGGGAGCCGGAGCTGCTTCTGAAAACTACAAAATGGTGTGTCTCCTCAGTGGCTTCTAGCTCCCAGGGGAGGGAGGTGACGCATTCCCCAAATACAGGTCCCAAAGTCCATAGGACACTAACCTCTTACTTTGTCCTAGGCATGTCTATGTTGATAATTCTGGAATCGCCACAGCTACTGGTGTTCTGGGGTTCCTCCAGCCGGCTGCTGGCCCTGCTGCCCTGGGGCTAAAACCTTGGCTCCCAGGGACCTGGGCTCAGCTCGGCTCCTGCGCTCTGCATGCTGCCAGGTCCCAGACCACTGCGCTGGTCCTTCCTGCAGGGCTGCTGGGCTGTCCTCAGCGGGAGGTTAGCTTCTCTGTGTCATTCTGTGGGTGCTGGGGCTCCAGAAGTTGTTCAGAGTCCCCTTTTACATAGTTTGGGGGGAATCTGGGGGCAGAGGGGCTTCGAAGAGCTGTTTCTATTCCGCCATCTTGGCTCCGCCAGTGATTTTTAATCCATTCTGTTATCCACCTCCATTTTATGGGAGAGTTCATCCCATTCATAGTTGCAGTTATGATTACTATCTGTGTCTTTCCCTCCCTGCTATTCTTTCCCCTGTTGATACTTTTATTTTTCACCTTCTCCCTTCCCCTTCTTAAGAGTTTTCCTTTTGACATCTGCCTCCTTCAGTATTCCCTCCTTATTAGTCCCCTCCCTTTACCTACACTTGCCCCTTATTACTTCTTCCCTCCCTTCTAACCAGCCCCCCCCCCCTTTTATCAGCCATTTCCCCCTCCTACTGCCTGTAGCCTGCATTTGTCTCTTAGCTGGCTCCAACAGATCCCAGCCCTGCAGTGATAAGCCTTGGAATGGCCCTTGCTGTTGGTGGATCATCTTGCCAACATGCTGTCTGCTGTACTCTTTGTGCACCACACCATCCATTGTACACCATGTGTCCCATGCCATCTGCTCCACCCCAAAATCTTCTAAAATGTCTTTCGCTGTATCTAACTTTTCACTGTAGCTCCAGGTTGGTCAGACCAGGAATGTCAAGGAAAAGTGTTTAAAATGCCTGTTTGCTTTTTTAGCTGCAGCCCTTAGAAGGCACTGACTGCCTGTATTTTAAATCTTACTATATAAGAGACTCACAGCACACATGATAAAAAACACAGAGATCCATAGTGACAAACAAATGGACAGGGAAAATTTAAATAGAATTCACAATTAATGATAGGGAGAGGGGAAAGTAGAGGCTTCTTAGAAACTCCCATCCTAAATTGGCCATTCCAGATGTTTTGTTGTCCTTTAAACTTAATTTGGTTTCAAGATAAAATAACATTGACTAGTCAAAAGAGCCACATCATGGCCAACGTAATACAGGGCTATCTTTAGTTAACTGACATTAATGCTGGTAGTATTTGTGCTCATCAGACTGGTAATGGCCTGACATATAAGAGGCAGTGGTCTTGTTAGCTCAATCTTCAATTTTAGTTTTTGAGGTGATCTTGTTAGCCATATTTCTAATTTTTGATTCTGATTGACCCATAGCTAATTTTCCTAGATTGATCCTCAAGGGGCCCTAATTAATATGAAGTAATTTCATGTGACTGGGTCTCAAACCCCAGAACTAGCTGAAAGGGAATTGTAGATTTCAAAAAGCCGGTGGGAGTCCTTAGGAAGCTGGAAATAGCATAACTTACGAGATACCACCAAGGTTAGGACTCCAGGAAAAATGAATCCTGTGATGCCTGAGTCACTGGAATTGGTGGGGAGGAGGAGTTTTTCTCTTATTCCATCAGTTGCATCCAAGTCATGGCACTTTAACTGTTGACCTGGAAGCTTGGTTAAAGGAGCCAAACAGGCTAGGTGACATATAAATTCATATTGTTTATTTCCTTAAATCTAGTGAAGCTAATGAACATACATAGAATCAAATTCTAATTCTGACTCTCTGATAAAAAGAATGAGAATTCCTAAATTCATTTAAGAACAATCCCAACTCACAATGTCTGTGTCACTCAAATATTTTTATCTCCACATCTGTTTAACCATAGTATGATTAAGGAATTTTCTCAATTGAATAGCTATATGTTCTGAAAATGAGAACAATTAGAGCACAAATCAGAAGTAAGGTGAGTCCTTTTCAAACCTAACAACCTTGACTATGTCCCTTTTATGCACGAAGTTTATAATGGCAAGAAATAAGTTCAATTTTTTTTCTTTTAAGAGCAACAGCTGACCTTAACTAAACAACTTGAAATGTATTCCTCCAGGGATGGCATTCACTCCATTGAGGAAAGAGAACATGATTGGGGGCAGAGCCAAGATTAAGGAGTAGACCCCAGCTTTGGGACTGAAGCTCCCCTGTCCGGTGGCAGAGTCCTACTGTGGCAAAAAGCCCAAAAGTCAAATAATTAAGTGGAAACATGCCAAGGCAAAGGAAACAAAAAAAAAACAAAAACAGAAAAATACAAATTAGACTCCTATTTTGGGGGCATAGAGGATCGAAGCATGGAACAGGAAGAGGACTGTGAGGTCAGAAATCCTGTTCCAAAAGCCCCAAAGGAAAATATGAGCAGGTTACAGGCCATACAGGACCTTAAGAAGGACATTAAAAATCAAATAAGAGAAGTGGAGGAAAAATTGGGAAGAGAAATGGGAAGGATGCAGGAAAAGTATGAAATGAGGGTTAACAGCCTGATTGAGAAAAAAAATAGACTGGCAAAAGAAGCCCAAAAGGGTAATGAGGAAAAGAATCCCTTAAAAATCCAAATTTAGGGGTGGCTAGGTGGCACAGTGAGTAGAGCGCCAGCCCTGGAGTCAGAAGGAGCTGAGTTCGGATCCGGCCTCAGACACTTAACCCACACAAACAAAAACCTAGCCATGTGACCTTGGGCAAGTTACTTAACCCCAATTGCCCTAAAAGGGGCAGCTGGGTGGCACAGTGAGTAAGAGTGCCGACCTCATAGTTGGGATGACCCGAGATCAAATCCGGCCTCAGAAAATGAGCACCCACACATAAATAATGACTAGCAGTGTAACCTTGAGCAAGTTACTTAACCCCAATTGCTTAAAAAAAAAAATCTGAATTTGCTAGATGGAAAAAGAATCTCAAAAGCTCACTGAGGAGATTCATTCCTTCAGAGTTAGACTGGAGCAAATGGAAACTAATGACACTATGAGAAATGAAGATGCTGTTAAACAGATCCAAACAAATGAAAAAAATAGAAGGTGATGTGAAATATCTCATGGGAAAAACCACTGACTTGGAAAATAGATCCAGGAGAGATTATTTAAAAATTATTGGACTACCTGGAAGCCATGATCAAAGAAAGAACCTAGAAATCACCCTTCAAGAAATCCACAAAGAAAATTGCCCTGATATTTTAGACCCAGAGGGCAAAATAGAGGTTGAAAGAATCCACAGATCACCTCCTGAAAAAGATCCCAAAAAGAAAACTCCTAGTTATATTATAACTAGGTTTCAGAATTCCCAGGTCAAGGAGAAAATACTCCAAACAGCCAGGAAGAAACAATCTCAATATTGTGGAAACACATTCAGAATAGCACAGGACCTGGAAGCTTCTACACTGAGCGATCAAAGGGCATGGAATGTGATATTCCAGAGGAAAAAAGAGCTGGGATTGAACCCAAGGGTCACCTACCCAGCAAAACTGAGTATTTGGTTTCAGGTGAAAGTATGGGCATTCAGTGGAATAGAGGACTTTCAAGCATTCTTGAGGAAAAAACCAGAGTTGAATAGAAAATTTGACATCCAGACACAAGAAGCAAGAGATGCCTGATAAGGTAATCAGGGAAAAGAAATCAAAAGGAACTTATCAAAGTTGACCTATTTACATTCCTACATGGAAAAACCATAACTGTGACTGATGAAACCTTTCTCAGTATGAAAATAATGGAAGAAGGGTATATGGGCATATGAATACACATGTGAATGTGTGTATATATGTTTACAGTTATACATGGATAGAGGGCATAGGTTGAATTTGTTGGGAAGGGATGATACTTAAAGGGTGAAGCTATGAAGTGAGAGAGGAAAGTGGCAGGAGCAGATGCGGAGAGACAGGGTAGGGTAAACTATCTTATGTAGAGGAAGCAAGGGGAAATGGCTGCAGGGGAGGGGAAGAACAAGAAGGCAAGGGGGCAAAGCCATATTCTCACTGAGTTTGGCTCGGGGAGAGAACGACACACATACTAAATGGGATATCTCACACTGTGGCAGAATAAGGGGAATGGGGATGAGAGGGGGGATGATGGAGGGGAGGGCACTCTGGCGGGAGGGCAGGTTGGAAGTACCCACTATCAAAGAGGGACAGGATCAAAGTAGGGAATGGACCAGGTGGGGGGTTGGATGGGTGGGAGGGAATTATAAGCAGCCTTTTACAATATATCTACCATGATGATGTTTTACAGCTATAAATTTACAACACATATTGAATTACCTATCTTCCCAGAGAGAATGGGTGTCAATGGAGGAAGGTAATGGACCCAAAATTCAAGGTCTTAAAATTAATTGTTTCACAGATATTCACCTTTCTCTAATGGAAAAGTTGAAGGGTGTATGGGAGAAGATATGGAAGAGAGCAGATTGGATGAGGGGATATCTTAGGGGATATCTTGTGGGACTGCTATTCTGGGGTGCTGGGTAGGGAAAAATGGGGAAAAAGTTGTAACTCAAAATCTGGTGGAAATGAATGATGTAAACCAAAGTTAGTAAAGCATTTGTTAAAAAAAAAAGAAAAGGGGCGGCTAGGTGGCGCAGTGAATAGAGCGCCGGCCCTGGAATCAGAAGGACCTGAGTTCGGAGCCGGCCTCCGACACTTAATCCGAACAAACAAAAACCTAGCCGTGTAACCTTGGGCAAGTTACTTAACCCCAATTGCCCTAAAGGGGCGGCTAGGTGGCGCAGTGAGTAAGAGTGCCGGCCTCGGAGTTTGATGACCCGAGATCAGATCCGGCCTCAGAAAATGAGCACCCACGCATAAATAATGACTAGCCGTGTAACCTTGAGCAAGTTACTTAACCCCAATTGCTTTAAAAAAAAAAAAAAAAAAAAAAAGGAAAAGAGAACATGATTACTTGTCTGACTCTAAATCTTTGCATATAGTGCAATGGCAAGCACATGAATACTTAGCACCTTGTTTCAGGTATTTATTTAGCACCTTGTATCAGTTCAAGTATCTTTGAGCCTTTCCTGATTATATCAAGTATTTGTCAAGAAACAGAACCCTGAATACACAGTTGAAGGGACTTGCCAAAAACAGGAACAAGAAATGACTTAAGAGGTGTTCAGAACGGGGAGGAGTTAATGATAGATTAAAAAAAAAAAACAAAAAACTTGAGCACAGCTCGAACAGAGCAGAGTTGAGAAGGGGGAAACTTATGGTGTCCAGCACTCTTTTGTCTGCTCTGTCTGTGTTGATTTGCGTTTATGTTACATCGTACAGGGCACCTGGGACCTTATTGGAAGCCCTGAAAGAGGATTTTCTTGTTGTCTGTTTACAAAAGTACTGGAGGAGGGTTTCAAATGTGCAGGGGCTGTGCTGATGATTTGTGTTGGGTCCTCAGACCTTGTTTGTGTGTCTATGTTGAGTTCTCAGTCCTTCTTTGTTTGTGGGTCTGTGTTGATTTCACAGGCAGATAGTGAATTGATGATGGTGCCAGCAATGTGGATGAATGGTGTTTTGGCCCTGTTAATCTTTGTCTTCCCAGAAACAGAAACTGTGAAGGACTTGAGGTGGACTGGATACTATTAGTTTCAATATGAAATGGGAGCTGTATGAGGAACTGGATGAGGAGCTGGACAAGGAGCTGAGAACTGCCTGTCTGTGAATCCAGGTAATGATTGGGTAAATTCAGGCAAGAGCTAGACCCATGGAAGAGGAAACATAGAATCTGGGAGCCAGCCTTAAGCTAAGATGAAAAGAACTACCCTTAGGAACATAATGCTGACTGAGAAGACCATGATTTACTGTGACCTTGGAGTGGGAGAACTTTGTACTCTGTACCTTGTACCTCTTCAGGATGATTGAGTTAAGGATGATTGCAAATTCATCTCCTATCAAGAAGAAAGAAGACTTTTTGACTGGGAGATTAAGACAATGTGACCTAGGGGTGGGAAAACATTGACCTTTATACTTTGTGTCCCTCAAAGAGGCTTGCTGCTTAAGGATGATTGAATTAAGGACTTACTAAATGATATATTTGTTTAAAACTATATGGCCACTTTAGTGATAAGTTGTTATGTTATCATTGTGGATGCTGTATGTTGCTTTCTGTCAAAAAGTTTTGTCTTAGTTTATTACTGAATAAATAGAGTTCAGTATTTAAAGCTATTCACAACAGCAGTCCTCTGGAGAGCTGCTTGTGCTTGGCTTTATATGTGTTCATCAAGTTCCTTAGAGAAACTTGACAGTTCTGGCCAGGGCTACTTCTATTGAAAACAAAATAAATGTTTTCAGATGATAAAAGTGGTACAGAGAGTGAAATAATTCATCTGTAACTTTTGTAAACTGCAAGTTGCCAACTGGGACCATAAATTTGGATCTCTGCCTCATTTGACTAGCAATAGTGTTCTATTATATTAAATGTTTCCTTAGATTAGGACCAGATTTTTATAACAACTGTTGAAAATTGAGCTAGAGAAGAGATTGCTATTACCACCTTCCCTTTTTACCCACCTCCCAATAGCCACTTTGTATTTTGATTTTCATGTTTTTTAGAGTTTAACCAGAGAGAATAATTTTGCCTTCAGTGGGTCAAATTCTGCCCTCAAAGTCCTGCCATTATTGATTTCTAAATGAGAAATAGAAGTGAGATAAATAACCCTCTCTATATAAAGTTATTTATTTATTCCTGTATAGTTAAGGTGAAGGGATGCTATTAAGCAATTATTCAAGCATACTTGAGTTAGTAAATATCCTTAAAAAGAAAATTCAAAAGTGAAAACTCATGGAAAAATAGACCTACTAGAACTTTTATTGAAGGTTTTGTATTACTATATATGTGCATATGTAATAAATAACTTAATAGTAAGCACAATCAATGTATGTCACCCATTCCAAAGCTGATTTGAAAGATGATTTTCAGTGACTTGGGACCTGGCAAAATCTGAAACATAATTGAAGTTAAATGTCTCACCTGCCTTTCTGTATTCACTTCTGTCCAGATCCTGGTGCCTTCATTATTTCATTCCCATAATGTGAGTCGTAGGTACCCATTGGCTGCTCCCTCCATGGATGAAAAAAGATGGATTGAGGTCCATCCGCTCCTAATTTTCCTGTTGCTCTAAAATAACTTGCTTTCTTCTTTCTCTGTGAAAACAACACTACAGTATTCTTCAAATGTTGATCTCACCTACATCTAAGAAGAAAAAATAACCTGCTTATATAAGTATAGTCATACTAATATATGAACAACATAAGCATGGTGGAAATCATTGCTGGTTTAGATTAAAAAATGTATTTTCAGTTGGCTACATGAATGTATATATATATGACTATGTATAAGTTATATAATTTATCAAACCCTCCTTTTCTCTTCTGTAAAATGGATTAAAATATTTGTGCCATTGGCTTTACAGATGGCTGGTACAATGGGAGAGTGCTATACTTGGATTTAGGAATGCATGAGCTTAAATCCCACCCAAGACATGCCCTTGCTGTATAACCTAGAAGAAATCAACTAACATCCCTCAACCTCACTTTGCATCTATGAAATAGGAATAATGACAATACCACCTCAAAAGTATGCTTTGAGAATCAAATAATACAATACATTCAAACTGTTTTGCATAACTTAAAGCACTATAAAAATGGTATATTTTGTGAGGAAAGTATTTTCTGTATCATAATTTAAATGTTAATTGCAATTATTAGGATGGGTAGTTTATATTCTTTGTACTTGACACTGCAACATCACTTTAATAATTTTTTTAGAAGTGAAGTTTTTTTGTTTGTTTGTTTCGTTTTTTAAATAACTTCCAAGGTTCTTAATGTGTATTTGTGTGGTGGGGAGCTCAATGCTTTTTGGTATCTTGTGAAGCCCATAGACACCTTCTCAGAATAAAATATGTAATGGATTAAATAAAATGTGCAAGATTTAAACCCCAGTCTGGGAACCTCACTTCTAAATGCTGGGACATGACAAAGAGATTTTTCTTTGAAGTGTTGAAGGAATGAAGTTTTTTATTATTATTATTTCTCTTGCCTCTTCTCATCTATCAACTTTTTCTTACTCTAGCCCCCAATCACAGTTTGTATTAAAGGTGCACAAAGGTCTTAGCACTCTACATATGACAGTTTTTAGCTGGTGTGCCCCAAATTAACAGACAACTTTGTATCCTTAGCCTAGGATGTAGTTAGTATCTACTGGTGTTTTTGAAAGTAGACAAATTTAGCAGGAGCAAAGGGAAAAAACCCACTTGGTGAAAAGTTCTGAGGCACTAGAATAAAAAAGAAGGCATGCTGAGTCAAACCAGAGTTCAGAGAGCAACAAAGAGTTAAGAAAGCATGAAAAGGAGTTGGTAGTAATGATCCCAACATGGAATAAAGAAGAATACACTCTGAAGGGAAATGGTAGATATCCAGTTGGTCTCACTCAATTTCTCCAGCTGAGATTGTGCTTTTATGGTAGAAGAGAGCAAGATTACCACTTTCCTTAATCTCCTGTGTTGGTGTTGCTCTTGACCTGAACAGATTGAAATCCTGGCAAATTATAAATAGGACAGAGAAGCACAGTATAGAGAAGAAATCTATAAAGAGTTAGGAAGAGTAGCAAATTGAACTTAACCATCATTAAAGTTTTAAAAGATAGAATCAATCTTTAAGGTAGCAGCCTCTGAAACTACTCTCGGCTTCTGTCCATCCACATTCAACCAAACAATATCCCCTGTATAACACAGAAGATTGGTGTCAGAAAGAAAGTGTGTGGAAGTGAAAAGAGTACTCAGGTGGAGATAAGGAGCCTTGTGTTCTAGATTTGCCACACTCTGGGCAATCTTTAACAAGTAATAGCTTTATTGTTGTTTTATTTATGAAATAAGACATTTGTATACAGTGTCTTGAAGGTGTAAAGGCCTAAAAAGATCTTACAGTGAAAAGGGAATGGAATAGAGAAAACTACTGCTTCCACATATCCATAGAAAGAATCTCCCACCTAGGAAGGGTAGCAAGAGAGATAAACAGAAGTTTACTGTACAGAAAATTCAGGAGAGGAACTTATAGAGTATAGAATCTGGGACCCCGCTTGAATATTCCCACTGAATCTGGCATTCACCTGAAGCCATAAACCTTCCATTATTGCTATTCCCAAATCTGTTACTCTTAAACTACTCTAGTCCTCCATTGTCTGTTACCTGTGGCTGTTTCCCACTCTTGATCCCATCAAAATCCTGTTCTCTTGGTTGTTGGAGTCTGACTCTAGTAGCATCAAGATCCTACTTAGATCACCTCCTCAAGACCTTCCTCAGCAACGTCCCCAAACCTCTCCTCTAGACTACCCCTAGATCCCATGCCCAGTCTTTCTGTATATAAGATCCATCTAGCCTCCATGAAAAGTCTCATATTCAATCTAGCTAAGATTCAATCTGGTCCACTTGTGAATAAAAACATCACAAATGCTCAGGTTCCTTGAGAGTCTATCCATTATGGTGAATCTTTAAATCAACATTATGGTGAATCTTTAATAAACTTTGTTTTACTTTGACTGAGAGAAGGCTTGAGTCAAATTCATTTGGCAGGACCCAGCATGACAGTATTTTGGGGTCCTAAGCACCCCTAACACCAAACCTCAACATATGGTTCCCTGACTGGGAAACACTTCTAATCTCAAGTTTTTCTCCAGTCAAGACTGGAAGGTATGTAAATCACTTCCTCTCCCTATCTCCTTCTCATTTTCCAAGCACCCTGGAGGTGCTTTTCAGGCCTGACCTTCTCAGGTCCCATTAGGTCAGACAGCTAGGAGGCTCTATTGCCCTCAACCTGATAGTTTCATGTTCTCAATCTAATGGTTATGTAGACATTCTGCTAATTCACCAAATTGTTTGAGGCCTATCAGTTACCATCAAACTTGTTGAGCCTGTCAGCCTAAATGATTTATGGGGTTTGACCACTACATATACTACAGCTTCTTGGGGCCACAGGAAACAGTTAGATGAAGGTGGACACCAAAGGTGAATGAGAAGCCCTGAAAAGGGCTTAGTAAGCTTTCATGCCAGAGATGCCAATCTTTCTTGAATACTCCATACTCCCCAAGATGAAAACCATCTTGAATGAAGTTAATGATTCTCTCTTTGAATTGGTCTTTCTTTTTTCTCTAAATTTTCTATGATTCTTTTTCTGTGCCTTTATCTTTATCTCTCTGTCTCTGCCTCTGTCTCTGTCTTTCTCTGTCTGTCTCTGTCTGTCTCTCTCTGTCTCTGTCTCTGTCTCTCCCTCTCTCTCATACACACAAACACACACTCACACAACTACTGCACACTACTAAACCATGACTTCAATACACTACAGATGTGGCAATATTAGTCACTGATCAAGGAACTTATTTACTGATGCTGGCAAAATACTATGGAATTCTGAGAAAAGAAAGGTAAGATTACTAGTATGCTAAATTCAGTAAATAAGAGCCCATGCATTCAGACGCAGGACATTTAATAAACCAATTGTAGCTAGGAAAATAAAATAAATTGTGCTGTATACTTCCCTCACATGACCCTGTATAGTATGTTGAATAGATTCAAGTCAACAAAATTACCAGCCTCCTCATTCTTTATCAAGGACTCATTAACACTTAGCTTGGGTGATCTCAACATATCCCAGAGCAAGTTATATTTAGAGTAGCAGCAATATGAGAATATAAATGGCAGAAAAAAAATTCTTATCAGCATTGGTAGAAGATATTTCTACGCTGGAAAGCTTACTGCACTGATGACATCATATATCTGGACCAAATAAGAAAAAATATAATACAGAAAAATTTGTGGTGAGGGAAATGTCAGTTTACATTTGGCTTTGGACAATTGGTAGATGTGGAATTGTGGGTAAATCATTTAATCATACTGAAGACTGAATTTCTCATTTGTACAATATAAATGATTAGTTCATAATACTTAATAAGAAGGATCCAAGGCCACTCAAACAAATATATATGTAACATTATCTGTAAATCTTATGGCAATATGTAAACACCAATTATTATTTATTAAGGGGAGTGTTGATTCAAAGAGATTTATCTCTCATCATCAAATGAAACAATCAAAGATTTTTCTTCTTGTCTTTTAAGTGATACAAATTTTAAGAAATGGAAAGATACAAAAGCCATAATTTTACTAATTTCTTTCTTCTCTCCTAGGAATTGTCATTTACCAATATATCTTAGTTGAAGTTGAATAAATAGAACTAATACTCAATTGCTCCCCACTTATGGAAACTCATAAGCTTTTTATTTTATAAGGGTTTAAGTACATGAGAAAAAAAATACATATGTATGTATATAGATATACACAGACATATGTGTCAGGAACAAGTGTATAAAAAGATTTCACTGTGGGAGAAATGTACTTATAAATTCTGTTATTACATTCCCTCTCCCCATCTCTTAACTATGGTATTGATTGGAAGTGTCAGCAATATGTACTTGATGTGGAAAAGAATACAATATATTTTCCATATAATTAGTTGATCCACTCAATAGAACATGCTGCATATATATTTAAAATATGAGGAATTTATATATGTTTGTTGAAATATAACTTGGTTGTACATTTTATATGACATCAACAACAACTAATGTGACAGGTTATCTACATTAACCAAATTCCTGAAGTCTTAATTCCTCCAGGAAAATTTCGTTAACTAATTAAGAAAGTGAAGATAATTTATACTGACTTGTAGTTTCCACAGCTTTCACTTCTGTCATTCCACATATTCTCCCATAACAGAGATAAGAATAAGGACAAACTTTGGGTAGTTTAGTAGGGAGATGTACACTTAGGAAGCACACATAACTAAACAACCTTCCTAACCCTGATTAAGTGAGTTCAAAAGTCCTTTTTCTTCTCATAGCAAATCAATGTCCCTCAGCCCCCCTTGGGTACAGCATTTTTGATGGGCAGATTGTAAAACTGGACTTCCTGTGGTTTCTGCTTTCCAAAGCACAGTTCTCAATTTCCAAGTCTAGTTCTGTATACTCTATAGTCAATTCCCTTCTATGCTGCCAGAGGTCCTGATTTCTCAATAAAGAAAAGGAGGAGTGGGAGAAGAGTGTATAGGAAAAAATAGGAGGAGGATTAGCTAGAGGAAGAGAAAGAGCAGGAAGGGAGGAGGAAGGAGAGGAGGATGAAAAGGAGAAAGAGGAGTAAGGGGAAGAAGGGGGAGAGAGGAAGTAAAAGGGGGAAGGAAGAAGAGAAAGCAAGGAAGAGACAAAGGAAGGAAGGAAGGAAGGAAGGAAGGAAGGAAGGAAGGAAGGAAGGAAGGAAGGAAGGAAGGAAGCAAGGAAGCAAGGAAGGGATTTTAACATGTCAATACTGTATTGAATTGACTACATCAATCTGTAGCTCCATCTGATCTTATCTGTGTGCCTTTTGAATAATAAAATGTCATGGGAAAAATTGGAAAATAATTCTAAACAAAATGAAACTCATGTTTCTAATATCGTTAGAGTTGCAAAATGAAATGTAGAACAATAATTATTTGTTGTTTTCTTGGTACAAAATAAACTTTTTTAATATTTGAAATATTTAATTTTAAAAATTCGAATTCCAGATCCATTCCCTTCCTCACTTATCACCCATTCCCACTGGGAAGATAAGCAATTCAGTATATGTTGTACATGTATGCATATGCAAAACATTACCATAGTAGATATATTGTAAAAGATTGGCTATATTTCCCTCCCACCTATCCTATTCCCCACCCGATCAATTCCCTACTTTGATCCTATTTCTCTTCAAAAGTGGGCATCTCTGACCTCCCTTAGCCCCAGCATGTCCTCCCCTCCATTATCCCCTCTCTAATCCTCCTCCCCCATACTCTTCTGCAGGGAGAGATATGCCATTTAGTATGTATGTCATTCTCTCCCTGAGCCAAATTCAATGAGAATATGGTTTTGCGTTTTTGCCTTCCTGTTTTTCCCCTTCCCTGCAACTACATCACCTTGCCTCTTCTACATTAGTTTACCCCACCCTGTCTCTCCCTATCTCCTCTTGCCACATTCCTACCTCACCTCTTAACTTCACGCCTTAAGTATCATCCCTGCCCACCGAATTCGACCTGTGCCCTCTATACAAGTATACCTGTAAACATATATACACACATTCACATATGTATTCATATGCCCATATACCCTTCTTAAATTATTTTCATACTGAGAGGGGTTTCATCAGTCACAGTTATTGTTTTTGCATGTAGGAATGCAAATAGTTCAACTTTGATAAGTTCCTTTTGATTTCTTTTCCCTGTTTAACTTCTCAAGCATCTCCTGCTTCCTGTGTCTGAATGTCAAATTTTCTATTCAACTCTGCATTTTTCCTCAAGAATGCTTGAAAGTCCTCTTTTCAGAGTAGAATTAGCACTTCCAAGGTGCTCTCCTACACTCCACTTCCAAACCATGTAAAAGAGGACTCTGAAAATCTTCTGGAGCTCCAGCACCTACAGAACAACACAGAGAACCTAAGCTCCCACTGAGAAAAAACCCAGAAGCCATGCAGGGAGTAGGCGGCACATCATTCTGAGAGCAGCCAGCTCTTCGGGCTGGGAACCTACAACACAGTGCTTGGGGAGCATAGCCCAGGCCCCTGTGAATCACTGTTTTACCCCCAGGGCCGCCTTATCTTCCCAGAGGGAGTGGGTGACAAGGGAGGAAGGGAATGGATCTGAAATTCGAAGTCTTGAAATTAAACGCTTCAAATGTATGTAAATGCTATTATTAATACTATTTTGTGTGTAATTTGGGAGATGAGATGTTCAGGCATTGGGGCTCAGAGATTCACCTTGCCCTCATGGCAAAGTCGAAGGGGGTATGGGACAGAGCAGACTGGATGAGGGCATATCGAGTGGGACTGCTGTTCTGGGGTGGTGGGTAGGGAAAAATGGGGGGAAATTTGTAACTCAAAATCTGGTGGAAATGAATGATGTAAACCAGAAGTTAATAAAGCATTTGCTAAATAACAACAACAACAACAACAACAACAACAACAACAACAATAATATTCCTCCTTACAGACACAGGAGCTCTCAGCTAGGTGAAACCTGTCCAACCAAAGGGCTCCACCAGAGGTGTGAACTCTGGGGTCCTCAGGGCTGCTGCCATCAGGAAGAGTTAACAGGTTGAACCTCAGGATTCACACCTTCTCTGGGAGGCCCTAGAGGGGCAGGGCTACATCCTATAAAAGGAGACCATCCTAACCCTCAAGAGCACTGCCTTCAGTGGAGCTGAAGTCTCTTCATCTGCATTGCTAGAGAAAAGAAGCAACTGAAGATAGAATGGCTGCTGCTAGGGAAAACGTGCAGGAATTGCAGGAGAAAGTCACCTGTGGCATCTGTAGCAGCTTCTTCTCTGAGCCAGTCACCATCAGTTGTGGGCACAGCTTTTGCAGAACATGTCTGTCCTGGAGCTGGAGACATGAAGCTACACCTTCCTCTTGCCCTGAATGCAGGCAAGTGCCCCAGGTCAGAGAAATCCCAGGAGTCAATAGGCAGCTAGCAGAGCTGACTGACCTGGTCAAACAGCTCTGCTCCCAGAACTTGCAGAGTGCTGAAGGACAGCACCAGTGTGCCAGGCACAAGATGATGTTCAAGCTCTTTTGTGAAGATGACCAGACACCACTCTGTGTTAACTGTGCCCAGAGCCCAGAACATGGGGCTCACAAGCTCTCCCCTGTAGAAGAGGCTGCTCACAACTGCAAGGAAAATCTACAGCTTCTTCAGAGTCACTTGGAGAAGCATTTGGAGGAAGCTGAGGAACTTCTTACTGGTGAGGAGAGACCTGCTGTTGACTGGCACTGGATGATCACAGAAGAATATAACAAGCTGCACCAATTGCTGAAGGAGGAAAAATCCCAGTGTCTTGAGAGGATGAAGCAAGAGGAAAGGGTAGAGCAGGAGAGACTATCCCAGTATATGCGCACCCTCCAGGCCTTCATGCTAGAATTGCAGGAAGCAGGAGACCAACCCAATGTGGATCTGCTATGGGAAGTCAAGCAGTTGCTGGGAAGGAGTGGCTCAGTGCTGTCCCAAAGGGCCAATGCTGTCAGCCCGGAGCTGAGAGAATACCCCATGAAAGGCATGATCCAGATGATCAGACAGTTCAGAGTGCACCTCACAATGGATCCCACAGCAGCCAGTCCCTCTGTGATTATTTCTGAGGATCTGAAGAGTGTGAAGGTTGGAGAAGGCTTGCAGGTGGGGAGCAGCCACCCTGAAGACTGGACTGTCCATGCTGTCCTTGCTAAGCAGGCCTTCAGCTCAGGCAGACAGTACTGGGAGGTGGATGTGACTCAATTACCTCAGTGGACACTGGGGATCTACACCCCACAGTCGAGGAAAAGGAGGGGCAGGAATCGGGACCCCTCTGACTCTGTATTCCTGCTTTCCTGTGTCAAGAGGGAAGAGGATTACTCTCTACAAACCTATCCTGGATCATTGAACCATAGAGTGAAAGACCCTGTGCCCAGGATTGGGGTGTACCTGGAAAGATCTTCTGGAACTCTGGCATTTTACAATGTTCTCCAGGGTTCCCTCATTTATAGATTCCACTCAATTCCTTTCACAGGGTCCATCACACCCTTCTTTTCTCCTGGCCCTCCACTTCCAGGCACAAAGGCTGCTCCCATGATTCTCTGTCCAGTGTAATCTCATCTTTGTGCCTGTAGCTATTCCCGTCTCTGAGCATTTCTCCAGGGAGGAATTCTCAACCCGCCCCCGGCTGTGGGCCTTCAATGTCCAGCCTTCCCTGGAAGAAGAGGAGCACCACCTCCTTCATGATGAAGAAGCTCCCTGCTCATAACTGGAGACTTGCCTTCCTCACTGCAAGCTGAGGGGGATCATTTCCAAATATTTTATGCTCTCTTATCCTCAACTGACACAGCTCATCCATGTTCACAATGAATTGATCTTGTTTTTGCAATAAATAAATAAATAAAAACATGAGAATTCTGGAAAAACAAAAAGAGTACAGTGGAGTTATCAGAGGTGGAAAGGAAACCAGGTGCAAAGGTCCACCACCTCTTATTTCTTACTACTATTTATTAAGCAGGGTGCTAAAAGATTGGTCTTTCAAGTCCCTCTTATCGACTCCATGTTTTAATATCCCTTAGCAAGATAAAGCCTCCCGTTTTTCTCCCTTTCTCAGTGGCCACCCTCCAAGAGCACAGCTTTAAGCAGGTTGTTCACCTGGTGGTAGGGAGCAGGGATGGGAAATAGGGTTAAATAATCCATATTATACACCAAGTTGAGATTCATCCCGGGGCCACAGCCAAGATGGCAGAGTAGAAACAGCACATCCAGGGTGCTCTTCCCCCCCCCCCCCCCCGATCACCTCCAGACCATGTAAAAGGGGACTCTGAACAACTTCTGGAGCCCCAGCACCCACAGAACAACACAGAGAAGCTATCCTCCCGCTGAGGACAGCCCAGCAGGCCTGCAGGGAGGGCCAGCACAGCTCTCTGGGAGCGGGCAGCACAGCTCGTTGGGAACCAACAGCCAGGCGCTCTGGGAGCTGAGCCCAGGCCCCTGTGAGCAGCGGTTTTAGCCCCACTGAGGCCAGGCCAGCAGCTGGCTGGAGGGACCCCAGAACACCAGCAGCTGTGGCGATTCCAGAATTATCAGCACAGATATGCCTAGCACAAAGTGAGAGGATAGTGCCCAATGGACTTTGGGACCAGTTTTTGGCGAACGAGTCGGCTTCCTCCCCTGGGGGCGAAAAGCTGCTCAGGAAACAAGGCACAGAGGCCATTTTGCCATTTTGCAGCGTCAGTGGCAGCTCCAGCTCCAGCTCCTGTTCTGACAACTGTAGAGAGATCCAGCCATCAGGCTGGGGGTTAATCGCTCTTGCTTTAACCTGCTGGGATCTGGATTGTGGTCTTGGGGGTAGGTCTGGGGTGGGTTTGCCAATTGGCCAGAGCGGGTGGAGGTTTTACAGAGGCCACCCAACCTCCGGAAGTTGTGAAGACCCCACATTTGGGACGGAAGCTCTCCTGGCTGGTGCCAGAGTCCTACTGTGGCAACAAGCCCCCAAATCAAGTAATTAAGTGGCAATATGCCTAGGCAAAGGGAACAAAATAAACAGAAAAACAAAACTTTAGATTCCTGTTTGGCGGGGGGTGTGGGGGGAAGAGGATCAAAGCATGGAATAGGAGGAGGACTGTGGGGTCAGAAACGCCTGCACCAAAAGCTCCAAATGAAAACACAAGCTGGCTGCAGGCCATAGAGGACCTTCAGAAGCAGATAAGAGAAATGGTCGGGGTGGGGTGGGGTGGCGGAATTGGGAAGAGAAATGAGAAAGATGCAAGAGAAGTATGAAAGGACAGTCAACAGCCTGACTGAGGACAATAACACCTTAAAAAATAGACTAACTCAAATGGCAAAAGAGGCTCAGAAAGGCAATGAGGAGAAGAATGCCTTAAAAAGCCAGAATTTGCCCGATGGAAAAAGAAGCTCAAAAGCTCCTGAGGAGAATTGTTCCTTCAGAATTAGACTGCAGCAAATGGAAGCTAGTGACTTTATGAGAAATCGAGATGCTGTTAAACAGATCCAAACAAATGAAAGAATAGAAGGCAATGTGAAATATCTCATGGGAAAAACCACTGAGCTGGAAAATAGATCCAGGGAGATAACTTAAAAATTATTGGGCTTTCCGCCAGCTCCGCCATATTCCAGTGAGTTGCCAAAATGACGAACACAAAAGGAAAAAGGAGAGGAACACGATACATGTTTTCTAGGCCCTTTCGAAAACATGGTGTTGTCCCTTTGGCTACATATATGCGAATATACAAGAAAGGTGATATTGTAGATATCAAGGGTATGGGCACAGTTCAGCAAGGAATGCCCCACAAATGTTACCATGGCAAGACTGGACGGGTCTATAATGTTACTCAGCATGCTATAGGCATTGTTGTAAACAAACAGGTTAAGGGCAAGATTCTAGCTAAAAGAATTAATGTGCGTATTGAGCATATTAAGCATTCCAAGAGCAGAGATAGCTTCCTGAAGCGGGTAAAGGAAAATGATCAGAAGAAGAAGGAAGCCAAAGAAAAAGGCACTTGGGTTCAACTGAAACGCCAGCCTGCTCCACCCAGAGAAGCACACTTTGTGAGAACCAATGGCAAGGAACCTGAGCTGTTGGAACCAAACCCCTATGAATTCATGGCATAAGTGACTAAAAATAAAAAAAATCTTGGATTATGAAAAAAAAAATTATTGGACTACCTGAAAACCATTATCAAAGAAGGAACCTAGAAATCATCCTTCAAGAAATTCTCAAGGAAAATTGCCCTGATGTTTTAGAGCCAGAGAGGGAAATAGAGGTTGAAAGAATCCAGAGATCACATGAAAAAGATCTGAAAAAGAAAACTCCTAGGAATATCATAGCCAGGTTCCAGAATTCCCAGATTAAGGAGAAAATACTACAATCAGCCAGGAAGAAACAATTTCAATTTTGTGGAAACACAATCAGTAAAGCACAGGACCTGGCAGCTTCTAAACTGAAGGATGGAGGGGCATGGAATATAATATTCTGCAGGGCAAAGGAGTAGGGATTAAAACCAACAATCACCTACCCAGCAAAACTGAGTATTTTGTTTCAGGGGAAAATATGGTCATCCACTGGAATTGAGGACTTTCAAGGATTCTTGAGGAAAAAACCAGAGCTGAATAGAAAATTTGACATTCAGACACAAGAAGCAAGAGATGCTTGAGAAGGTAATCAGGGAAAAGAAATCAAAAGGAACTTATCAAAGTTGAAGTTAAGAGGTGAGAGAATAAAGTGGCAAGAGGAGATGGGGAGAGACTGGGTAGGGTAAACTATCTCATGTAGAAGAAGCAAGGGGAAGTGGTTGCAGGGGAGGGGAAGAACAGGAAGACAAAAAGGCAAAACCACATTCTCATTGAATTTGTCTCAGGGAGAGAATGACATACATACTAAATGGGATATCTCACCCTTCGGGAGAGTAGGGATAAGGGGAAGGGAGGGGAGATGATGGAGGGGAGGGAATTCTGGGTAGAGGGTAGTTTGGATGTACCCAATTTTGAAGAGGGACAGGATCAACGTAGGGAATGGACCAGGTGGGGGGTTGGATGGGTGGGGGGGGAATATAAGCAGTCTTTTAGTATATATCTACTATGGTAATGTTTTGCATAGCTATCTGTGTACAACACATACTGAATTGCTTATTGTGCCAGAGGGTGAAGGGAGCAAGGGAATGGATCTGAAATTGAACTTTTAAAATTAAATGTTTCAAATATACATAAATACTATTATTAATACTATTTTGCATGTATTTGGGAGATAAGATGTGCAGACATTGGGACACAGAGATTCACATTGCCTTAATGCTAAAGTCAGAGGGGATATGGAGAAGATATGGGAGACAGCAGATTGGATGAGGGGATATCTTGTGGGACTGCTATTCTGGCATGGTGGGTAGGGGAAAAATGGGGAAAACACTGTAACTCAAAATCTGGAGGAAAGGAATGATGTTAACCAGAAGTTAATAAAGCATTTTTTTTAAAAAAAGTCTTCTTTTCCACTGAATGACCATATTTTCCCCTGAAACATGATACTCAGTTTTGCTAGGTAGGTGATTCTTGGTTTTAATCCCTGCTCCTTTGCCCTCCAGAATATCATATTCCATGCCCTTTGATCCCTCAGAGTAGAAGATGCCAAGTCCCGGACTATTCTGAATGTGTTTCGACAGTATTGAAATTGTTTCTTCCTGGCTGTTTGCAGTATTTTCTCCTTGATCTGGGAATTCTGGAACTTGGCTATAATATTCCTAGGAGTTTTCTTTTTGGGATCTTTTCAGGAGGTGATCTGTGTATTCTTTCAACCTCTATTTTGCCCTCTAATTCTAAAAAATCAAGGCAATTTTCCTGGAGAATTTCTTGAAGTATGATTTCTAGGTTCTTTCCCTGATCATGGCTTTCAGGTAGTCCAATAATTTTTATATTATCTCTCCTGGATCTATTTTCCAGGTCACTGGTTTTTCCCATGAGATATTTCACATTGTCTTATATTTTTTCAATTGCTTGGATCTGCGTAACAGCATTTTGATTTCTCATAAAGTCAGTAGCTTCCATTTGCTCCAGTCTAATTCTGTAGGAATGAATCTCCTCAGTGAGGTTTTGAGATTCTTTTTGCATTTGGCAAATTCAGCTTTTTAAGGAATTCTTCTCCTCATTGCCTTTTTGAGTCACTTTTGCCATTTTAGTTAGTCTATTTTTTAAGGTATTATTTTCCTCAGTCAGGCTGTTCATTCTCATTTCTTACTTTTCCTGCAACCTTCTCATTTCTCTTCCCAATTTTACCTCCACTTCTCTTATTTTGTTTTTAAAATCCTTCTAAAGATCCTCTATGGCCTGTATCCAGTTTGTATTTTCATTTGGGGCTTTTGGTGCAGGATTTCTGACCTCACAGTCCTCCTGTTCCATGCTTTTATCCTCTTTGCACCCAAAATAGGAGTCTAATGTCAAATTTTTCTGTTTATTTTGTTTCCTTTGCCTAGGTGTGTAGCCACTTAATTACTTGACTTTTGGGCTTGTTGCCACAGTAAGTCTCTGCCACCACAAAGGGCAGCATCTGTCCCAAACTTTGGGTTCTTCTCAACTGCCTAAGGAATTAGTTGGGTGCCCTCCCTGAAGATCCCCCCACACTATGGCAAGCTGGACACACACCCCAAAACCTAAATCGCAGACCCCAACCCAGATCTAGTGAGGGGAAAGCAAGAGCAATTACTTCCCAGACTGATTGCCTACAGTTTGCATGCCAGGAGGTGAAGCTGCAAAATGGCGGCTGTGCTGCCTCTCCTCAGCCACTTCTTGCCCCCAGGTGAAGATACCACTCCTTCCGAAATACTGGTCCCAAAGCCAATAGGGCACTAACCTCTCACTTTGTCCTAGACATCTATGTGTTGGTAATTCTGGATAAGCCAGAGCTGCTGTTGTTCTGGGGTTCCTCCAGCCGGCTGCTTGCCTGGCCTCCCTGGGGCTAAAACCTCTGAGTCATGTGTTCCTGGGCTTGGCTCCCAGTGCACTGCCCTGGTCTCTCCTTGCAGGGCTACTAGGCTGTCCTCAGTGGGAGGGTAGCTTCTCTATGTCATTCTGTGTGTGCTGGAGCTCCAGATGATGTTCAGAGTCCCCTTATACATGATTTTGAGGTAGTGTGGGCTGGAGCACTGTGGAAGTGCTGTTTCTACTCCATCATCTTGGCTCTGCCTAAAACAAACATTTAAAGGTAATAGTGGAAACTCTTCCCTTTAACATTTATGAGCTCTATAGTCTACAATAAGTTTCTGTCATCTTTTCAAAGTCCCTAATTAATCATTTATGAGGCAATATATCAACACTGAGCTACCTCTTCACTGGATGTAAACTCTGTGCTTCTCAACTGACTAGAACATAACTTTTCCAGGAAAAGTCTTTAAAATGTCTACTTTCAAAAAGGGATGAGGTGAGGGTAGTAGCCAAATGCTCTTTTCTACCATTTGAGAATTACAGAGGTAACTGTAGAAGATTGACTTGCATTTGTTTGGGTGCTTCTTTTTGCACATTTTCCCATTCTTTCATGTGTACTCATCTTTCCGATTCCATTTCTTTTCAAACTGATCCATGGATTTGTAGGTAGTCCAATAATTTTAGTTTAACATACAATAGCAAGTATAATTTTTTAACTCAAGCAATAAAATATTGAAGAAATATTCTTTAGTCTGATAGACACCCTCGATTGATTTCTTTATCTTTTTTCCCCAGAGCTGATTTATTTTTTCCTAAATCTGTAAATTCCACTAAAATTCATTTTTGGTATCATTGTTCCTTTATACTCCCAGATTCTTCCATCTTGCTTTCTTTGTTACCTGGATTTTAAGAAAAAGTTAATTGAAAGAGGCTGAACATGATTCTAATCACTGTAAGAGAAAATTTTAGTAAGCTGAGTCAGGAGAAAAGAAAATAAATTCATTTGATGTTATCATAATTTTCTTTTTTTTTCAAATGCTTTATTAACTTCTGGTTTACATCATTCATTTCCTCCAGATTTTGAGTTACAATTTTTCCCCATTTTTCCCCTACCCACCACCTCAGAATAGCAATCCCACAGGATATGAGAATAAGGTTTTGCCTTTTTGCCTTCCTGTTCTTCCCCTCCCTTATAACCATTTTCCCTTGCCTCTTCTATATGAGATAGTCCACCCCCATACTGTCCCTCCCCATCTCCTCTTGTTATACCACTCTCTCAACTCTTGATTTCACCTTTTAATTATCATCAATTCTATTAAATTCGGTCTGTGCCCTCTATAAACTTGTACACGTATATACACAGATTCACATATATATTCATATGTCCATATAAGCTTCTTCAACTATTTTCATACTGGGAAAGGTTTCATCAGTTACAGTTATCATTTTTCCATGTAGAAATGTAAATAGTTCAACTTTGATAAGTTCCTTTTGATTTCTTTTCCCTGTTTACCTTCTCAAGCATCTCTTGCTTCATGTGTCCTAATGTCAAATTTTCTATTCAACTCTGGATTTTTCCTCGAGAATGCTTGAAAGTCCTCTATTCCACTGAATGAACATATTTTCCCCTGAAACATGATACGTAGTTTTTCTGAGTAGGTGATTTTTGTTTTTAATCGAAGGTCCTTTGCCCTATGGAATATCATATTCCAAGCCCTTCAGTCCCTCAGTGTAGAAGCTTCCAGGTCCTGTGCTATCCTGATTGTGTTTCCACATTTCATTTGGTTGAATCTGCTTAACAGCACCTTGATTTCTCATAAAGTCTCTAGCTTCCATTTGCTCCAGTCTAATTCTGAAGGAATGATTCTCCTCAGTGAGCTTTTGAGATTCTTTTTCCATTTGGCAAATTCACCTTTTTAAGGCATTCTTCTCCTCATTGCCTTTTTGAGCCTCTTTTAGCTTTTACATTAGTGTATTGTTTAAGGTGTTATTTTCTTCAGTCTGGCAGTTGACTCTCATTTCATACTTTTCTTGCCTCTATCTCATTTATCTTCCCAATTTTTCCTCTACCTCTCTTATTCTGTTTTTGAAATCCTTCTTAAGGTCCTCTATGGCCTATCACCAGCTCATATTTTCATTTGGCTCTTTTGGTGCAGGGGTTCTTACCTCCCAATCCTCCTCCTGTTCCATGATTTTGTCATCTTTTCCCCCAAAATAGGAGTCTAATGTTGATTTTTTTTCTGTTTATTTTGTTTCGTTTGCCTAGGCATGTTGCCACTTAATTACTTGATTTTGTGCTTGTTGCCACAATAGGACACTGCCACCAGAAAGGGGGGCTTCTGTCCCAAATGTTGGGGTCTTCTCAAGTCCTGGAGGTATTAGTGGGATGCCCTCCCTGAAGCCCCCACACACAGTGGCAAGCTGGACACACACCCCAAGACCTCAACCCCAGAACACCATCCAAATCCAAGGAGGTTAAAGCAAAAGCGATTGCCCCTCAGACTGATCACTGGATCCCCCTACAGTTCACAGGCCAGGAGCTGAAGCTGCAAAATCACAACTGTGCTGTGTCTCCTCAGTCACTTCTAGCCCCCAGGGGAAGAAGCTGATGCACTGCAAAATACTGGTACCAAAGTCCATAGGGCATTAACCTCTCACTTTGTGTTGGAAATTCTTGAAAAGCCACAGCTGCTGGTGTTCTTGGGTCCCTCCAGCTGGCTGCTGGCCCAGGTGCCCTGGGGCTAAAACCTCTGACTCATGTGGTCCTTGGCCTGGCTCCCAGAATGCTGCGCTGTAGGCTCCCAGAGTAATGTGCTGACTGCTCCCTGCTGGGCTGCTGGTCAGTACTCAGAGGGAGGTTAGTTTCTCTGTGTCTTTTTGTAGGTTCTGGACCTCCAGAGGTCGTTCAGAGTCCCATTTTTACATAATTTTGAAGTGGTGTGGGCTGGAGCACTGTGGAAGTGCTGTTTCTACTCCACCATCTTGGCTCTGCCCCTTAACTTTTGTTTTTGTTTTTGCCAAATGCTTTATTAACTTCTGGTTTACATCATTAATTTCTGTCAGATTTTGAGTTACACTTTTCCCCTATTTTTCCCCTACCCACCACCCCAGAATAGCAATCCCACAGAATATGCCCTCATCCAATCTACTCTCTCCCATCTCTTTTCCCATACGCCCTTCAACTTTTCAAATAGGGCAAGGTGAATCCCCATGCCCCAATGACTGCACATCTTATCTCCCAATTATATGTAAAATAGTATTAATAATAGCATTTATATATTTTTAAAACATTTGATTTTAAAACTTCAAATTCCAAATTCATTTCTTTCCTCGTCTGTCACCCACCCTTACTGGGAAGGGAAGCAATTCAGTATATGTTGTAAGTGTGTAGCTATGCAAAATATTAGCATAATAGGTATATTGTAAAAGAATGACTATATTTCCCTCCCTCCTATCCCACCTCCCACCTGGTGCAATCCCAACGTTGATCTTGTCCATTTTAAAAAGTGGGTGCTTCCCACTTTCCTCACCTCAAGCTTGCCCTCCCTTCCATCATCTCCCCTGCCATATCTCTTCCCCCCACTCTCCTGTAGGGTGAGATATCCCATTTAGTATGTATGTCATTCTCTCCCTGAACCAAATTCAATGAGAATAAGGTCTTGCCTTTTTGCCTTCCTGTTCTTCCTTTGCCCTGAAATCACTTTCCCTTGTGTCTTCTACATGAGTGCTGTGCTGGCCGCTTCTTGCCTGGCTGCCAGACTGATCTCAGCAGAAGGTTACCTTCTCTGTGTCATTTTGTGGGTTCTGGAGCTCCAGAGGTCGTTCAGAGTCCCCCTTTTTCATAATTTGGAAGTGGTGTTGGCAGGTGCTCTGAGGAAGTGCTGTTTCTACTCTGCCATCCTGACTCTGCCCCCTTACCTTTTGATAGTATAACTAATTCTCAGTCTCTAAGATTGCTTTCATATGTGCCCTCTGAGTTTTAAAGACACATTATTAATATTTTTTATCTTTTTCTCCATGGATAGTTTCATTTAACTTCAAAGTAAGTTGCTTTACACATGTAAAAGATCAATGGTTGCATAGGAGTAGGGGAGGGGAGATGAAAATAAGCTCCATGAAATTTAAAGGAAAAAAAAGTACTAGCATTCTTTTTATTTTATTTTATTTTTTGCTTTTTTGGGGGGAAATTGGGGTTAAGTAACTTGCCCAAGGTCACACGGCTAGGTTTTTGTTTGTGTGTGCATTAAGTGTCTGAGGCTGGATCCGAACTCAGGTCCTTCTGACTCCAGGGCTGACACTCTACTCACTGTGCCACCTAGCCGCCCCGCATACTAGCATTCTAAGCTAATACTGATTCACAAACTATATTG
This sequence comes from Gymnobelideus leadbeateri, assembly GCA_011680675.1. Taxonomy (NCBI): domain Eukaryota; kingdom Metazoa; phylum Chordata; class Mammalia; order Diprotodontia; family Petauridae; genus Gymnobelideus; species Gymnobelideus leadbeateri. The sequence continues at coordinate 1,041,421 of WOXC01005190.1, read as the reverse complement.
TATTTCAGGAACCTGGAAGAATCATGGCTCATCCAAATGTAAAGGAAATAATCTTTGATTGACCCTCAGCACAGAAATTCCAAAATGTAAATAAAAGGTATTAATATTACAGTAAACTAATTGCAAAGATGTATGAAATGTTTATGCCCAGATTTATTTGGGATGTATACACACATTTCTCTTATAGAGTTAAATGTGGGAACTTTTGAAGAGCAGACCTTTAAAAAGCTAAACCTTAGGTGCTAGGAGAGTTATAGGCTAAAAAGAGCTGTACTAAAAGTATTATCAAGGAGAATGTGGGTGGAGGAGTTAATTTGTCCCTTCTCCTTACCATTGGCCAAAGTATCCAGTACTACCTTGTCTACAGGGGAAAATAACTCCATTAATTCGACTGTTTGCCACTTCAAGAGCAAGCACAACTGAGAGACCAGAGATACACACTCTAGACAGATAAGCATATATAAAGATGATCAGTTGAGGCAAGAAGCAGCTAATAAGAATATAATCACTGGAAACATAGAAGAGAGTCTATGGAGTGACAATCCTGTAAGTCCATCTAGCCAGTTTAGCAAGTGGAGAAACTGTACCCAAAAAACATTGCATGAAAAATATATGGAGAGCTATCAGAGTTCTAGGATCAGCAGTAACAAGAGTGACTCTTATATGTTGACTTCCAAGATTGAGTTCACTCTCTTCATGAATACTTAGTCAATTCATTGAAGAAAATACCCCACATTACAGGGGAAATGTTTTATACCTACACTTTTATGGTGTCAATTTACTAAACACCTTTTTTCAGAGTTATTTTGGTCTACTGACTGACAGTTTATGGGAAACACACAAGTGGAGGCTCCTGAGCTATGATGTTAGTAGTATAGACATGAAAGGTTAACCTTAAAACCCACTAGGTAGTCAAACTTCAAGGACTCAACTTTTAATTATGAACTAGGTTTGGAAAGTGGTCCTAAAATATACAATTTTGTAGCCAATTTATTGGTATATCACAAAAATCTTCTGTCCGTAAACATAAAAATACACATAAGAAGCGCTGTAATGTAATATCCAGATATCAGTGGTAACTGTGGTCTATATAAAGTGGTTGTAAGTCTGTATGAAATGAAAGAAATCTAAAAATATTACCTACAGATAGACTCCTCATTTTCTGTTCCTAGGTTGCCTCATCACTTCTGAGTTATCTGTATCCCTAAGTTTTTTATTTTTTCTCATGGCTCATGAAGCTTAAGTGATCATTAAGAAATAATTTTATTATTAGATTTTCCAGTGCGGGAGGGAGGAAAGGAGGATATAAATACTTATTAAGTGTCCTCTATGTTTCAGACATTGGCCTGAGTCCTTTATACATACTATCTTATTTGGTTTTCACAACTTCCCTGTAAAGTAATATTATTATCCCAATTTTACAGGTGAGCAAACTAAAAAAAAAAGGTTAAGTGACTTCCTATAATGCACAGCAAGAAGCCTTTAGAGGTCAGATTTGAACTCAATATTCCTGACAGCAGGACAAGCACTCTATTCACTAGACCACCTAACTGCCTCCATTGTAACAAAGAAATTAACATATGGCATCAGAGTGTATGGGGAATCCTTCATTTGAATAATATAGAAGCAAATGAATGACAGGCATGAAGTATGAAAAGAAGGTAATAAACTTGGTGTCAGGAAGACCTGAGTTTAAATATGACCTCTAACATTTACTACCTGTGTGATTGTTCTCAGGTCACTGTCACACACTGAAACTTAAGTACCTTTATAAAATAATAATTTATAGACAGGTTGCAATTTGCCAGAGATACACACCATTGCATGCTCCTGATTTTCACTTTGATGATTCAAAAATTCCTTTTCCTAATGTCCCTTAACTCATGTCAACTCAAAGTGTTATTGACCACATAACTATAGTCTGAGGTGAAATTCTGATGAAAGAAAGTGACCACTCCTAATTTCTTTGGTCTTTTATCATTACTTCCCTTGTTCTATTCATATTGATGTGTTTTTGACTTATGACATCACACTCCTTCTTTATTCCTCTTCATCTGATCAGGCTGTTACTCTTAGTCATTTTAACTCCAGTACTGACTACATCACTCTGCTAACCTAATAATGTAATGATTTTCACCAAGAAATACACCATCGTTAAAACATAATATTGATTTATAGCATAAAATAGGATGGAGGAGAAAATAACTCAAATTTTATGCCTTTGCATATTGTCCACTAATGCTGGTATGGTATTACTTATGCTATCATGGTGGTTAAAATTGAATTATATTTTCCCTATTTTTTTTCTTTTATTCTCAGCTAAAAAAAATAGTACTCTATAAGTAATGGCATCAAGGTCTTGCCCCTTGATTATAAGTGATAAATTAGAAGTCTTTGGAAAATGTCCTTGCTTACTGGGTTAGCTTTCATAAATTAGGAGTTATTTGCTTAATAGCCATGGAATGTCAGGCTTTATGAACACCAGGATATATTCAGACTTAAATTCCTCATGGTGGGTGACAAATTGTATGGAATAAGGAAGCTATAATAAGACATCAAAGAGTCATCCAATATAGGAAGACATTCAATAACATTCAATAAATCAAACTGACATATAAATATCAAGCACTAGAATTAACAGAGGAATAATGTTAAGCCCTGATGAAATAATACTCAGACTTCTGACAATATAATCATATCTCCCCCTTTAATCACAACACAGTGAGAAATGTGCTGAATAAAGTAAAGAGACAGAAACCAGAAAAGAGGGGAAAGAAATTCTCACAAAGAATAAGGAAAAATCAGCAGAATAGACATGACAATAAGGAACTCCAAATTAATAAAACCATAAACATCATATTTCCACTTCTTTCTGTATACCCTTTAAATATATTTGCACCTCCTATCTTGGGTCTGTCTTGCGATAGCTCACTACACTTATGAAGTTTTAGGTTTATGATGATCTCTTCTTAGCATGACTACCCCTCTCATTTTTCAGCTCCTGTCTGGGCTCAGTAATCAAATTAGTACTACCATTGCAACAGAAAAAGGCACATTATTATATTTGCCTATGAATCCACTAGTCATCCTTGTGTTTTCACATTCTCCAGGACACTACTTTTTTTCCTACATGCACTATTTCTTGCTATTAAAACATAGTTTCCTTCAGAGAAGGGTCTGGCTCTTTTTTTTTTTTACAAATATATATGTTGTTTAGCACTGTGCCTAGGATATAGTGGATATTGAGTAAAAACTTTTGCACTCATTGACAAGGTAACAAAAGCAAGAATAAATCTCTAAAAAATAATAATACTGCAATAACAATATGCCTCGATATGAAAATAGAATGGAAACAATTCACTTTAGAGTGAATTGGGCACTTAATTTTTAGAAAGGTCAAGAGGAGAAAATGAGACATTTAATAAAAATTCTTAGAGATAAACAAGAAATCAGTGAATCAGAAAATCTTTTTTTTAAAGCAGTGGAAATTGTGAAAAAGAAAATGATGGTTGTAGAATACAAAGATACAGAAATAGAAAATAGAATAAAATATTAAAGTGGCACATAAAGTGCTACAAATTGCAAATTCTCTTTACATCATGATAACTGACCTTTTAAAAAAAGAGTTGTTTAATAGTCTGAGAATCATTGCCCCCCCACCACAAAGGAAAAATAGAGATACAAAAAGAAACTGATCACTATAGTTTGTTATTGTATGGGGAAATTCCATGGAAATATTGGAAAGAAATGAAAAAGTAAATCTGCTGGAATATATAGGATGACCTTATAGAAGAACTTTAAATTTAATTCATTAATAAATGAATTATCAAAACTGCAGTTTTATTATCTAAGAAGCATGCAAGGATGCAGTAGGATGGAGGTATTAAACAAAAAGTTCACAGGTTAATTTATGTAGAGAGCTCATTGACAATAATAAAGAAAATGAAAAATGTTGAAAAAAGAAAAGATAATTAGTTTCAGCATTGTGATATCATTTCATGAAAATTTAAGCATACCTACATGGGAAAAAATGACGGACCTTAAATGAGATGACAAATTTTAAAATTTTCCTTCATAGAAAACCAAAGATGAGCAGGATCTTTGCAATAAAATTTCAACAAAAACAAAAATTTAATAAAGGCAAAAAAAGTCTATGTAGCACAAAATGGCTAAATTATGACTCTGTTTACATGATGGAAAGGAGTTAAGATTATTCATACTTATAAGATTCATTCTGTCTGTGAGTAATTGGGGTAACAAAGATAGAGTTTTGGGCTAATTCTAAGATGAGTGATCATACACACAAATGCAAGATAAAGGAAAAGAAATGTGAAACAAATATATTAGTATTTCTTGAAATCATAGAGATGCTGAAGAATATCATTTAAACAATATGGTTTTAGAAAGGAGATGAAGAAGTAGATTAAGAACCTTACTCTTATCACAGATTAGAAAAGTAAATGTAAAGAAAATAGAATCTCATTAGAAATAAAATCAAGACATCTATGTGGGTTTGAATGGGTATAGGAAAGAGAAGTTGTATGTACTCTGTGATTATGTTTAAATAAAATAATACAACAGAATTATATCAGGAAGGAAGTGGAGCCAAGATGGCAGAGTAGAAGCATGAAATTGCATAAGCTCCCACACCAACAACCTCCAAGGCCTATAAAATATGACTCTAAAAACTTTAGAGCTATAGAACCCAAAAAGTCACAGAGAGAAATAAATCTCCCACTAAAGGCAGCCCAAGAGAAAGAGTCAATTACGCTGATTTGGGAGCTGAGCAAAGTCCCATGTGAGCCAAGTGGGTCTGCAAATGGGGCAGCCAGACCAGCAGCTCAGACCACCCTGAGCAGACTTCAGGAGAGTGAATCACCAGCATCAGTGGCAGTTTCCAGACTTCTCAACCCATAAACACCAAGGAGAAAGTAAAAGTCAGTGGGGAATTCTGTTGGAACTGGGTGACAGAAGAGAGCAGTAAAGGCCCCTTCTCCTGGGGCAAGAGGTGGTGGAGGCATGGTGGTTGCAGCTACTGCTGCATGGCTGCCACTGGAGCTCCTGGCCTGCTGAACATTGGGGGACCAAGTGACCAATCAGAGGATAATCACTCTTGCTTTGACCTGCTTGAATCTGGGTTGTTATCTTGGGCAGTGGTCCTGGAGTGAGAAATACCAGTATGCCAGAGCTTTCGGTGGCTGTGGATGTGGTGCACTCCTAAGACCTCTGAAAACATTTGGAAAAATCCCAGCAAATTGGGTCAAAGCTCTCTCCACTATGGAAGCAGAGGTATACCATGGCAAAGAGCTCAAAAGTCAAGTAATTGGGGGTCAAGATGAGCAAGCAGAGGAAGCATCATCAATCCATAGAATCCTTTTTGGGGGACAAAAGGATCAAAACAGAGAATCAAAAGAAGTCAACAAAGGCAAAACTCCTCCATCAATACCTTCCAAGAAAAACATGAACTGTTTAAAAGCCATGGAGGAGCTCAAGAAGCATTTTGAAAATGAAGTTAGAGAAGTAGAGGAAAAATTGGGAAGATAAATGAGCATTATGCAAGTCATGAAAAGTAAGTCAACAGCATGCTAAAGGAGATGGCCAAAATACTGAAGAAAATAACATTTTAAAAATAAACTAACTCAAATGGCAAAAGCCTAAAAAGCCAATAAAGGAGAAGAATGCTGTAAAAAATTTGCCAGATAGAAAAGGGAATTTCAAAAATTCACTGAAGAGAATAATTCCTTCAAATTAGATTGGAGCAAATGGAAGCTAATGACTTCATGAGAAATCAAAGTATTATAAAACACATCCAAACAGATGAAAAAATAGAAGGCAATGTGAAATATCTCATTGGAAAAACCTGGAAAATAGATCCAGGAGAGATAATTTTAAAATTGTTGGACTGCCTGAAAGCCATGATGAAAAAAAAGAGCCTAGAAATCATCCTTCAAAAATATTCAAATAAATTATCCTGATATTATAGAACCAGAGGAAAAAAATAGAAATTGGAAGAAATCACAAATTGAAAAAGATCACAGAAAGTAAACACTTAGGAATATTATATCCAGATTCTGTAGTTCCCAGGTAAAGGAGAAAATATGACAAGCAATCAAGAAGAAACAATTTGAGTATTGTGGAAACACAATCAGTATAATACAATACCTAGAACTTTTTATTTTAAGGGACTGAAGGGCTTGGGATATGATATTCCACAGGTCAAGGGAGCTAGGACTAAAACCGAGAATCACCTACCCAGCAAAAGTGAGTATAATGCTACAGGGAAAAGTATGGTCATTCAATGAAATAAGGGATTTTCAAGAATTCTTGATGAGAAAGCCAGAGGTGAAATTTGACTTTCAAATAAAAGAAGCAAGAGTAGCCTGAGAAGGTAAACAGGAAAAAGAAATCATAATCGACTTATTAAAGTTGAATTATTTATATTCCCACATGACTTTTCTCAGTATGAGGATAGTTGAAGAATATATATATATATATATATGTGTGTATGTATATATGTCTCTGTGTTTATGTATATATACATACATTTATGCATATATGTATATATACATATATGCATGTGTGTATACATATATATGTATATATAGGAGGATATATGTGTGCATAAATACATATGTATGTATATGTGTGTACGTGTATATACATAGACAGAGGGCACAGGATGAGTTGAATATGAAGGAATGATATATAAAAAATAAAATTAAAAGGTGAGAGAGGAATATAATGAGAGATGGAGAAAGGGAGAGATAGGATAGGGTGAATTATCTCATGTAAAAGAGTCAAGAGAAAACTGTTACAATGGAGGGTGAAGAGCAGGAAGTCAAAAGAGAATGGGTCAACCTTACTCTCACTGAATTTGGTTTATGGAGGGAATAACATACACATTCAATTGAGTATTTTATCCTACAGGAAAGTAGGGGGGAAGGGGATATGAGGGAGGATGATAGAAGGGAGGGCAGATTGGGGGAGAGGGTATTTAGAAGCACACTTTTGAAAAGAAACAGGATCAAAGTAGAAAATAGAATAAGTGGGGGGGCAGGATAAGATAGAGGGAAATATAGTCAGTCTTTCATCATATAATTACTTTGGAAATGTTTTCCATAACTACACATACACAACCTATATTGAAATGTTTATCTTCCCAGTGGGGGTGGGTGAAAAAGAAAGAAGGGAAAAAATCTGGAAATTAAAGTTTTAAAAACAAATATTAAAAAAATTGTTTGTTTTTCTTTACATGCGACTGTGAAATAATATATACAGGCCCTGGGGTATAGAAATCCATCTTGACCTACTAGGAAGTTAGAAGGGATATGGGGAGTATATAAGAGAGACCAGATTGGGAGAAGGGGCATTCAGTAGGCTCACTATCTTGGAGTGGGGGTAGGGGAAAATAGGGATATTATATGTAACTCATAATCTCGTGGAAATGAATTTTGAAAAATAAATTAAACAAAAAAAATAAATAAGAAAAAAAATACAAGATTATTACTGAAGAAGCAGGAAAGACCTATGTAAACTTATACAAACTATGTGAGCAGAACAAGAATATTGTACAATAATAATAGCAATATTGTAATGATGATGAAGTGTGAATGGATTTAGCTACTTTGATTAAGACAATGGTCCAAGATGATCCAGCAAGGACTTAGGATGAAAAAAGCTATCTACCTCCAAAAAGAGAACTGAAAGCACATTTTTACTTTGTTTTTTGTGGTTTTATTTTATTGTTTCATTTTATTATTTTGTTTTGTTTGCAACATGCCTAATATGCAAATAAGTCTGGTATGGCCTCCCATGTACAATAAAAATCAAAATGCCTGTCTTTTTAAGGAAGGGGGAGGGGAAAGAAGGAGTGAGAAAATTTGGAGCTCAAAACTTTTTGAAATGATTTTTAATTTTTTAATGTGTAATAGGGTACTATTTAATGAAATAAATTTTAAAAATATTAATGGGAAAAAGAATTATATTAGGAGAAAAAAATTCTCTAACAATTATAACTTTTAATATTGATGGCTTGAATTGATGCGGAAAAAATATCTTCAAATTTGATCTACATAAGAATTACATTTTTAGTATAACATGTGCGTATCAATTAATAAATCATAATTTTGAAGGCATTCACCTGTTTTAGGCCTTGTGCCATGTGTGATAGGAAAAAAAACAATCTGTGCATTCAGTAAACATTATAGCCAAGGACTAAAATAAGATGTATTATTCTTTAGCTGATTTTTAAAGAACTACTTATTTTCTTTTAGTTTATAACATTTAGTCTAAAATCCCTTGAGTTTCAAATTCTTTCCCCCTCCCTCTCCTCCTCATTTCTTCCCATGGCAGCATGCAATCAAATATAATATCTACAAATACCTTCACATTAAACATTAGTCAAACTTTTTTTGTTTTTGTTTTTGTTTTTGCTTTTTGGAGAGCAACTGGGGTTAGGTAACTTGCCCAAGGTCAGACAGCTAGGTTTTTGTTTGTGTGTTTAAGTGTCTGAGGTCAGATCCAAACTCAGGTCCTTCTGACTCCAGGGCCATTGCTCTACTCACTGTACCACCTAGCCACCCCAACATTAGTCAAATTGTAAAGAATTATAACCAATGGAGTAAGCAACAAGAACAAAGGAACAAAGACAAAAAAAGAGATAGCAAAGGGGGCAGAGCCAAGATGGCAGTGTAGAAGCAGGAAAACCCAGTGAACTCCTCCCATAACAACCTCAAATACCTACAAAATACTACTCTAAACAAACTTTGGAGCTATAGAACCAAAAAAGTGACAGAGAGAAACTAATCTTCCTCTAAAAGTAGCCCAGGAGGCTAGCAGGAAGGGGCCATTGAAGTATGCTGGGAGCCAAGCCCAGGCTGCTTGAGCCCATGGTTTTAGTCCCAGGGCAGACTGGACCAGAAGCTGCAGCAGTGGATCACCAGCAGAAGTGGTGATTTCCAGAAATATTAACCCATAAATGAAAAAGACAAAGTAAAAGGTCAGTGTAGAACACTGTTGAAACTGGGTGGAGGACAGCTTGGTATGGCCTTTGCCCTGGAGCAAGAGGTAGATGAGGTGTAGTGGCCCTGGAGCTGCTGCCACGTGGCTGTTTCTGAGCTACTTGCCTACAGATAGGAGGGGGACCAAGCAACCATTCTAAGGAGTAATCCCTCTTGCTTTAACCTGTTTGGATATGGATTGCTGTCTTGGATAGAGGTCCTGGGATGTGTGATAAGGTGCCAGAGCCTATGAAGGATTCTGGGAGGCCATCCAATTAATAACTCCAGCTGCTTCAAAAATCCCAGTCATTTGGGACAAAGCTCTCCTCTCTGGAAGCAGATTTTGTGGCAAAAAGTTCAAAAGTCAAGTAATTGAGTGGCAACATGAGCAAGCAAAGGGAGCAAAACAAGCACAGAAATCCAACTTTAAATTTCTTTTTTGGCTACAAAAAGTATCAAAGCATGGAACAGGAGGAAGACAACAAAGTCAGAATTCCTGCACCAAAAGCTTCCAAGAAAAATATGAACTGGTTATAGGCCATGAAGGATATCAAGAAAGATTTTGAAAACTAAGTAAGAGAAGTGGAGGAAAATTGAGAAGGGAAAAGAGAATGATGCAAGAAAATCATGAAAAGTGAGTCAGCAACCTGACTGAAGAAATTAACACCCTAAAAATAGACTAACTCAAATGGCAAAAGAAGCTCAAAAAGCCAATGAGGATAAGAATGCCTTAAAAAGCCAAATTTGCCAGACAGAAAAAAAATTCAAAAATGCAACAAAGAGAATAATTCCTTCAGAATTAGACTGGAGCAAATGGAAGCTAATGACATCATGAGAAATCAAGATACTATTGAACAGATCCAAACAAATGAAAAAATAGAAGGCAATGTGAAATATCTCATTGGAAAAACCACTGACCTGGAAAATAGATACAAGAGAGATAATTTAATTTTTTTTTGACTACCTGAAAGCCATGATGAAAAAAAGGAACCTAGAAAATATCCTTCAATAAATTCTGAAGCAAAATTGCCCTGACATTTTAGAACCAGAGGGCAAAATAAAAAGTAAAAGAATTCACCCAAAACCTATTGAAAAAGATCCCAAAAAGTAAACTCCTAGGAATATTATGGTCATGTTCCACAGTTCCCAGATCACGAAGAAAATACTACAAGTAGCCAAGAAGAAACTAATTGAATACTGTGGAAACATAATCACTATGACACAAGATCTTGCAGATTCTACATTAAGGGATCAAATGGCTTGGAATATGATATTTCATAGGTCAAGGGAGCTAGGATTAGAACCAACAATGACCTACCCAGCAAAACTTTATAATGTTTCAGGGGAAAATATGGTCATTCAGTGAAACAGAGGACTTTCAAACATTCTTGATGAAAAAAACAGTGTTGAATAGAAAATTTGACATTCAAATACAAGAAGAAAGAGAAGCACGAGAAGGTAAACAGGGAGAAGAAATCATAAGGAACTTATCAAAGTTGAACTATTTACATTCCTACAAGAAAAATGATAATTATAACTTCTGAAAGTTTTCTCAGTATGAGAATAGTTGAAGAGAATATCTATCTATCTATCTATCTATCTACCTATATCTATATATATGCATACATATATATGTCTACATAGGAGGACATATATTCATATGAATACATATGGGAGTTTGTGTATATATATGTACACGTATACATAGAGAGAGGGCACAGGATCAGTTGAATAAGAAGAGATGATATTTAAAAAATAAAATTAAGAGGTGAGAGAGGAATATAATGAGAGGAGATAGGGAGAGACAGAAGAGGGTAAATTATCTCATATAAAAGAGGCAAGGGAAAACTGTTATAATCGAGGGGAAGAACAGGAAGGAGAAAGGGAATGCGTCAACCTGACTCATTGAATTTGGCTTAGGAATGAAATAACATACACATTAAATTGGGTACCTTACCCTCAAGGAATGTAGGGGGGAAGGGGATAAGAGGGGAGATGATAGAATAGAGGGCAGATTCAAGGGGCATGGTAGTTAGAAGCACAATCTTTTGAAAATGGACAGGGTCATAGTAGAAATAGAACAAGTTGGGACAGGATAGGATGAAAGGAATTATAGTCAGTCTTTCACAATATATCCTCTATAAAAATGTTTTGCATAACTATACATGTACAACCTATATTGCATTACTTATCTTCCCAGTAAGGGTGGGAGATGAGGGAATAAGGATAATAATCTGTAATTCAAAGTTTTAAAATAAATTGTTTAAAATTATTATTATTACTATTATTATTATTTATATGTACTGGGAAATAAGATATGCAGGCACTGTGTTATGGAGATCCATCTTGCTCTAGTGGAAAGTTGGATGTTCAATGGGGGAGGATATGGGAGAGAGCAGATTGGGAGAGGGATTATTCAGTGGGATGTTGTTTCGGGGTGGTGGGTAGGGCAAAGAAGGGGAGAAAATTTGTAACTAAAATCTTATGGAAATGAATGTTGTAAATTAAAATAAACATAAAATTTTATAATAAAAAGGGATAATAAAGAGTAAAGACAGGGAGCATGTAGTTTGCTTCAATATTCATTCAGATTCTGCAGTTCTTTCTTTGGATGTAGATAGCCCTTTCAATAATGAGCATTTAGAGATACCTTATAACCTTGCATTGGCAAAAGGAGCCCAGCATATCAAAGTTATTTATCACACTTGCTCTTTTAGTTGATTTTTTAATTGTGAAATTATGATTGTTCATGAACCAAACATAAATCATAGATACCTTGACACAGAGCACAGGGAAACTGCATTATGTTTAAAGGAATAATATAAGATAAAATATGAGATATATATATATATATATACATATATATACACACACATATATATATATATATATATATATATATATGCTCTGAAAGAATTAGCATTAGATCTTAAAAATATTAAGTAAATTACCAAATGTGATAATAAGATAACTTTAGATGATTTGATTATACTTATTTCAGACTTATAAATCTAAAAGAATGATAAACAAGAAGGGAATTAGAGGGAGATGAGATCAGTGGAAATTATTGAGAAGGAAGTTTAAAGAATCCACTGAACGGCACCTTAGTATTGTGCTTGAGCATAAATAATGTATAAATACATTCAGAAAAGCGGAAATAATAAACAATTCTTCATAGGAGAGACCTAGACCTCTGATTTCATTGGTGTAAAGATGTACCAAATGAGAAAATAAATATTACTAACAATTCTAGTCACTATGTTCTCTGTAATCTGTAGAATTAGTGAGTTTCCAGAAACAACTGAAAAGTTAAGTGATCCGCCAGGATCATAGAGGTGGTAGGTATCAGAGCTAAGACAACAATCAAGTTCTTCTTGGTTCTATAATTATTATGGAGCCTTGTATCTTCCTATGAACTAAAACACATTCATAAAATATCTTAATAACCCAGGGAAATAGCCATTTGTAGTTTTAAATGAAGTCTTAATCATAACCTAAATAATAAATATGTCAAAGGATAAGTAAGGAGCAGTTAAGTGGCACAGTGAATAGAGTACCAGTCTTGTAGTCAGAAGAATATGAGTTCAAATGTGACCCCAGACACTTAACATTTAGTAGCTGTGACACTGTGCAAGTCAACCCCAATTGTCCTGACTTTCCTCTTTAAAAAAAAAAAGAAATAAGAAAGAGAAATAATAAATTATTTTATTAACAAGAATAATAACACAAAACCCGATTCCTACTTATATGGGTCATAGTTAAAAGGGTCAAGAGGAAAAAAAAATTGAAAACAAATAACAAAAGAGAAAAGTAAAGGATCAATTAAACCAGCACACAATTAAAATAAATATAGAGAACAAAATAATGAAAAGACACACAAAAGAAAATATTATGCAAGTGAAAGTAGATATAAACAGGTGTGATAAGAAGAAAAACATTAGGAAACTGAAAATAGATTAAATGGTTTTTGTCAGTTAATTATTGATATATTCATCAAATTAACAAAAATAGAGAAAAAATTATGAGGAACAAAAATAGAATGAATTGATAAAGAATAAATAAGAAATAAAGTCAGCATAATTGTTATTCTCTATTGCATATAAAAAAAACTGAAAATGAATTGTTGGATTCCGCAAAAATGCAAAATAATAATTACTGTCTAGATACCCTACAATTGCAAAAAGAGAAATAATCATGGCATAAATGAATTTCTGAAGACTAAACTTTCTTCGCAGATGATTTCTATAATAATTTGAATAACAGATAATCCTAAAGTCACAAGAGTACAATATGATATACAACTTAACTCAATCTGCAAGCAAATATAGTGCTTGTGCACAAATCAAAGAGGGACAAAATAGAGAAGAGAAGTACAGATCATTACATCTAATAAACATACATTTAAACATATAAACAAATAAACTCTAGTAATTAGCTCACATAGATGTTATAAAAGTTTGCTATCACACCAATATGAGAAAAGGGGGGGGGGGAAGACAAATATATAGGCAAAAATAACACCAAATTATGTTTGTCTAAAGGTTTGTTGAAAATCATTATTTTGGAAAAAATAACTATAAAATATCTCCAAAAATTCATTTTGCATTCATATGTCATAATGAGGAAAATATCTTTCGAGAAATACTGTTGACAAGATATGCTCATTAATTTAATGGAAAAGATGAAAATTTTTCTAATTTATATGAAAATATAATTTGAATTTATGAAGAAAAGTTGCTACATTGTTCATATCTTTCCACCCAGTCACATGATTCCTGGGTTTATAGCCCAAAGAAATTAATAACAAAACATAGCCTCATTGTGGAAAAAAATCATAATAATTTTTAAATAAAAAGCTGGAAGCAAAATGCTTGTCCAAATATTAAGGGATGATTAAACAAACTGTAGCATAAGCTAATGGATTATTATTGTACCATACTTAACAACAAATTGGGAAAACATAAGAGGAATATAAGAAGACTCAAATTGAGGTGGTGAAGATGAAGAAAATAAGAACCCAAAAAAATGCATTGAATAGCTACACTGATATATATATATATATATATATTGAATTATACATATTGTCAATGTAAATAAAGGGTAAAGAAATAAACCAAACAGATGAAACATAGCCCTTTGGCCAAGTGTATCTCTTGTCCTTAATGTGGCCACAATAAACAATAAAAGCAGCCATTCTTCCTTTTTGTTGACAATTAGTAATGTTAAAAAAGTACGATATAAAATTAGTTTTAATCAGTCTATAATAAAGCTTTGTTTATTTTGGGGGATGAAGTTTGTTGTGGGGTTATTTGGATTTTGGAGGGTTTGCTCTATTAAACATAATGTATCAATGAAAAAGAAGTTTTAAAGAGCATAAAGGGATGAAAGAATTCGCTTTATCTGATTTATTGCTGTCATCTCAAAAGATTAAGAATGTATGCTGGATAAATGTGTGGTTCAAATGGAAACTCAATTATATGTTTATGTGTGTATATACACACATGTGTGGGACACATATGAGTTTATTTGCACACACATATACATGCATGCTGTGTACATACACGTACATGCATATAGGTGCATGTGTATGCATGTATGCATATACATGCACATACATAAATACATGCATACATGCATACATACATACATTATTCCATTATCAGGGTATAGGATAATAATCAATGCACTAATATAGAGTGAACACAATTATTTCTTTTGGTTCTTAGAACTGCCCTGTAAGGTAGGCAGTTTAATAATCATTATGCCCATTTATAAGTAAGAAAACTCACTCTCAGAGAATTAAAGTTCACAAAACTGGGAGTAAGATTCAAAGCCTGATTTTTTTGAGTCTCTCTAATACTACCTCCACTGCAACCCATTGCCTCATAAGTTGCTTGAATACAAAAAAATAGAATGGAAATTAGAAATATTATTTTCCTTTTTTTTCCCTAATGCCACCTCTTTATTTGGCTATGTTGGGGAAACCATTTAATTTCTCAGTTCCTCCATTACTTTACTCATAAAATGAGTATAATGAACTTGACCTGCCTTCAAGGAACATCCTGTGCAGTTCACTAATTAATCATTACAATTCTCTCTGAAAGTATAAAAAAGCATAAAAATGCCAAGTATAACTGTAAAATATTCAGAATGTGTTTTTTTTCTCATTTCATCATCTTATTGCTCAATCGCATACTAATGAAGCAAGCTCTGTAGAGGTATAATTTTAATTATTCATGGTTGAAACGTCTATCATTTTTTGGTGGTCTATATAGGACAGTACATTTATAACCTTTCCTCTTCAATGATTTCCTATATAAAATTTATCTCTGAATGAAGTGAGATGAGATGAGATGCTTTAGGCAGCTATTTCTTTTAACAACTCTTCATCTAACACACAGTTTTATAGGGAAGTTTCTGCCTAACATTGCTGGCTATTTCTCTTGTCTTCAGTGTTGCTGATTCACCTGCACCAAACCTTTATATCTCCCAATCAATGGAAAAAACAATAGAAAGCCCCAAGGCTCTGTAGAGAAGGAAAAGAAAGTGATTCATGGATGTCCCAGATTGTTACTATAAATCAAGGAGA
This sequence comes from Gymnobelideus leadbeateri, assembly GCA_011680675.1. Lineage (NCBI taxonomy): Eukaryota > Metazoa > Chordata > Mammalia > Diprotodontia > Petauridae > Gymnobelideus > Gymnobelideus leadbeateri. The sequence continues at coordinate 1,025,833 of WOXC01005190.1, read as the reverse complement.
TAAGTCAAGCATACCTTCAATTTGTTGTACATAGGAACTCATACCACAGAAATGAAATATGCACTAAATGCACAATTCATTTCCTTGAGTGCAAGTTATCAGACTGTTCAAGTAGCACTTTCAAACCCTGAAGCAAGATGAGGAAAGAAACACATTTCTGGTGGTAAGAAATGTAGGTTATGGTTATCTATGTGAGGACAGTGGAAAGAATGATGAGGAAACTGAATAAATGTGATTATATATATACATATATGCATGTATGTATGTATATATGTATATTTGCATACACACATATGTGTGAGTGCGTGTATGTAATCTCCTGGTAAGATGAAGTATATTCTTTCAAAATTTCCTAGGGTTCCTGGTTTCATAAGGGATCACAAGAAAGTATGAAAACTTCTATGTATCTTAAATTCATTCTAACTGCCCTGACAATCAAGAAAAGGTAACAACTGAAGTAACTGTGTGATATTAATGAGTCATTCTATCTCTTTACACCACAATTTATTTATTTCTAAGTTAGAAATTTTGTCTTTTTGTAACTAATTTTACCTTTCAAAATGACACCTGAAATTAATTAAATTAATTAAACATATGACTCTAGCAAAGGAAAAAAGGGGGTGGAGGAATGGTGGAAAGTAAGCTAGGGAACATGTAGGAAAATATATATATATATATATATATATATATATATATATATATATATATATATATATATATATATATATATATATATGAGTCCAGTGGAAATATCAGAAGAGGCTGGGTGGTAGAGCTTGGGATAGTGGTTTGGAATATGATGTATAAGACAAAAAAGAGTCAGATTTTAATAATTCAGGTCTGATAAATGTGTATTTCAAGGATTATTGGCCACTCACCTTACCAGTCCTGGAAAACACATTTTATGGGCCAGTCAACCTTATCTGATTTGGGCATTTGAGAAGGAAGAATGGACAATCAGCAAAATGCTTTACTCAATTTCTGCATTAACTGTTTCACAAGAGGGCGTGTCAAATCTTGACTTGATATGACTCATTAATATAATTTTAATAAAATCAATTAGGTACTGACAAAACTTTAACAAAAAGGCGAATAGACTTTGGACTTTGGGCTCAGTGAAAGGTTCTATGGAATTATAGAAAAGGATGGTCTTAGAAGAGAAAATGGTAGAGTGCAAAATATTGGTTAGAAATGAGAAAGGAGTGGCAGCTAGGTGGCACAGTGAATAGAGCACCGGGCCATGGAGTCAGGAGGATATGAGTTCAAATCCAGCCTCAGACCCTTAACACAAAAATGAGCCATGTGACCTTGGACAAGTCACTTACCCCCCAACTACCCTCCCCACCTCCTGAGAGAATTGATCAGCTCTGAGTGTTGGTTTTGCATGTTATTTTTTAATTTCCTTTAGTTTTCTGGCCTTTTTGCTATATGCTTAAGATGAAAATGTTTTGCATGACACCACATGCATAATATGCATCATATAGCTGGCCTTCTCAATGTGTGGAGGAGAGACTTAAGGGAGATAGAGAATAAGAACTCAATTTTTTAATGTTTAAAATGTTCAAAAATAATTAAATGTAAAAACAAAAAAGATATCTTAAAGAGAATGAGATAAGGACAAAATATTTTTAAACCAATATTTTATTGCTTAGGGCTTTGAAAAATCCTTTTTTCTAACTAAATATTATTATTAGGTATTATATTTGTCATATTTAATGATATTTTCTTCATTTTCTTTAAATTGTTACCAAAAAAGCTTCCTTTTGTTTATTTTAGACACTGTAGTCAAAAGTTGAACTACATATGATAAAGGGCTAAGATAATGCGTAAGGAATCTAAAAGGGATCTGGGATCTTCATGCCACAAAGCACTCTGAGATAAGGGTTGTCTATATAAGCATGAATATTTATGTGTGTAATTAGGTATGTATACGAACATTTTTATATACCACGTACTATGAAAGTTTTGAAAATTCTTTTTATTATAGCATGTGACCTGTAAGATGGTAGATTAGATAATTTCCCAAAACTTTTCAATACATCATCCTCCCCCAAACTTCTCCATTGATGTTGAGTAATTACAGTGAAGTACATTGAAGAAAACAGAATTCCTGATAAAAAATATTTAATATTAAGTAAGGTCACTTTACCTCTTTCTCCACCAGGCTCCACGGACTCATATGGACAAGTCAACATGGAAATTTTTGTGGGGCTTTTATTGAGTTTGAAGACAGTTATACCTGTCTTCAAATATCTCTACAATTCTACCTCAAGATTTTGCACAAACTAATTCTGCCTAATCATATGAAGGAAAGGAAGAAAAGGGGGAAAAATAGGTTGAAAATACACTTGCCTTTAAATGGGCCTATCCTTAGCCTAGAGAATCTCCAAGTATATAATGTGCCTCACTAAATACTCCACAACACTATCCTTCTGCTCTATAGGAAGTATAGGAAATGATTCTGCTCATACACATGAAGGAAAAGAGGGGAGCAGAGAGAGAAATTGAAATGTCAACATGGAATTCTGACAAAAAAGAAAAACCTTTTATGACACACAAAGATCCAACTGTTATTCCATAGTAAAATGCTTAAAATAGTCATCAAATATCATTAAATATAACAAATATAATACCTAATAATAATATTTAGTTAGACAAAAGGATTTTTCAAAGCCCTAAGCAATAAAATATTGGTTTAAAAATATTTTGTCCTTATCTCATTCTCTTTAAAGATATCTTTTTTGTTTTTACATTTAATTATTTTTGAACATTTTAAACATTAAATTCTCTATCTCCCTTAAGTGCCTCCTCTACCCATTGAGAAGGCCAGCTATATGATGCATATTATGCATGTGGTGTCATGCAAAACATTTTCATCTTAAGCATATAGCAAAAAGGCCAGAAAACTAAAGGAAATTAAAAAATAACATGTAAAACCAACACTCAGAGCTGATCAATTCTCTCAGGAGAGGGATAGCATGTTTCATCATAAGTCCTTTAGAAGTATTATTTGATCTTGCATTGATCAAAGTCTTTTCCAAGTGATCAACATTGTAATATTGTTGTTGATTATGCTGATCTCCAAGTTCTACTAATTTCCATCACGTCAGTTTATATAAGTCTTCCTGGGTTTTTCTGAAATCATTACCTTCATCTGTTCCACAGCACAATTATTAATCCATCACAATTATGTCACAATTTGTTTACCCATTCCTCAACTGATGAATATTCTCTCAATGTCCAATTCTTTGCTAACACAAAAAGCTCTTATAAATATTTTTGTGCATATGGTTCTTTTTTTTCTTTTTCCTTACTTATTATGATATAGATCTAGTAATGACATTTCTCAGTCAAAGGGTAAGCACAGTTTTAGAGTCCTTTGGGCATAGTTCCAAATTTTTTTTTCAGAATAGTTAGAACAGTTCACAAATCTACCTATAATAAATCAGTATCCATATTTTTCCAGAGCCCCTTAGCACTAGTTTTCATTTTCTGTCATGTTAACCAATTTGGTGTGTGTGTGTGTGTGTGTGTGTGTGATTATACTTCAGAGATCTTTTAGTTTACATTTCTCTACCTATTAGTGATTTTAAAACATTTTTGATATGACTACTGATAGCTTCGATTCCTTCTGAAACCTTGTGTGCTCATATCCTTTTAACTTTTATCAGTTGTGGAATGGCTATTCTTTTCAACCCATGTCAGTCTGGTTTTCACTGATTGGCCAATAATAGGTCCCAGCCCAAGTCTCATTTCTCATTATTTGGGTTTTGGTGACTCAGAGTAAGTAAACAACAATTGTTTCTGTGACAACCAGAAACTCTGAGGGCATTTCCCTCTTAGACTGATTCTTTTGTGAAGGTAAACCAGGTCATTTTTTTGTCTCACCTAGTCTTTAATTACTGAGTGTCCATTGCCTCAGACAAACTGATACCTGAAAAAGGTCTTAGCTTAAAATAGTCAAAGGCTCCATCTGCATCTGGGGGCCATCACTAATTTACTTAACCTCTGTATTGCCACTGGACTTGAACTCCACAGGAGACAGTAAGGTTGATGACTCTGCAAAGCTCTGCCTCAATTAAATTCAATTCACTTGCAAGTCCTGATGTCATTGGTCGTTTACTAGAATCAAAGGCAAACAATAATCTATGGAATGGTTCTTATTTTTATAGATTTGACTAGTTAAATATATATTTGAGAAATGAGAGCTTTTTCAGAGAAATTTGCTATAATTTCACCCCTCCCCTCCAGTATCTGGGTTTCATTCTAATTTTGGCTGCATTGTTTTTTGTTTGTTTCTTTTGTTTGTACAATATCTTAATTCCATTTAATCAAATTTATTATTTTCATCTCCTGTGCTCCTCTCTATCTCTTGTTTGGTCATATTTTTTTTAACAAATGCTTTATTAACTTCTGGTTTACATCATTCATTTCCACCAGATTTTGAGTTATAATTTTTTTCCCAATTTTCCCCTACCCACAATCCCAGAATAGCAGTCCCACAAGATATCCCTTCCTCCAATCTGCTCTCTTCCATATCTTCTCCCATACACACTTCGACTTTTCCATTAGAGCAAGGTAAATCTCTGTGTTGCAATGCCTTTCAGATCCATTCCCTTCCTCCCTTGTCACCCATTCCCTCTGGGAGGATAAGTAATTCAGTATGTGTTGTACATGTCTAGCTATGTAAAACATTACCATAGTAGATATATTGTAAAGGGCTGCTTATAATTCCCTCCCACCCATCCCACCCCCCACCTGGTGCATTCCCTACTTTGATCCTGTCTGTCTTCTATAGTGGGTACTTCCAACCTCCCCTCGCCCCAAGAATGCCCTCCCATCCATCATCCCCCTTCTAATCCCCCTTCCCCTTATTCTGCTGCAGGTTGAGATATCCCATTTAGTATGTATATCATTCTCTCCCTGAGCCAAAATCAATGAGAATGTGATTTTGCCTTTTTGCCTTCCTATTCTTCCCCTCCCCTGCAGCCACCTCCCCTTGCTTCTTCTACATGGGATAGTTTACCCTACCCTGTCTCTCCCAATATGCTCTTGCCACTTTCCTCTCTCACCTCATAATTTCACCCCTTAAGTATAATCCCTTCCCAACAAATTCAACCTATGCCCTCTCTCCATGTATAACTGTAAACATATATACACATTCACATATGTATTCATATGTTGGTCATATTTTTAACTTGTCCATGATTCTGAACACATAATTTTTTTCCAAGGGCCCCTAATGTTCTCATGATCTCACACTTTATGTCTAAATCATGTCCCCTTTTTGATCTTATTTAGTTATATGGTCTGAGATGTTGGTCTACATCTAGTTTCTGCCAAACTGCTTTCCAGTTATCGCAGTTGATTTTGTAGAATCATAAGCTGTTCCAGGGACCATTAGGTATTGGAGTAGATAAAGTGTTGGGCCTTGGGTCTTGAAGGTTCATTCAAATCTGACCTCAGACACTTGCTCATATGTAAAAGGAGATAGAGAAGGTAATGGCAAACTATTCAAGTATCTTCACCTAGAAAACTCCAAATGGGGTCACAAAGAGTCTGATAAGACTGAAAAACAATAGAGATCAATGTTTTGTTTATGAATTCTAGATTATTGTGGTCATTTACTACTTATATACACAATTTATTTCAATGATCCAGAATTTTTTCTTATTTATTAATTTGATGATTATTGTTTTATAGTATAATTCGAAATCTGGTACTGCTAAGCTACCTTCCTTCACTTTTTTTCATCAATTCCCTTCATATTTCAGATGAACATTATTATTATTATTATTATTATCTCTATAAAATTTTGGTAGTTTGTTAGGATACTGAATAATTAAATTAATTTAGGTAAATTGTCATTTATATTAGCTTAGTCTACTCAAAAGTATTTGAGATTTCTCCATTTTTTAGACTAAATATGTTCATATAGATCCTGGTGTTTGTCTTGATAGGTAGATTCACAAGAATTTTTATTCTCTACACTTATTTTGAATGGAATTTCTCTTTCTTTCTTTTTCTGCTTTTTAAAAATAATATAAAGAAGTTGATTTTTATGTGTTTATCTTATATCCTACAACCTTGTTAGAGTTTTAAATTGTTTAATTTTAGTCAGTTTTGTAATACACACAAGTTTTTGGAATAATAAATGCTTATAATTTATGAATGAGTAAATAATTATATAAATACACAGATATATACATATGTAATATATGTATATGAATGTGTCTGTATTATTAATTATTATTGTGTATGATTAAAATTATTGAGATTTATTCCCTCTAAGACTGCTCTGTTGTTGTTGATGACAATGATTTCCCTTTACCTATTCTTTTAATAGTTTAAAGTTGAATTAGAGTGAAACTTATTAATTTTATTTTATTCTCCTGGGGAAGGATGAAGGGAGTGAAAAAAATTAGGGCACCCCTTAAATATGGAATTTCAGTGGCAGGGCATCTGACATTGGTATAGATCAAAATTCCAGCAATGTCTTTGTTCTTCTCATTTATCCTTTTTTAGTGGGCTTTACATTTCCTTCGAGATTGCCCCTTCCATTGTTTTAGCTAGATGTATAAACACAGGCTCTGCTCTCCCAGGTGTCTTATTTTATAGTGATAAGAAGTATTTCTACAGTTTTTCAAGTATGGCAGAGTTATTACATCAAATTGCCAGATGCATTGCTTAGAGTTGCCAGATGTGTGGATGTTTGATGCAATTACTCACTATAACTTCTTGTTGTATTGTATTTTACTATTTTTTACTATTCTCTTCTGCATAGAGTCAGGGTGTTTTCCTCCACCTCCAAATGAAATTTTACATACACTTTTATATATTCCTTTAACACAAGGTAACAGATGGAGATTTGAGGGAAGTAAGGTATTTAACATTGCTAAAATTCACTGATTTTCTCCATGAGCAGCAACAACAACAGAAATAAGAGTAACATGTTTATGTTAAGATTTGCAGTTTACAAAGCACCTCCATCATGGCAATTTGTCAGTTTGATAGTTCAAGTAATATTATCACACTCATTCTGAAGATGAGAAAACTGAAATTTGGAGAGTTTAAGGAAGATACCTTAGTAAGAAAAAGTGCTAGGCTAAGAATTTGTAGTAGGAAACCTTTTCTGTTTCTTTCAAATTTTGATATTTTAATGAAACATTAATAAACATATTTTATTTTAAAATGTATTTACTTGGTGCATGTTATATAAAATCAATCATCAAAAATATATGCTTAGAAAAATATGCCAATTGTATTGATATGTATTGATATTAATATGTGTTGATATCAATAAATAATACATAGAGAGCCCAAATACATTCCCAGTATCCACAGAATCTTAAAGGACCTAGATAAGGCTTTTGGTTTATTGAGGACCACATGTTATATAAAGCATTTATGAGAGAAAAATGATATAAATTGCCCAGGACAAGGTATAGTTGGATTACACTGATGAATGGTGCTGCTATATGGATGAGTCCATAAATTTATCCCCATATTAAAATGTATATATCATATTTCTCTGTAATGGTAGAGACTCAACCTTATTTATATAAGTACAGTGTTGTTATTCAGTCCTTTCAATAAAGTTTGACTTATCATGATGCCATTTAGGGTTTTCTTGGCAAATATACTAGAATGGTTTGACATTTCCTTCTCCAGATCATTTCATAAACAAGGAACTGAGGCAAACAGGGTTAAGTTACCTGTCCAGGGTCAGACAGCTAGTATGTATGTAAAACCAAATTTGAATTCAGGAAGAGGTGTCTCCCTGATTCCAGGCCCAACACCCTATCCATCTCACCACTAGTCAATAACTTTTGCTCCCTCCAGGACATGAATTAATCTTCCTTTTAAGTCAGAATTGGGAGTGAAAAATAGAAATAAAAAATGCCCAAGGGTGTTACCTTAGGAATACCAGTTTCCAGAATGTTCACAAATTCCACCACCACCACTACCACCACCCAAACCCCCATATACAGACTGCCTGACAGGATATGCTAAGCTTGTTTTGTATCTATAGTCTGGATCCACATTGTTCTTAGTTTTGGGGAAGATATAACAATGCAACCCAATAACATCTCTCTTTTGTACATCTCTATGTCTCCATTCTTTTTTTTTATTAAACAAATGATTTATTAACTTCTGTTTTACATCATTGATTTCCACCAGATTTTGAGTTACAATTATTTCTCCCCCCTGTTTTTCCCCTACCCACCCTCCCAGAATAGCAGTCCCACAAGATATCGCTTCCTCCAATCTGCTCTCTCCCATATCTTCTCCCATACCCCCTTTGACTTTTCCATTAGATGAAGGTGAATCTTTGTGTCACAATGCCTGCACATCTTGTCTCCCAATTACATGCAAAAGAGCATTGATAATAATAATAATAATTTTATATATATATGAAACATTTAATTTTAAGACCTCAAATTTCAGATCCATTCACTTCCTCCCTTGCCACCCATTCCCTCTGGGAAGATAAGTAAGCCAGTATGTGTTGTACATGTATAGTTATGCAAAATGTTACCATAGTAGATATATTGGACAAGGCTGCTTATAGTTCCCTCCCACCCATCCCACACCCCACCTGATCCATTCCCTACTTGATCCTGTCCCACTTCTATAGTGCATACTTCCAACCTCCCCTCCCCCCAAGAATGCCCTCCCATCCATCATCCCTCCTCTCATCCGCCTTGCCCCTATTCTGCTGCAGGTTGAGATATCCCATTTAGTATGTATGTCATTCTCTCCCTGAACCAAATTCAATAAGAATGTGGTTTTGCCTTTTTACCTTCCTATTCTTCCCCTCCCCTGCAGCCACCTCCCCTTGCTTCTTCTACATGGGATAGTTTACCCTACCCTGTTTCTCCCCATCTCCTCTTGCCATTTTCCTCTCTCGCCTCAGAGTTTCACCCCTTAAGTATCATTCCTCCCCAACAAATTCAACCTATGGCCTCTCTCCATGTATAACTGTAAATATATATATATACTGTAAATATATACATATATGTATATATACTGTATATATACATACATATATAACTGTAAACATATATATATATATATATATATATATATATGTTTACAGTTCTACATGGAGAGAGGGCATAGGTTGAATTTGTTGGGAAGGAATGATGCATTCACATATGTATTCATATGACCATACACCCTTCTTCCATTATATTCATAATGAGAAAGGTTTCATCAGTCACAGTTATTGTTTTTCCATGTAGGAATGTAAATAGATCAACTTTGATACGTTCATTGAATATATCTACTATGGTAATGTTTTGCATAGCTTGACATGTATAACATGCACTGAATTACATATCTTGCCAGAGAGAATGGGTGACAAGAGATGAAGAAAATGGATCTGAAATGCGAGGTCTTAAGATTAAATGTTTAAAATATATAAAAATACTATTATTAATACTCTTTTGCTTATAATTGGGAGATAAGATGTGCAGGCATTGTGACACAAAGATTCACCTTCCTCTAATAGAAAAGTCAAAGAGGGTATGGGAGAAGATATGGGAGAGAACAGATTGGAGGAAGCGATATCTTGTGGGACTGCCATTCTGGGAGGATGGGTAGGGGAAAAACGGGGGGAAAAATAATTGTAACTCAAAATCTGGTGGAAATGAATGATGTAAAACAGAAGTTAATAAAGCATTTGTTTAAAAAAAGAATTTCTTGAAGGGTGATTTGTAGGTTCTTTCTTTGATCATGGCTTTCAGGTAGTCCAATAATTTTTAAATTATCTCTCCTGGATTTATTTTCCAGGTCAGTGGTTTTTCCCATGAGATATTTCACATTGCTTTCTATTCTTTCATTTGTTTGCATATGCTTAACAGCATCTTGATTTCTCGTAAAGTCATTAGCTTCCATTTGCTCCAGTCTAACTCTGAAGGAATCAATCTCCTGAGTGAGCTTTTGAGATTCTTTTTCCATCTGGCAAATTTGGCTTTTTAAGGCATTCTTCTCCTCATTGCCCTTTTGGGCCTCCTTTGCCATTTGAGTTAGTCTATTTTTTAAGGTGTTGCTTTCCTCAGTCAGGCTGTTGACCCTCATTTAATGCTTTTCCTGCATCCTTCTCATTTCTCTTCCCAATTTTTCCTCCACTTCTCTTATTTGATTTTTAACGTCCTTCTTAAGGTCCTCTATGGCCTGTAACCCACTCAAATTTCCCTTTTGGTCTTTTGGAGGAGGATTTCTGACCTCACATTCCTCTTCCTGTTCTATGCTTTGATCCTCTTTGCCCCCCAAATAGGAGTCTAATGTTGCTTTTTTCTGTTTATTTTGTTTCCTTTGCCTTGACATGTTGCCACTTAATTACTTGACTTTTGGGCTTGTTGCCACAGTAGTACTCTGCCACCGGACAGGGGTGCTTTCCTCCCGAACGTTGGGGTCTTCACAGCTTTCTGGCAAGCTGGATACCCACCCCAGACCTCCCCCCCAGATCACGATCCAGACCCAGGGAGGTTAAAGCAAGAGCGATTGCCCCCCCGCCAGGACTGATCTCTAGATCTCCCTACAGTTTGCAGCCCAGGAGCTGGAGCTGCCCCCGGAAACTGCAAAATGGCGTGTCTCCTCAGTGGCTTCTAGCCCCTAGGGGAAGAAGCCGATTCTTTGCCCAAATACTGATCCCAAAGTCCATAGGGCACTAACCTCTCACTTTGTCCTAGGGATATCTGTGTTGATAATTCTGGAATCGACACAGCAGCTGGTGATCTGGGGTCCTGCCAGCCTGCTGCTGGCCCGGACACCCTGGGGCTAAAACTGCGGCTCATGGGGACCTGGCCTCAGCTCTCTGTGTGCTGCGGGCTGCGCTGCCGCCTCCAGAGCACTGCGCTGGTCCTTCCTGCAGGGCTGCTGGGCTGTCCTTAGCGGGAGGTTAGTTTTTCTGTTTTGTTCTGTGGGTGCTGGGGCTCCAGAAGTCTTTCAGAGTCCCCTTTTACATAGTTTGGAGGTGATCTGGGGGGGAGAGTGCCTTGGACAAACTGTTGCTACTCTGTCTTCTTGGCTCCACCCCCTAGGTCTCCATTTTTACAGGAAAGATCCCATCAGGAATAAGATCTATTTCTTATCCTGTACACCTAAGCACCCTTTGCCTCTATCTTGGTTGCCATTCCCCAGAGAAACATGGAAGTTAACTACAACTTTGTCTTAATTCTGGTTTTTAAAGTCTTGATGAACAAAAATGTACATGAATTCTAAAGAAGCAGATAATCTTTGAAACATATGTATGTTTTTCCAAGGAAGAAGAGGGTAAAAAAGAAATGGAATCATGACTTTGAATCCGACTAGACATACTTCTTGGCCCTTGAGCCTGCAGAGCATCCAAACTCATTGCTGCAGTTTAAGTACCACTTTGGAAGATAGTTGGCTGCAATCCTAGTCCTGTTAACATCTTTGTTTTGGTCTGTATCAGTGAGCCAGTTACTAGTGGGTGATGCCTTCACACATGGTATGGTAGCAGGGGCAGTCTTTGCAATCCAATACCTACTCGTGACTATTTCTCGTGTTTTTAACTCTCATTGATCTTGTGTGGTTTTTCATCATCCTTCTTCCTTTGGAATGAGTGGGCATGGGAAGGTTATGGGCTGAAATTTAAATTATCATGAATTCCATAGAGGATCATTGGCAAATTCCCTGCCTATCAGTAGGTAATGGCTTACAATTACCTCCTATACATGAAAGTCATTTGGATAGAGATGCTAACTAATCCCAAGGTAGGTGATGTGTTTACAGAAAGAAAAAAGGTCCAGGTTACAGGTGATAATGATGAAAAGGAGACTAGAAAGATGAGATAAATGTCAAAACATGAAAGAGAAAGAGTAGTATCATGGGCGGGGGGCAGGAAGACTGAAGAGAGTATCCATGAAGAGAGAATGTAATCAACAGCGTTAAATACTTCAGATGTTAAGAAGGATGGAGACTAATAGTTCATTGCATTTAACAGTTAAATGAGCATTAATAACTTAAGAGAAAGAGGTTTCAGTTGAGTGATGGAGTGAGAAGTTAGATCGAAGGGACAAGGAGGGAGAATAGAGAATGTGGAAGCAAGTGATGTAAATATTATTTTTTCTTATACATTTAGCTGTGAAAATGAAAGGAGTTATAGAATGATACCTTAAAGGGAGAGGAGATACAAGTTTTGGGTAGTGTTATTGGTTTTCACCTATAGAATAGGGGGAAAAAGGCTGCTCATGGTTAATGTCTTCAATTTTCTTGGTAGATACTATAAAAAATTCTCTGCAGACAGGTGAAATGGAAAAGATCTTGTGGGTTATTTCAGAAGGAGAATTGACTTGAGACAGTTACCGTGGGAAATAATGTAAAGAGTGAATTATGAAATAGTAATAATATCATACATAATCTTTTAAGTTTGCAAAGCACTTTATGTGCATACTCTCTTTTGATTCTCACAACAATCCTGTGAAATATGTTATTATTATCATCCTATTTTGAAATCAGGAAACAGAGACTGAGAAATGTCAATTTACTTTTCCAGGGTCAAATAGATAATAATTGTCGGAAGAAGCATACGAACTCAGGTGTTCCTGACTCCAAGTTCTCTTTTTTATCCACTGTAGCACCTAGCAAACTGGAATACTAAAAAAATTAATAAAATATTTCTGCTTCTATTGACAAACAAATTTGTCCCTCTGGAAAACATTCCTTCCAAAAACAAAAAAGAAAAGAAACTACACTCCAGATATAAAATAATAAGCACTAAGTCATCAGCATGTGAAGAATAAAATAAGCTTCTCAAGAATGAATGGCTCTGTTGTAGGCATTACTCTAAGGTTGCTGCCCTCTGAGTTCAGTCTTGATGTGGGGATGAAATGAGGCACTCATGATTCATTGAATATTTAACAAGGGAGGAGGATTACTTTGCCTTAACATGACAAAATATATGACAAGAACACAGTGACAGTTATTCTATATGGGTTCTTCCTTATATCAAGAAATAGCAACTTATATGATTATTGACACCCATCAAGTCTGAGAGGTCCATTGCCCACATGGCTTGGACTTTTCATTAACCCTAGACCATGAAACTACATCAGAGAAGTTAGAACCCATCAGGTTTTCATGGAGGGTAGGGAGTTAAAGCAAAAAAGCTGCTACAAAAGCTGAGACTGATAGAAGTTGTGTTGGAGGAAGCAACTATATTAGGAAAGTTGAGGCTGAAGAAAGTTGTGTGGTGATTGTGTGTAAGAAAAAAATTTATCAGGGAAGCCAAACCCATTAGGGGTAGGAAAATTATCATCCTATCACAGACTTAGAACCCTGTCTTAAAGGACTCACTCAGGACTTGTTTCCTATCACCAGCCTTCATAATCCCTGCAATGAGTGAAAGTTATAGATGTTTAAAGGCTTGTGCAGGCCCAGCCTTAAATTTTGGAACCCTGGGGATGAAAACATCTGCTTCCCACATTAAAAATAAAGGATGAGACAAGCTCTCCAAAGGCAATACAACTGAAATTAGATAAAGGAAAGAGATCAGTACAAAGAGGCATTGAGAGACTGATACATAAGACATAAAAAGGAGGGGGAAAATAACAAAGTTATAAAAATCCTAAAATTTACCAAAAGAATATGAAAAAATATTGTCCTATATGCCAGCTTTCCTATTTGTTATACACATATACATATACATATATTTGGATATATAGTATATGAACTTTCTGCACATAAATATGTGCTATATATGTATATATACATTTATAACATTCTATTCTATTTTACAGGCTCTTTTACAGCAAAGCATCTCCCATGCAAACATGAATTAGAATCCCTTTGAAAGTTTAACAGAAATAAACTTTGTCAGTGACCTTCCAATAATAAAGAGTTGTTACGTAAAATGGGGAGATGTATGCTTACCAAATATCCTTCTCACATGATGGATACATTCATCAAAGATGGATGCTGAGTGGATGACTGGATCTGCCCAATATTCCTCTTTGTGTATGACATTGGATTGATTACATCCACCCCCAAGATATTGGAGAGCTTCTTAGAGGACATCTGGAATCATTGACAGAAGTATGCCATGTTTATCCTTGCCACAAAAAACAAGGAAATGAAGAATATTATTTTTTGAGTTTAACATTCATTTGGATGGATATTCTATGGAACTTATCCAAAAGTATATGTATCTATGAAATAGAGTACAGATGAACAGTAAGCTAGGCTAGGACTTGTACAAACAGAGGAGTGCAATCTGGAATACTTGGGGAAATGAGAAAGCTCTTTTACTGTCTCTAAACTAATGCTTGAGGGGGTAAAAGCCCATCAATTCAATATTAAAATTTTACCCATTTTACCAGTTTTGTTATATGCCAATGAGACACTTTAGCTCAAAAGAAGGCAATGGAAAGGCACATAGTCATTGTAAGTAGACATGCAATATATAACCAATAAATTCATGGATTAGTTCAAGACTCATAACTCCAAATAAATGATAGACCTAGTTGTTTTAGAGCTACACTGTGAGACAGTAACCTATAGAAAAGTAGGCACTGTAAATGGACCTGGATTCAGATCCTTCTACTTTCTTTTTTTTTTAAACAAATGCTTTATTAACTTCTGTTTTACATCATTCATTTCCACCAGATTTTGAGTTACAATCATTCCCCCCCCATTATTCCCCTACCCAACCTCCCAGAACAGTAATCCCACAAGATATCGCTTCCTCCAATCTGCTCTCTCCCATACCTTCTCCCATACCCCCTTCGACTTTTCCATTAGAGGAAGGTGAATCTTTGTGTCCCAATGCCTGCACATCTTATCTCCCAATTATAAGCAAAAGAGTGTTAATAATAGTATTTATATATATTTGGAACATTTAATGTTAAGACCTCGAATTTCAGATCCATTTCCTTCCTCCCTTGTCACCCATTCCCTCTGGGGAGATAAGTAATTCAGTATATGTTGTACATGTCTAGCTATGCAAAACATTATCATGGTAGATATATTGTACAAGGCTGCTTATAATTCCCTCCCACTCATCCCACCCCCCACCTGGTCCATTCCCTACATGATCCTGTCCCTCTTCTATAGTGGGTACTTCCAACCTCCCCTCACCCCAAGGATGCCCTCCTATCCATCATCTCTCCTCTCATCCCCCTTTCCCCTATCCTGCTGCAGGTGGAGATATCCCATTTAGTATGTATGTCATTTTCTCCCTGAACCAAATTCAATGTGAATGTGGTTTTGCCTTTTTAGCCTTCCTTATTCTCCCCCTCTTTTGCAACCACTTCCCTTGCTTCTTCTGCATGGGATGGTTTACACTACCCTGTCTCTCCCCATCTCCTCTTGCCACTTTCCTCTCTCACCTCATAATTTCATCCCTTGAATATTCTCCCTTCCCAACAAATTCAACCTATGCCCTCTATCCATATATAACTGTAACCATATACACACACATTCACATATGTATTCATATGACCACACCCCTTCTTCCATTATTTTCATAGTGAGAAAGATATCATCAGTCACAGTTATTGCTTTTCCATATAGGAATGTAAATAGTTCAACTTTGATAAGTTCCTTTTGATTTCTTTTCCCTGATTACCTTCTCAGGCATCTCTTGCTTCTTGTGTCTGGATGTCAAATTTTCTATTCAATTCTGGTTTTTCCTCAAGAATGCTTGAAAGTCCTCTATTCCACTGAATGACCATATTTTCCCCTGAAACAAAATACTCAGTTTTGCTGGGTAGGTGACCCTTGGGTTCATTCCCAGTTTTTGCCCTCTGGAATTTCATATTCCATGCCCTTCGATCCCTCAATGAAGAAACCGCCAGGTCCTGGGCTATTCTGATTGTGTTTCCACAATATTGAAATTGTTTCTTCCTGGCTGCTTGAAGTATTTTCTACTTGATCTGGGGATTCTGGAACCTGGCTATAATATTCCTGGGAGTTTTCTTTTTGGGGTCTTTTTCAGGAGGTGATCAGTGGATTCTTTTAACCTCTATTTTTCCCTCTGGATCTAAAACATCAGGGCAGTTTTCCTTGAGAATTTCTTGAAGGGTGATTTCTAGGTTCTTTCCTTGATCATGGCTTTCAGGTAGTCCAATAATTTTTAAATTGTCTCTCCTGGATCTATTTTCCAGGTCAGTGGTTTTTCCCATGAGATATTTCACATTGCCTTCTAATCTTTCGTTTGTTTGTATCTGCTTAACAGCATCTTGATTTCTCATAAAGTCATTAGCTTCCATTTGCTCCAGTCTAACTCTGAAGGAATGAATCTCCTCAGTGAACTTTTGAGATTCTTTTTCCATCTGGGAAATTCGACTTTTTAAGGCATTCTTCTCCTCATTGCCCTTTTGGGCCTCCTTTGCCATTTGAGTTAGTCTATTTTTTAAGGTGTTGTTTTCCTCAGTCAGGCTGTTGACCCTCATTTCATACTTTTCCTGCATCCTTCTCATTTCTCTTTCCAATTTTTCCTCCACTTCTCTTATTTGATTTTTAAAGTCCTTCTTAAGGTCCTCTATGGCCTGCAACCCGCTCATGTTTTCCCCTGGGGCTTTTGGAGCAGGACTTCTGACCTCACAGTCCTTTTCCTGCTCTATGCCCCTAAAATAGGAGTCTAGGGTTGCATTTTTCTGTTTCCTTTGCCTTGGCATGTTGCCACTTAATTAATTGACTTTTGGGCTTGTTGCCACACTATGGCTTTAAGGCCAGATAGAGGAATTTTCGTCTTGAACGTGTGGGGGGCAACTTCCGTTTCTGGCAAGCTGTAAACCCACCCACGACTTCCACCCTAGATCACAATCCAGATCCAGGGAGGTTAAAGCAAGAGCGATTACCCCCCAAGACTGATCGCTGGATCTCCCTACAAATTTGCAGGCTGGGAGCGGGAGCTGCCTCTGAAAACTACAAAATGGAGTTTGTCCTCAGCGGCTTCTAGCCCCCAGGGGAGGGAGCTGACGCATTCCCTAATACCAGTCCCAAAGTCCATAGGACACTAACCTCTTACTTTGTCCTAGGCAAGTCTATGTTGATAATTCTGGAGTCGCCACAGCTCCTGGTGTTCTGGGGTTCCTCCAGCTGGCTGCTGGCCCTGCCGCCCTGGGGCTAAAACCTCGGCTCATGTGGACCTGGGCTCGGCTCGGCTGGGCTCCTGCGCGCTGCACGCTGCCAGGTCCCAGACCACTGCGCTGGTCCTTCCTGCAGGGCTGCTGGTCTGTCCTCAGCGGGAGTTTAGCTTCTCTGTGTTGTTCTGTGGGTGCTGGGGCTCCAGAAGTTGTTCAGAGTCCCCTTTTACATCCTTTGGGGGGAATGTGGGGACAGAGTGGCTTGGATGAGCTGTTTCTACTCCGCCATCTTGGCTCTGCCCCCGGAAATTCCAGATCCTTCTACTTTCACTAACCTTTTTTAAATCAAGGCATTTAGTCTCTCTGGGCCTCAGTTTCTTCATATGTAAAATTACGTTGGACTAGATGTTCTCTTAGACTCTTTCTAGCTCTAAATCTATGATTGCAGCCTATGATGGGTCTAGAACTATAAATCCCAGGATTCCCATTTAAAATTTCAAGCACCTTTCCCTGCCCATGGGGAAATGAGTCCAGACATGTCAACACTATTTTGCACATGTGAGAAGTGGTGTAAATTACACCAAAATTGACATGCATGGTTGGAAAAGTTGGTGGAGGAGCAATGAAATGAAAATCAGGAATGAAAAATGGACATTCTATATAATGTATTATACTGATAACCCCATAAAATATAACAATCAGAAAAAAGACATTCAAAGTATTATGGGAGTTTGCTACAGAGGGTATATAGGAAGATATTCATATGGATTGTCCAGTAGAGTCTCACAGAAGTAGTAGAAGGAGTAACAACCCTGATGAGATTCTGAATTTATATAAGTATCAAAGTATATTCTTCTTGAGACCTCTGTCCATGAAAACCACTTTCAAATTACTCAAGGAAATAGTCTAATTCTTCCTCAACATCACTATATATGTCTGGCTCTTGGAAATTCTCAAACCAGTTACACAAATTTTTATTTCATCTCTTTTGTATTTCAATCCATAAAACTATAACAGAATATCATATTAAATTCAGACTTTATCTATAATGATTTTAACAATATGATTTTAATGATTTGTAAGGAATAAGCTTCATTTGAATGATTTCAAAAATAGTAAACACAAGTTAATCTCTTTGTGTCATATCATTCTTTGAAAAGTAATCATATCACAGTGAGGAAGAGCACTGGCCCCGGAGTCGGGAAGACCCAGTATCGGTTCCGGCCTCAGGAAATGAGCACCCACCCATAAATAACTAGCTGTGTAACCTTGAGCAAGTTACTTAACCCCAATTGCTTTAAAAAAAAAAAGAAAGAAATGTAGTTATATTCATATTATTATCATGTTTAAGAAAGGAACTGAATCTATCTAGCATGGCTTTAAATTTGATATCTTCATAAAAATAATTCTGGTACTGTTCTCTTTTAAGCTTAATTAAAAATGAATTATTCTATCTCTCAGTCAATTACTTTAACTTAGTACCCATAAATAGGGATAATGGATGAAATTACATTTTCTCATCTGTGGGTTTCAACATCACTTGGTGAATCCCTGAAATGTGTATTTACCCAAGGGATCTAAAATGGTAGTCATTAAAGCAAAGGACTTTTAATGTAGCTAAATGGGAAATAAATGTGTCCGTCCCTGGTATCTTTCTTTTGCATAGAAATTATTCACTAAACTTTAGTCTTTGTTACATGAACTATTATTCATCACCTTGAAAAGCTCTCCATGTTTTATTTTCTTCTGCCTTTGTATTCTTTAACATTAAAAAAATATTTAGTGCAGAACAACAATCAGTTTAAGAGTTGAGACTCTTTTGCCTTTCTTTTAAATGTGTGCGTAAAAAACAAATGGGTAAAACCAGTACTGAAGTCCTCATTGTAGTATTTGCTGTTGCTCCCTGCCTGGTAAATTTCCAGGTTCCTTTGTAACCAGTTCCATTTGCAACTAAATATAATAAAATATATTAATTAATAATAACTTACATTGATATACAACTTTACATTTTTCAGTGTCTGAAATTTGGTACTATAGGTATAATTAGGACCAACTCTTTGTTAGGATATCCCAATACATACTGTCCACAGATGCTTTGTCCAGCAATCTCACTGAAAAAATTCCCTAGTGTCTTCTATGAATATTATGTCACATTAGGTGGTCTGTGTATATGCCAAACCCTTCTCCCTCATTTATCTAATTATACAAGTGGTGATATTCCTATTTTCCAGGAAAGGAACTTTTAAAATCAGAATCTTAAGTGAATTAGGATGATAGTATATAGAATTGGAAGGGATGTAAAAGGTACCTAAGCCAATTCCCTCATTTTGTAGTTGAGGAAACTGAAGCCCAGAAGGTTAAGTGAGTTTCCTATGGTCATACAGATAATTAGTGTCCCCAGTTTTTTATTCACCCTTCTAGGTGTTTCTATTAAGTCCACCTTTCTACCCAATTTTTCAATTTGAGTTTTAACATGAAGATCAGTGAGATTCTTCGGGTTTTTTGAGATAATATTATGTAAGAAAAGAATAATGCCTTCCTTAATGAAAAAGGCACAGTGTCTCCAAACAGTTCTGTGCCCCTGTATATTTCGTTGTAAATGCGATAGCATGGAGGAACCAGTACATGTGGCATTCATGGTCTTGTTTCCATCAATTCTCTATGTAACTGATGTGGCTCTACAAATCAAGTAACTATATTCACTCAATCTAAAAATGTCCATTGATTTTCTTGAAGATAATGAGAGTTAGACAATCAAAATTCAGTTGTCCCATGGTACAAAGAAAATTTCATAAGAATAAGAGCCGGAAAGGAAGTGGAGAGAGTCCTTCATATTCAAGTTGATGAAAATTTCTTGTGCATAAAAGTTCAAGCTAAGTTGATTATTATGGCCAGAATCTGAAGATAAGAATAGTCCTTTGCTATAATCCTTCTTCAAATGAAATGGAATGAAAAAGCTTCTGTTAATCACATGACAGGCAAAGCACTGTGCTCTTGGTAGTCTGCTGCTCCTTAGTTATGTTTCTGATGGATCTGCTCTTTCCTAATGTGTGTAGTTTTTTTTTTTTTTTTTGCCTTGTTGGGCCTTAAATCTACTAGGTTATGGTAACTAAAACCTAAGTAAAATTAAGATATGCTGACACTTTTTTATTCATAATCACCACACTCAACCAGGAAAAACTACGCAGTGTCCTCAGGCTAAGATTTGTTCTTTTCTTTTCAGACCATTCTATCTAGACTAAATGTGAAAGCTTTATCACTACCTTTCATGCAGTTAACTATTCTTATGTACCCCAAAGAGATCTCTCTCTTTCTGTCTGTCTCTCTCTGCCTTGCTCTCTCTCTCTCTCTCTGTCTCTGTCTCTGTCTCTCTCTGTCTCTCTCTGTCTGTCTGTCTCTCTCTCTGTCTCTCTCTCATTTGGCTTCCTGCACAGGGAATCAAACTAATTATTCTCCATCCATCTTATCCAAATCGCTTTCTTTATTATACATATCTTTGAAATTTGTTGTTGATGTTCAGCCATTCAGGATTTTCAGACTCTTTGTGATCTCATGGACCATATTGTTAATGGTGTTTTCTTGGCAAAGATATTGTAGTGGTTTGCCAGTTCTTTTTCCAGTCCACTTAGGTAAACAGAAGGTTAAGTGTCATATCCAGGACCACACAGTTCATGCCTGATGCTGGATTTGAAGTCAGGTTTTCCTAAATCCATGTCCAATGCTCTATCCATAGCCATCTTGTTATCCTGATATCTTTGTAATACTAAAACCTAATCATTTTGTGCTCTATTTTCACAAAGGAAAAGTCTAAGTGTTCCTACACAAGAAAATAAGAAGAAAAAACAGGGATAAAGGATAGTGAAAGCCAATGAATAAGGTCAGAACTGAGGGTTCTTGTGCACATGAAATGTTGGAGGAATCCTAATAAAGCTGCACCCAGCCCCTAACTTCATTACAAACCCCAATGAACATCAGCCCCAGCCCCCCAGTATCCTAAACTCTTCATATATATACTTTTTATATACTCTTTATATATCTTGCTGCTCACTATAACAACAGGAGTGTCTGTGGACTCATAGTTCTCACAGAACAGCTGGTGTGCCCATGTGAAAAGATCCCAGCAATAGCCTCTAGCTAGGCACTGCCCCCAGACCCATTCCTCATATTTTACACAAAAATGGCAGGTGTGTCCTTGCACTCAACCATAACCACATCCATCTAGTTTCTAACAGGATGACAATACTCTGCCAGTCAGAAGGCAGCATCACCAGGATGCCCAAGCATGATGCAGACCCCAAAAGAAAAGAAGGGAGTTTTCCTAAGTAGACACCCGTGCAGTAATAGTAAAGAACTGACCTAGAGTAAACTTATGACCTAGAGAGTTTTATTATAACATAATTATTGTACATATATACCCCGCAATGGGTTTTTCTGTATGCATGGTGGGTAACCACGTGCACAGTCCCACTGTGGCTTGGACCCCTCCTCCATTACCTAATCCCTTATGAAAACCCTCCTTTTTAATATTCATGATTTCTGTTATGTAATTATTTCTTTACCCTATAAAAATCCATTTTGCTTTGTGTGAAGTTGCTGGTTCCTCTTGGAATTTAGACCTTTCCATAAAAGTCAGTCTCAATAAATGCTTATATTGGATTAGAGGTGGTATGACTCTGAATGCTATGAAACCCCAACAGTTTTTGCCATGGGCAAAACCCCCACCACAGCAATGTGATCATGAGATAGTTACAAAGTAGATTTGGGACCAAAAGAGCTAAATTCACATCCTGGATCTTCTTTATAATCTTTGGCAAAATTTTAATGTCTTTGCACCTCAGTTTCCTATCTATAAAATCGGGGAAATAACACTTTCAATACCTACTTTATCAGATTGTTATGAAGATCATGACTAAATGACTAAATATGTAAGGCATGTATATAGAGTATTCACTGACACTGTACAGTTCTTCATATGAGCATGTAGACACATTATCTCTGGATTGACTTGCTAACTCCAGTTTTCTCTTACATTAATAGATCTAGGATCATCACCAACCACAGCTCCATTCAAGCTTTCTCATGCTATAATGGCTAATTCTGTTGTGGGATAATACAGGCACTCTATTTACTTTAGTGTTTGTTCACTGGTTAATGCAATTTCATTTATACAAATCTGCCACTCAGAATGATGATAATTTTAGATTTTAAACATAAATGTCTACTTATCAATTAGGATGATGAAATAACAACATAGCAATTAATCACATATAAAACCAAATGCAGGGATAATAAACATATCTCAAAACATCTGAATCATACTCTCTTCCATCAATTTCCTCAGTATCTGTGGGAGAATAGTCATAGATCTCTAAAAACTTGTAAAAGAAACCTGTGAAAGAAAACCATGGTCTTAGGTTAACTCACAGTCTGGGGCTGATCACTTGGATGTCTTTGGTCCATTCAGGAATAATTATATCTCACAAAGCCACTTCTCCAGTAACTGTTCCTTTCCTGTTCCTTTTCCCTCTCTAGTTGGAAAATTGTTCTTCTCTTTTCAAACTGATAAAGCATCTGTTTCGTTCAACTTACGACATCCTTTACAAGACTGTTGAATAAGTGTTACATTCTTAAGTTAGCCAGATAACTGAAAAATTCATTAGGTTGATTTTCTCTGCACCACACAGACAAATCTAGACACCTACTCACTCACTGGATTATTGCATAATCCAATTAGGTCTCAGCATCTCTTCCTAAACAGAAAAGCAGCCAAATCTTTTGGAGACATATAGCCTTTGACTCCTTCCTGTTGTTTATGATGATACTGAAATTGCTTCTGAAGCAGAACACCGTGCATTTTCTAAAGGTGCTATCCCTTCTATCCAAGACTCTCCCCTAATAAGACTGCTCTCTGAGATTCATAGCATTACAAAGGGAAGATGCCCTGATCCAAGCCAGGGTAGAAAGTCATGAACACATGATATCCTAAACAAGTCTGTCTGGGATGGGGCCATCTCCTATTTGTGTCTGTTTTACTTTAGTAGAAGCTTTGTTGAATTCTCAAAAAAATCCATTTGCAATTTCCCCTTAAGGAATAACTGAGGCATAGAGTAACAGTATTTTTGTGAAAGACAGACAGAAATAAATAGAGAGACATAGACACACACACATATATGTATGTGTGTATATATATATATATAGGTATATATATATGCATATACATATATATATGCGTATACATATATATAGAGAGAGAGAGAGACAGAGACAGAGAGAGAGACAGAGAGACAGAGACAGAGAGAGAGAAAGACAGAGAGACAGAGAGAGAGATGGAGAGAGAGAGGGAGAGACAGAGAGAGGGACAGACAGAAACAGATTCAGAGACAAAGAAAGAGA
Source organism: Gymnobelideus leadbeateri (assembly GCA_011680675.1). Taxonomy (NCBI): domain Eukaryota; kingdom Metazoa; phylum Chordata; class Mammalia; order Diprotodontia; family Petauridae; genus Gymnobelideus; species Gymnobelideus leadbeateri. The sequence goes on along the minus strand of WOXC01005190.1, from coordinate 1,002,383 downwards.
CAGAAAGAGACAGAGATAGTCAAAGAGACAGAGATAAACGGTTTGAGAGAGAGACAGAGAGAGACAAAGACAAAGACAGAGAGACATAGACAGAGAAAGACACGGACACACACACACACACACACACACTCAGAAAGACATACAAAGACCATAGGCAAGAAGGAGTTGTATTCAATGCCCAGTTGACTCTCACCAGTCTCTACCCAGTAGTGGAGGTGAAATGTGAATGTAGCTAATGAACAGTCATATTGCAAATGACTCATTGAAACTTCAATATTGCCTTATCAATTGATTGTAATTATACTATGAGTCTTTATTGCTCAGTGTTCCCTTTATTCCTCAGTTTACCCAGGTAGTCTTTAGAATCTTCCTAAGGCAATTCAAATGAAAATGATTCAGTTTCCTGTTATTATGATAATGTATTGCCCATGTTTCCCTTGGTAATAAAAGTTTTTGTTCCATACCAGATGCATGTTTCTACTTTTGATGGAAAGTCTCTTTCCTCTTCCCTATGGCCTTTCCTGGGGAAGGACCTGTAGATTAGCACCAAATTGAATCTGAGGTAGGAGTGGAATTAAAATTCTAGGAGCCTGTTTGATTTTTTGAGGAGATAGGTAGAAGAGGAATAAAACCAGCACAAAACTCAAAAGTTGGTAAGGATAGTAATTAGCAAAAGTCACCAGACATTGTGGCTTCAGCAACAACAGCAACTAGCACTGATTTAGAACTTTTATCCTCACAACAACCTACAGGGTAGGGATTATTATTACCTATTTTACAGGTGAAAAAACTGGAGACACAGGTTAAGTGACTTGTCTAGTCACACAGTGGGTGTTTCAAGTAAAATTTGAACTCATGTCCTATGAAGGGCAAAAAAATGTATACCGTTTCCAATAAAGACTCTTAATACAATCAAAGGCCAGGCTCAAATGTACTTGAATGGCTAAAATAAGCAAAGTGCTATTTTGTTTGCCTTTGCACCAAGAGAGCAGCAAAGAACCAGAGGCACTCTTCAGAGACACCATTAAATTCTAAATTTAAGGTCTCTCTGAAGGGTAGTATTTTTAATTGAATATTTATTCCAGTAACCTCAAGTCTTAATTGGCCCAGTTAGTAACTAACAACTGAAGGCTTCATGTCTGCTGACTTTTTTTCCTGCTTCTAAATTCTCTGAAGAGCAGAACTTCTAACTGACCCTCTGCTTCTGTCTTTCCTCTACTCATTCTTGATCATCTAATCTGTTCACTTTCTTCTTTCTATTATCTTTTATTTTTTTCTGTCATATTTATCAATCTCTTTATCTCGTTTAAATTAGACATTTAAAAGGGGAAAACTATGGTATGATTATCATTTGTGCCTGAGAGAACCAAAATGACATCAATATACTGGGGTCAAAGTACAGTGTGTCCAATTGTGACTAATCAGATCAATACAAGCTCAGAAATCTCTAATATAAACTGAGCACAAATAGTCCATATAAACATTTAGAGTGGAAAATGACTGAATTCGTGAATCTCATGTTTCTTTTGAGCTACTACAATTCTGCTCTACTAATAGAGCACAGCACTTCTTTGATGCAGGTATGTCATGTTGGAGGGTCTTATGTCATTGTCAGCCATGTCTCACACCTGATTCCAAAGTTCTTCAGAGAGACCATTAGAGCATCTTTGTAACACTTCTTCTGACCTCCATGTGAGTGCTTGCCTTGTGGGAGTGAAAATTTCCATAAAATAGTCTTCCCAGCAAAAGTAAATTTGGTTTTTTAACAATGTGGCCAGTCCATCAGAGTTGTGCTCTTTGTAGTAGAATTTGAATGTTTGGTAGTTCAACTCAAGAAAAAACTCAGCATCAGGTACCTTATCTTGTCAGGTGGTCTTTAGAATCTTCCTAAGGCAATTCAAATGAAAGTGATTCAGTTTCCTGTTATTATGATAATATATTGTCCTTGTTTCAGAGGCATACAACAATGAAGTGAACACAATGGTTCTATCGACCTTCAGTATAGTACACAGTCTAATACCTCTTCTCTCCCACACTTTTTTTTTTGTGGTGGTCTGTATCTACCAACTAGGAAGTTGCTTATTTTGATCTCCACTGTTTCTTTTTTTTTAAACAAATGCTTTATTAACTTCTGTTTTACATCATTAATTTCTGCCAGATTTTGAGTTACAAACATTATCCCCCCATTATTCCCCTACCCAACCTCCCAGAATAGCAGTCCCACAAGATATCGTTTCCTCCAATCTGCTCTCTCCCATACCTTCTCCCATACCCCCATCGACTTTTCCATTAGAGGAAGGTGAATCTTTGTGTCCCAATGTCTGCACATCTTATCTCCATATTACAAGCAAAAGAGTATTAATAACAGTATATATATATATTTGAAATATTTAATGTTAAGACCTCGAATTTCAGATCCACTTCCTTCCTCGCTTGTCACCCATTCTGTCTGGAGAGATAAGTAATTCAGTATATGTTGTACATGTCTAGCTATGCAAAACATTATCATAGTAGATATATTGTACAAGGCTGCTTATAATTCCCTCCCACTCATCCCATCCCCCACCTGGTCCATTCCCTACATCATCCTGTCCCTCTTCTATAGTGGGTACTTCCAACCTCCCCTCCCCCCAAGGATGCCCTCCCATCCATCATCCCTCCTCTCATCCCCCTTCCCCCTATCCTGCTGCAGGTTGAGATATCCCATTTAGTATGTATGTCATTTTCTCCCTGAACCAAATTCAATGTGAATGTGGTTTTGCCTTTTTAGCCTTCCTTATTCTCCCCCTCCTTTGCAACCACTTCCCCTTGCTTCTTCTACATGAGATAGTTTACCCTACCCTGTTTCTCCCCATCTCCTCTTGCCACTTTCCTCTCTCACCTCATAATTTCATCCCTTGAGTATTCTCCCTTCCCAACAAATTCAACCTATGCCCTCTATCCATATATAACTGTAACCATATACACACACATTCACATATGTATTCATATGACCATACACACTTCTTCCATTATTTTCATAGTGAGAAAGATATCATCAGTCACAGTTATTGCTTTTACATATAGTAATGTAAATAGTTCAACTTTGATAAGTTCCTTTTGATTTCTTTTCCCTGATTGCCTTCTCAGGCATCTCTTGCTTCTTGTGTCTGGATGTCAAGTTTTCTATTCAATTCTGGTTTTTTCCTCAAGAATGCTTGAAAGTCCTCTATTCCACTGAATGACCATATTTTCCCCTGAAACAAAATACTCAGTTTTGCTGGGTAGGTGACCCTTGGGTTCATTCCCAGTTCTTTTGCCCTCTGGAATATCATCATATTCCATGCCCTTCGATCCCTCAGTGTAGAAGCTGCCAGGTCCTGGGCTATTCTGATTGTGTTTCCACAATATTGAAATTGTTTCTTCCTGGCTGCTTGTAGTATTTTCTCCTTGATCTGGCGATTCTGGAACCTGGCTATAATATTCCTGGGAGTTTTCTTTTTGGGATCTTTTTCAGGAGGTGATCAGTGGATTCTTTCAACCTCTATTTTGCCCTCTGGATCTAAAACATCAGGGCAGTTTTCCTTGAGAATTTCTTGAAGGGTGATTTCTAGGTTCTTTCTTTGATCATGGCTTTCAGGTGGTCCAATAATTTTTAAATTGTCTCTCCTGGATCTTTTTTCCAGGTCAATGGTTTTTCCCATGAGATATTTCACATTGCCTTCTAATCTTTCATTTGTTTGGATCTGCTTAGCAGCATCTTGATTTCTCATAAAGTCATTAGCTTCCATTTGCTCCAGTCTCACTCTGAAGGAATGAATCTCTTCAGTGAACTTTTGAGATTCTTTTTCCATCTGGCTGCACTGGTCCTTCCTGCAGGGCTGCTGGGCTGTCCTCAGTGGGAGGTTAGCTTCTCTGTGTCGTTCTGTGGGTGCTGGGGCTCCAGAAGTTGTTCAGAGTCCCCTTTTACATAGTTTGGGGGGAATCTGGGGGCAGAGTGGCTTGGATGAGCTGTTTCTGCTCTGCCATCTTGGCTCCGCCTCCCCACACTTTCTTTTGGAGCTTCCTAAATTGCACTTGCTCTTGCAACATGTTTATCAATCTTATCATCAGTGTAGACATACCTGAAAAGCATACTGGCAAGGTAAGAAAACATATCCAGAGCTTTTAAGATTACTATGTTTGCCCTAACTCATGGTTCCACATATGGATGTGGTGATGTTGACTGGTGGAGAACCTCTGTTTTCTTGGTGCTAATAGCTAGACCAAAATCATCACTAGTAGGAGAGAAGTGATCCATACTTAGTCACATCTCTGCCTCATAGGATGCATTGAGTGCATACTCATCTATGGGGGGAAAAAAAGCTACACACCAACTCTCCACTTTAGTTTTGGCTTGTAGTTTATTTCAAGTTAAATAATTTGCCATCATTGCAGCAGTTGACCTTGAAGCCATTTTTGTCCTTCTTCAAGGTGTCTGACAACGTTGCTGAAAATATCATGCTAAAAGACATGGGAGCAAGTCCACACCTCTGTTTCACTCCACTGATGACTGGAAAAATTCAAGAGCTTCATCCTTTATCTGGAACCCATGCAAGCAAGCCATTATGAACTGGTATACACTGATGAATGTCTCTAGGAAACCAGATTTTGCTTGGAAGAACTAAGTGGCAAAGTGTATAGAGCACTAGGTCTTGAAAAAGGAAAGTCTAACTTCAAATCTAGCCTTAGAGCCTTATTATCTGTGTGACCTGGGCAAGCCATTTATCCTGTGTGCCTCAGTTTACTCAAGTATAAAATTTGAGTGACCATACCCACCTCTCAAATTTATCATAGGGATAAAAAGATAAGTTTTCAAAGTTCATCGTACTGTGCCTAGCACACAATAGATATTACATAAACATTTATTTCCATCCCCTTTTATCTCCTAAACCAGCATTTCTTGTTACCCAGTGACTTATATTTCTTTTCTAAAAATTCACTAAATCTCTCCTATGAAATCTACATTCTTTAATCATTGTTCAGTCTCCAAATAATGATGAGTTTTATGCTCTTAAATATTAAAATATTTAAGGTAGGCAAATGAGCTTAGGGACCACAAGGCTATCCTTTCTATCCAAAAACATGCAGCTCCAGTCTTAACCAATTCTTAAAACTATGTTCCATTGTTCCATCAATGTACCAACGAAAATTGCCTCATAATATAGATAATTATTAGTTCTTAATAAATAAAATTATGTATCTGACCCTTTTTACCATTATACACTTGTAACAAAAAAAATGACATTACCCTATATCCTGGATGAGTTTATTTGTCTTTATGCTTATATGATGGGTAATGATGGCCAGGGATATTTTAATTTGGGAATTCACTTGGCTTGAGAATAAAACATTGGGCAATACAGTGAGATGATCTTTGGAAAGGAAATGGTAGTACGTAATGGATTATAATTCTCAGAGTAAGAAGGGGAAAACATGTAGAGGGGTAAAGTCACCTCAGGGAAATCAGGGCTAAATGATTTAATTCCTACTGTGCCTAGTCTCCAGAGCTTCAGTCTGGAAGGTGGAGTAGTTATATCTAGGAACAAAACAGTCATGCATGTGAATGATCATGTGTGTGATGTATTTTCTAAAACTAAAACCAAAGGTAGATACAAATTATTACTGCTTAATTGTAACCTGAAATTTACCTCTTCTAAAATAATTAAAATTTCAGAAAGAGGGATCAAATGTAAAAGGCATTTTAGCTATCACTGTGATGGACATTTTTGAACCAAATAGGATGTCACATTGTTAATTAGGGGCATGAATAAAAAAAAAAAGCTGCTATAAAGAGTAATTACTCATGCTCTAGTAAGGTTAAGATGTCTCTTATTTTTAAAAGTATCTGTTAAGTGATTTCAAGATCTGAGGCATAAGACAGTGAGTACAACATCAAAAAGTCATGCCAAATTTTGCCCACAAATCCCTGCAGCTTCTCCCTGACTTAAAGTAATCACTCTCTGTTCTGTTCCTCAGCTTGATCACCTGCCTACCTGTTTTGAATGCAGAAACTGTAAGTGTTTGATGCTACAAAGAGCATGAAAGGACTTTTATAAGACCACCCATTGAATTCCTATCCAAAAATCAGGCTATCTTCCTCCTGAACATAAGTTGATGCCTTAGGAATTTTTCTGTTTAAAATGTGCTTTAGATGTAATTCATAAGTATGCTTTGATGGCTTATTTCTATGAATATATGGGGGTATGACTGTTTGCTATGAAACTACAGTACTTCTTCTGAATAAATCCAGGGATAAATGAGTCCTAAACTTCACCATACTGTCCAAGAGATTTTTTCAGGTGACTGCCCCTAGAAAACAATTACAGACTTGCATTTTTAATCCAAGAGTAAGCTGACAGGCTTCAATTCATTTCAAGGCACAGTGTATTAAAATAAAGTTTCAAACTCATCAGAGATTATGTCTTATATTTTTTCTTCCATAGAGATTGGGCATCACTATATCAGGCCTGCTTTTGCCTATTGAATCAATACATATTCTATTAGGTTGCCCCAATTTCTAGACAATTATCCTACAGACCTGAAAAATTCCATTTAGGTCATTATCCAGCTTCTACTGAAGTATCATCCCATGCTCTTGAAATCTGCTCAGTCAGAAGTATATCTGAGAAATAGCCTAGCATACAGTCTCACTGGCATTTTGACAATAAAAGGTACCTCATAATAAATTAACACTCACAAGAAATGAACTCACATACTACTCATACAAATGGGCACACAATATCATCTACTCAGCATCATTGCTTGTTTAAATTCAAGGAAATTCTCAGTCCATAGCCACAGGAATCCAGAGACTGTCAGAGGATTATTAATCTTCATTCCACCTTGCTTATCTTTTTGCCATCTGGACTGTGTGATGCTTTATACTCTAGACCACCAATTCTGCTTTCTTATTGTATGTATACCATTTGATAAATCAGACACACACAGGTATTGTCTTAAGGTACTGAAACTTCTCAGTTCTGGAACTCCTATTCTGGACACCACACTGTAATGACTGCTGAATATATTGCTGGGTTCTATATCTAGCTGATGCCAAATATGTTTTACAATTGACCCCAGCCTTATTTTTTTCAAAGAAATCCCTGTTGTCTACTTTTAAAACAAGATAAGCTCCTGGAAGGGTCTGTCCCCAGAGCTCAGCACATCTCTTGCTACATGTGTAATAAAGTATTACACAACATAGATGAATGTGAAATGTGGAAAGTAGGTCTGTCCCAGACCTGGAGGGTAACAGTTGGCTTAATCTTGCTTAGATTGTCAGCTTAGTTTTTCTTCCTCACCATATGCTTATTACACAAAAAGACTATTACAGAGAGTAAAAACACTTATCCAAGCCAGCAAGACAGTAATCAGGGAAGTTATAATTGGTAGAATATACCAGTATTATGGAGCTTTGCAGCCTGGGAAGGAGATGAAATCTTACCTCAACCAGAGAGAAAATAGTTTCTTGCAATAGTCTTTGCCATTATATAGACCCTGGAAATCAAGGGGCATATCAGGAGACTGGCTTTTCCCTCCGTGCCTGTGGATTTGAGGAAAAACCCATTTGAAATCTTTGCCTTCTCTCCTTGATTCTCTCTCTTTCTTGCCCTTCTTTCTTAGAAATTTCTCAGCCCATTGGGAATCACATCTGTCTGGAGGTAGGCTAAGCCAGACAAGCACCTTTAAAAGTTCATTCATTTATTCATGAGGCATTCTGGAATAAAACCTGTCTCCCTTTCCACTGCCCTCTTATTCTTTATCCTCACCTATACATTGAAGTTGTTTAGTTTTCATTATTATAAAAAATAAAGGAAAAAATCACCTTTAATTAATAGAAGGCTTAATACTTCAGGAAAAAAAAAAGAACCTGTAGGATGAGGAAAAAAAGAAAACATACATGTACAAGACTGCTGAAAGCTAGGCTCATGTTGAGCACACAAAATGGACTCTAGAACTCCTCTAAGTCATAGGATGATATCATACACATACCCACAAGCTTACTTCTTCCCTTTGAGTAGAAGAGCTCCCAAATGAGCAGGGTCATACTTAGAAAACAGAATGAGATGGTGGAAATCTTCTTGAATTTTAAATAAATGGCCATGGGTCTGAATTCTATTTCTGCTCTGTATTACCTGGGTAACTTTGGGCAACTCTTTCTGCCACAAATATACCACCACTCATCATTTGTAAAACCAAGTCCTTGGATTTGATATTTAGCCTTCCTTTCGACTCATTAGATTATCCACTCCTTGAGGGAAGAGACAGTCTTTTGACTCTTTGCATTGCCAGTGCTTAGCACAATGCCTGGCTTATAGTCAGTGCTTAACAGATGTTTACTGAATGAATGAATGATCCACTATACAATTTGGGGCTCTTTCATTGCTTATTCATGCCAGCTCTTCCAGCAGTGCCCATGATCTTAGGAGGCAGCAAGGAATTCACAGTGTCTTTCCAAAGTGAGGGCAGTTGCTTTCTAATTTATATTGGTGAAGTATCAGAGTTAAAACATATGCTCCTCGCCTTTTTCATTTTTATTTTCATTGAGATGTAGGAATTCTATATGTGAAAGCTGCAGTGAATCCCTGTTTGCTTTGCATCTTTCCCACAAGCTACCTAGGATCATGAAATCAGTTTCTTGCTTTCATTCTTTTTTCTCTTATATCTTTCTCAGGCTTCTCTATTCCCAGAAGGGAGGTACCTGGTCCAATAGCCTAGTAAATACCATGTTGGTTATTTATCTCCTCACCTTTTTAAGGTTAAAGTAAAAAGATGCTCAACAATAGGGAAAAGTAATGACAAGGATAGTTGTCACTTAACATCTTAGTTATCCAAAATAGCAATCAGGCGCCTACACAAACAGATGTCCCTGATTAACACTACATGAGAAAACTGTTATTGCCTAAGATTTTGCTCCACTCCATGTGGAATGAGATACACCTGATCTGTAAGCTAGCCTCCTAGTGAGAGGTTAAGCCCTTTAATGGATAAATCAGGCAGATTCTCAGCAGTTTGAGAATTCTGTACAGTTCACAAAGACAGAAGCAATATGCCTTGAAAGTGGATAATGGAACAGGATAAAAAGGTGGTAATGATTTCCTATCTTTATTTTGTTGTCCTCTTGCAACATGTCTAGCATTATCTGTACCCCTGCCTCATATGGAACCTCTGTCTTCTGACTTCATTCTCCTTTATCCCAGCATCAAGCCCAGGGTCTCCAAGTGCTTACTCAGCCTCACCTTTTTACCCATTAATGCAGCAAAGCAGTTACCCTGAATATAAGCCATCAAAATTGGGGTGGAAGGTGGAGGGAAAGAATGAGTGATACTGAGTGAAAAGTCACTGTGTGTAAAAAGACAGTTTTTGGATCATGGAGAGGTCACTGAAATCACTGGAAATAGAGACTTTTCTAAATCCCAAATAATCATCTTATTTACCATCTCACTCTAAGTCATTCATTTTGAAGCCTTATCTGTCTTTCTATCTATATAGCTGACTGTCAACTTCTGGCTAACCTGACTTCCTCTTACTGAAGTCTTGAGAGAATGATGTCTTCCTTCCTGGATAGGAAAAAAAAATCATATGTCTGAAATATCACTTTCCTTTCAAACCATTTATTTATTTCCAGGGCCCAACAATGTTATTGTTCCCGACATAAAATAAATATTTCATACCCACCCACTGCTCTCCTATAAATTATACTTATTATAAATTCCTAGGATTCAATCTTGAATTGACCCTGATTCAGAGAACATTTGAATATTCAGTTATATTCTAGTTCCTCGGGCTTCTTTAAGCCTCTCTGCTTCATTGTGGAGCAATAATCCCTTATTTCTTCTAACACCTTCCCTGTGTTCCTTCTGATGATCTATAAATCTTTTTCAAAATAATGGCTGATTTCTTAACTCCTCACTAGATTTATCCCATCGTAACTGTTCATACTATGGTCTCACCAGCCACACTTGCCGTTTCCATTTCCCTTTTTGGAGAAAGTTCTGGTCAGCTCATACAGATAATTCATTAAAACACAACTCCCCCTCTAACAAGCAGTAATATTGGCATGCTAGAACATAATTTATCATTTTATACTATCCTAACTTCACCTAATCCTTCTTCATCCTTCAGCAGCAACTAGCATTCTTTTCTAACCTGCACTGTGAAATTACAATTCAATGCTTCTTCTACATTCTTCCCACCTCACCTCTCTCCAGCCCCCATCTAATTTTATTTTTGTGGGGTGGGGGGGTGACTCTGTTGCACAACCATATGCTATTGGGTTCCTCTGTTTCTGTTCAGTCCCTTATCTTCAACTATCTTCTTTCTTTGATGTCTCAACACTTATTTAAATTCAACCTAAGAGTAAGCTCCTAATCTTTTCTCCTAAGCTTTCCTTCTCTCTTTCTTTCTTCTGACACTGTCAATATTTCCATTATCCCCTCTAGCTCTCCAGCTTGGATTTTTAAAATTACCTTTAGCTCTCTCTCTCTTTTCACTCCTGTGCTTATACCAGAAGTACAGCAACTTTATTTTTTATATCAAAGATCAGTAAATTCTGTGTGTGTGTATGTGTCTCTCTCTCAATGTCTGTCTCTTTGTGTGTGTCTCTATGTCTGCCTCTCTTTTTTGTCTTACACATACACATGAGTTGAGGGTTACATAAGTAAAAATAAAATTCGAGATGATTTTTCATTTTTTTATTTTATCAAGAATAAAATATAATAAAACATATATTTGCTAGATACAAAACCTTTTCTATTAAAATGAATTGATGGATAGGAACTAAATGTAGAGAGAAAGAGAGACTTTAAGGTAGGGAAGAGACAGAGGCAGAGAGTCAGAGAGAGAGAGAGAGAGAGAGAGAGAGAGAGAGAGAGAGAGAGATGCATATAGATACAAATACAGGAGGGAGAGAGAAGGAGAGAAAGTGAGAGGGGGACACAGATGAGAGGGCATAGTTGCATAACTTCAAAATTTCTTTACTTCTCTGGACCTAATTTAAGGAAACTAAGGTGAATTTGCACTGCATTTCACTAAGTTATGTTCTAACTTGACATTTTTTGAACTTATAATTCTATAAATAGGTCAGAGGAACAAAGTGATATTACACAAAGGACAGCAGACATAGACAAAGGAAAGTTTATAATATAGATCCTTAGGGTATTTTACCTAAACTACATAAGCTATTTTTCATAATTTTTAACTTCAGGTATGCATTGGATATGGTAACTATTCTGTTGGTTAGATACAGTAAGACTGAGGATTGATTCACAGGCTGGTGACCTATCCTCCCTAATCCACATGCTACTAATTTGTGACTTTGCTTTTCTTCCCCTTCTAAGTATCTACAAGTTTGCAATGTGTTATGCTATCTGCTGCCCAAATATTTGGGACCAAGTCCCAGCTATACTAACTACATACTATCACTGTGGCCTTCAGAAAATTGTTTGTTTGCTCTAGGTCATAATTTCCTCCTCTATAAAATGAGTGTTTAGGAACAAGATGATCTCTAAGGTCCTTTTAATATTGAATTATATGGTACATGCTCTCTTAAACATTTTGGAGAAAATTATTTGAAGATTATAAGTCTATCTGTGTGACTGCATTCCCTCTTCCAAGTTTTGATAGTTTAAATAATATGTATCTATCTATCTATCTATTTTATCTATCTATCTATCTATCTATCTATCTATCTATCTATCTATCTATCTATCTTTCATCTAAAGTGCTTATTTTTTTCCAAAGCTATTCTCTGTGTTTGAAATACAAATGTAGAAAAACAAACAAACAAAACTACCATCCTTGGCCAAAAGGAATTTAATAGGGAAAAATAGTACATTTAGGGGAGTAAAGACCTGGGGATACACAGGGATTTTCAATGGATTTACATGATTTGCCCTTTCCTGAAATTATAACCCATTAGTTTGATTACTGTAAAAAGCCAAGCCAAGCACAGTAAGGTGAGTAAGGTATAGGTGTGTGTGTGTGTGTGTGTGTGCATATGTGTGTTTGTGTGTGTGAAAGCCAGGAGGTATATGAAGGTACAGCATGCCCCAGGTTTAGTCAGCAGATTATGTGAAAACATAGACCTATCTGGCATCCTTACATTCACTAATCAACTGGGTTGGGCCCTAGGATGAGAACTACACAAATGAGTTAATAAACATCATCAAAGCATGGAATCTGTTGGTTCTATCCAATAGGATAGAGATCTGGTGGACAGGGCATCAAAAAAGCAGGTAACCTGACTGGATGCCTGGATATGAGGAGAAGGTTTAGAGTCAAGGGACAGACAATAGATGTAATAGATCAAATGTCTTCTTTTTATTTTTATTTTTTGTGTGGTGAATACATGGTTATGTATAGCACGGTGCCCGACACATAGTGTGTGTTAAATAACTGTTAGTTGATGGACAGGAATATAATAAATGGTTAATATGTGGTTGTTGACAGAAAAAACTGTTAATTATGTAGGAATTAATTATTGTTTGTCACTTTTATCATTTCCATTCAAAATATTCAGGATGTCACTTCCAAAAACTTCTGTCATTAAATAAATATCATTGTCTTTTTGAAGTTGTTTTTGTTTGTTCTTTTTTGATTTTTCTTTGGGGACTTAACTATGACTCCACCTCTACATAAATATTGTTTCTCACCACCCTTTCACATGTTATTTTTTCATTTGGCTGAGGTGTTGGGTCCTTTTGCTCCCAGACTTGCCATTCTTTTTCTTCTAGGCTAACTGACCCAGTGATAGAGATGTGATATCAATGTTATGCTCTTAAAGGGTAAAAAAAAATCATTGTACTTTTTAAAGAAAATTCTAGTGATACAATGACTTTAGGTTGACTTCTACATACAGACCTATAGCTCTCTGAAATTAGGATCATGTATACTGTATATTTTCAATGTGATATTTTCAACAAAGCATTCAAATTTCTGACTAAAATATATACAAGGTCTAATTCTCAGTTAAACAGTTTGCCAAATACAAATATTTATATTACAGAAAGAAGATGTTACTGCCACCACTGTCTTCTAAAGAGAAAATAGAGGGGCAGAGTTAAGATAGCAATGTAGAAAAAGGACTGCTTTGGGGCTCCAGCTCCCACCTCCTCCAATTCATGTAAAAGGTGATTGAACAAACTTTCTAGCTACAGAACCCACAAAGTGACACAGAGAAGCTAACCTCCCACTGAGGACAGCCTGGCAGGCCAGCAGAAAGTGGACAGCACAGTACTCTAGGAGTGGAGCCCAGCCCCATGCAAGCCTGAAGTCTTAGGCCCAGGATGGCCTGACTAGTTGCTGGCTGGAGGGACTTCAGATTACTAATAGGTGTGGTGGTTTCTTGAATTATCAAACCATAGATGCCAAGGACAAAGTGAGAGGTCAGTGCAATATGGAATTTGGGCTCCTGTAGTTTGGGAGTGTGGTTGGCCATTATCCCCTGGATGGAGAAGCCACTGAGGTGCCACAGCCATGCAGCTGCTGCCATGTGGCAGCTTCAGCTTCTGGCCTGCAGATTGTAGGGGGGACCAAGTGACCTGTCTGAGGGGTAATAGCTCTTGCTTTAACCTGCTTGGATCTGGATTGTGTTCTACAGAGGTCCTGGGGTGTGCGACCAGATTGCCAGAATGTGTGGAGTCTTCAGAGAAAGCACCCAACTAATACCTTTGGCAGCTGAGAAAACCCCAGCAATTGGGACAAAACTCCCCTGTCTGGTAGCAGAGTCCTACCATGGCAAAAAATCTAAAAGTAAAGTAATTGAGGGGCAACATGAGCAAATGACAGAAGCAAAGCAAGCAGAGCAACCCAACATTACACTCCTATTTTGGGAACAAAAAGGATCAAAGCATGGAACAGGAGGAAGACAGTGAAGTCAGAATTCCTGCACCAAAAGCTTCCAAGAAAACTACAAGCTGGTTACAGGCCATAGAGGACCTTAAAAGGATTTTGAAAATCAAATAAGATAAGTGGAGAAAAAATTGGGAAGAGAAATGAGGACAATGAAAGAAAATTATGAAATGAGAGTCATCAACCTGACTGAAGAAAATAACAATGGAAATGCAAATTTAAAAATCTTCCCTGCCCCTAGACCCTTGATAGGCTTAAGAGACTCTGAGAAACTTCCTTGATTTGAAAATATACTCTGCCCCCTAATAGGCTGAATGTGGTTACATGGAGGCTGTGGTAGGAGGCTTGGTTCTCAGGAATGCCCACACCTTGTTGCTTTGTGATTGGACAGTGGGTCAAGTGGGTTGTTACATTCTCTGAGCCAGGAGAGGGCTATATAAACCCCAATGTGAGGCTTTGCTTTGGGGATCACTTTGAGAAGTGTTATATGGTTTGACCAGATGAGACTCTGGCCAGCTGTTGAGAGACCCTCAGCTTTGAAAACCCATATGTTGATGCTTCCCTCTCTGGTAACTGTGATTTGGTATTGTTGTAATGGTCGGGCACTTTGGAAGCCTGTATGCTTGATCTGTTTGTTTCTCTGTCTTGTAAATTATGTCTATATACTTTGAGGTTCAGGGTGCTGAACGTTTTCCCCTGAACTACGTAAATGATATGTGTTTGATTGATTAAAGAAAGCTTGTTAACCCATTTTGAGTTGCTTTCCTTTAGAAAAGCAGATCTAAGAACCTGTGTTGGCAGCCACCCTGGGGATGTTGGGGTGCTTCTGCTACATCAGGATAACACAGAATCTGGCAGCTTCTACACTGAAGGATGGAAGGGCTTGGAATATGATATACCAGAGGTCAAAGGAGCTAGGATTAAAAACAAAGAATCACCTACCCAGCAAAACTAAGTATCATGTTTCAGGGAAAATATGGTCATTCAGTGGAAGAAAGGACTTTCAAGTGTTCTTGATGGAAAAAACAGAGTTTAATAGAAAATTTGACATTCAGATAGGAGAAGCAAGAGAAGCATGAGAAGGTAAACCGGGAAAAGAAATCATAAAGAACTTACTAAAGTTGAACTATTTATATCACTACATGGAAAAAGGATAATTGTAACTTCTGAAATTTTTCTCAATATGAGAATAGTTGAAGGGAATAGAAATGTGTTCGTGTGTGTGTGTGTGTGTGTGTGTGTGTAGGAGGGTATATGGGTATATTTATGCATATGTGAATGTGTGTATATATATATGTGTGTGTGTATATATATGTATATATATATATGTGTGTGTGTGTATTTACATATATATATATATATACGTACAGGTTTATATATAGAGGGTACAAGACCTATTTAATAGGAAGTGATGATACATAAAAGGTAAAATTAAGAGGTGAGAGAGGAATATGATGAGAGGAGATAGGGAGAGACAGAATTGGGTAAACTATCTCATATAGAAGAGGCAATGGACAAATATTTACAATGGAGGGGAAGAACAGGAAGGCAAAAGGGAATGGGTCCATCTTTTTCTCATTGAATTTGACTTAGGGAGGAAATGACATACACACTAAACAAGTTATCTCACCCAACAGAAGAACAGGTGTGAAGGGGATGAGAGAGGGTATAATGGCAGGGAGGGCAGCCTGGGTGGGAGGGAATTTGGAAGCATCCACTTTTGAAAAGAGACAGGATCAATGTAGAGAATAGAACAAGTGGGATGTGGGATAGGAGCGAGGGAAATATAGTCAGTC
The DNA here is from genome assembly GCA_011680675.1 of Gymnobelideus leadbeateri. Lineage (NCBI taxonomy): Eukaryota > Metazoa > Chordata > Mammalia > Diprotodontia > Petauridae > Gymnobelideus > Gymnobelideus leadbeateri. Next base: position 986,715 of record WOXC01005190.1, on the reverse strand, counting down.
TTTTACAATGTATCCACTATGGAAATGTTTAGCATAGTTACACATGTACCACCTATATTGAATTGCTTATCTTCCCAGAAAGGGTAGGTGACAAGTGAGGAAGGGAATGAATCTGGAATTCAAAGCTTTAAAATCAAATGTTTACTATAATATAACATAATATAATATAAAATAACATAATATATTATAATTTATACTATTATTAATATTATATTACATGTAACTGAGAATTAAGATATACAGGCACTGGGGCATAGAGATCCACCATGCCTTACTGGAAAGTTGGAGGGGGTATGGGAGAAGATATGGGAGAGAGCAGATTGGAGGAAGGGATATCTAATACAATCACTATTTTGGAGTGGTGAGCAGGGGGGAAAATGGGGAGAATATTTGTAACTCAAAGTCTTGTGGAAATAAATGATTTAAACTAAAAGTTAATAAAGCATTTGATTAAAAAGTAAAGAGAGAATAAAGCAGAGAATTCAGACACAAGGAATGAAAACTGTGTGCTTAGTTTTTTAGAGAAGGATTTTTCACAATGGATTAATGTCCTCCTCTTTTATAAACAATAAATAGCCCAACTTACATAGATGAGTTTCTATAAATCTTTCACTTCATTTTGTGTCCAAGAAATTCAGCACTTTCAGTTCCAACACTCTCATGCAATTGTCGGTGTAAATCACCAAAAGACCAGATGCAGCCTCTGGAATAACATCTGCCATGATTTGGCAGATGGGTACTGTAACAGACATTGAGAGATAAAAGAAAGGGAAAATATAGCCTGACCCATGACTTTGCTTTGCTTACACAAGATAGTCTGATTATTGCAGACAATAATTTTCAGAAGAAAATTTAAAATTGAGGTATATTTCATCTTTTGGGTTTTGTGTTTATAATATTTTCTCTGCATACTTAGGATACTCTTTTTCTCTAATAATTGAGAAGTAATTTGCTCTAACATACTGACTACTAGTCTAACTGTGAACATACATGAGAAATTTGATTGTTTCCTTAAAGGATGCCAATAATTGGTTAATACAATAAATTTATTAAATTCCTTATCTGTGCAAAACACATCGATAACAATGATATAGTCTGTGGTGTTCCTGATTCAAATAGAGCTGAAATCACATGTCTAAGGTTGTGCAATTTGTAAATATTAAAGTTGGGATTAGAACAGAAGTGCTATTAATTCCAGGCTTGGAAGTGGACTGATGCCACACTATGCTGTTCCTCTAGCCTAACCTTAGGATTTTTTTTTTTTTGCGCTTTCTTTTTTTTTTTTTTCTTTTGGAGGGCAATTGGGGTTAAGTAACTTTCCCAAGGTCACACGGCTAGGTTTTTGTTTGTGTGTGCGTTAAGTGTCTGAGGCCGGATCTGAACTCAGGTCCTTCTGACTCCAGGGCCAACGCTCTACTCACTGCGCCACCTAGCCACCCCAACCTTAGGATTATATTACTATTTCTAATGATCAATTTATTTGTTTAACAATACTCGGTATTTCTTTACTTCTGTGGGGCTTTATGCTTTGTTTATTGGGGGGGTTGTCCTTTTTTTGAAAGGGGGAAGGCAGGGAAATTGGGGTTAAATGATTGACTTGCCCAAGGTCACATGGTTAGTAAGTATTAAGTGTCTGAGGCTGGATTTGATCTCCTGGCTCCAGGGCTGGTGCTCTATTTACTGTGCCATCTAGGTGCCCCCATGCTTTGTTTATTAAGCATAGTCTCTACATAGATTTTTATGCACATCATTTGACTTCTGCTTTGTTTTTTTTTCTCCTTAAGGTGTCATTTATTCATTGTCACATCTAACTCTTCATTATCCTATGTGTCATAGAACACCATCCCTTCTATCTACTATTTCCCAAAGCCTCTCTAAGTTCATGGCCATTACTTCCACAACACTATCCATTTCATCTTCTGCCTTCCCCTTTTCCTTTTGCCCTCAATCTTTCTTAGCATGAAAAGTTTACATTCTAATTAATCCTGTCCTATTATGTGACCACAATATTATAGTATCAGTTTAAGTATTTGACCTTCTAGTGAATAGTCTGAATTAATTTCTTGCAGCAATGACTGATTTGATCTCCTTGCTGTCCAAGGGAGTTTCAAAAGTCTTCTCCAGATCCACAATTCAAAACCATTGATTCTGAGATGCTCAGCTTTCCTTAAAGTCCAACTCTCACAGCCATATATTGCTAAAGGAAAAAGTATAACTTTGACTATACAAGCTTTTTTCAGTAAGGTAATATCTCTGCTTTTTAGTATGCTGTTCAGATTTGCCATACCTTTTGTTCCAAAGAGCAAGCATCCTTTAATTTCATGACTGCAGTCCCATCTGCAGTGATCTTTGATATAAAAGAATATAAAATCTGACACTTTTTCCCTCTATTTCCCAGGAAGTGAGGGGTCCAGTTGCCAAACCTTAGTTTTTGTGGTTTACTTTTTTATTTGGGGGAGGGAGAGTATGTTAAGCTTCAAACCAACTTTTATCCTCTCCTCATTCTCATTAAGCAACCTTCTTTTTCTCTCTCTCCCATCAGAGTGGCATCATCTGTACATCTAAGAATGCTAACATTCCTCCTGGAAATCTTAATTTCAGCTTTGGATTCATGCAGTCTAACATTTCACAATGATCTATTATACATATAACTTCAATAAGTAAGGTGACAATATTAACTTTTGTCATACTCCTTTTCTCCTCTTAAACCAATCAAGTGTTCCATGATCACTTCAAAGTTTTGCTTCTTGTTCCATATGTAAGTTCTTCAGGAGACAATTATGATGGTCTGGCATTCAAATTTCTGAGGTCTTTGTTGTTGTTGTTGTTGTTGTTTTGGTCCACACAGTCAAAGGCTTTTGTGTAGTCAGTGAAGCAGAAGCAGGGGTTTTTTTTTTGTTTTTTTTTTTCTGGAACTCCAGTGCTTTTTCCATAATCTGGTGAATGATGGCAATTTCACCTCTAGTTTCTCTGCCTCTTCAAAAACTAGCCTGCTCTTCTGGTAATTCACAGTTCACATATTGCTGAAACATAGTTTGCAGAATCTCAAGCACAACCTTGCCGGCTATACAGACAAGCACAAGGAGTTTTCCAGAGGACTGCTGCTGTGAACAGCTTTAAGGTTCTAATCACAGAATATAGTGAACTCTCTATCTATTCAGCACTGAATTAGAGAAAAATATTAACAGAAACCAACGTACAGTATTCACAATGTTATAACATCTTATCATTAAAGTGGCCCCATAGTTTTATACGAAAGATATCATTCAGTAAGTCCTTAACTTAATCATGCTTAAGGTTTAAGGGACCCAAAATACAAAGTTCAGTTTTCCCATTTCTAGGTCACATTGTTTTAATCTCTCAGTCAAAAAATCTTCTTTCTTTTTGGTTGTAGATTAGTTTTCACTCATCCTTAATTCAATCATCCTTTAGGGGTACTGGGTATAGAATAGAAAGTTCTCAAACCACCAGGCCACAGTAAATCATAATCTTCTCAGACAGCACCCAAGGAGATGGCTTTTCATCCTGACCTGAGGCTGGCTTTCAAATTCCATGGTTCCTCTCCCATGGGTCCAGCTCCTGCCTGAATCTACCCACTTGTCACCTGGATTCACTGGTAAGCAGCTCTCAACTCCTTGTCCAACTCCTCGTACAGTTCCTAGTTCAGTTCCAAATTGAAGCTCACAGTGTCAAGTCCTCTTCAAGCCCTTTGCGGTTTATGTTTCTGTGAAGACAAAGCTAAAGAGAGCCACAAAAACATTAATGAACATTGCTAGCACCATCACCAATTCACTATCTGCCTCTGAAATCAGCACAGACCCACCAACAATGTCTGAGAATTAAACACACATCAATACAGTCCCAGAACCTCTGAAACCCTCCTCCAGGACTTTTTTTTTTTTTTTTTTTTGCTTTTTAAACAAATACTTTATTAACTTCTGTTTTACATCATTCATTTCCGCCAGATTTTGAGTTACAATCATTTTCCCCCCATTATTCCCCTACCCAGCCTCCCAGAATAGCAGTCCCACAAGATATCACTTCCTCCAATCTGCTCTCTCCCATACCTTCTCCCATGCCCCCATCGACTTTTCCATTAGAGGAAGATGAATCTTTGTGTCCCAATGCCTGCACATCTTATCTCCTAATTATAGGCAAAAGAGTATTAATAATAGTATTTATATATATATTTGAAACATTTAATGTTACTACCTTGAATTTCAGATCCATTTCCTTCCTCCCTTGTCACCCATTCCTTCTTGGGATAGAAGTAATTCAGTATATGTTGTACATGTCTAGCTATGCAAAACATTATCATAGTAGATATATTGTACAAGGCTGCTTATAATTCCCTCCCACTCATCCCACTCCCCACCTGGTCCATTCCCTACATGATCCTGTCCCTCTTCTATAATGGGTACTTCCAACCTCCCCTCACCCCAAGGATGCCCTCCCATCCATCATCCCTCCTCTCATCCCACTTCCCCCTATACTGCTGCAGGTTGAGATATCCCATTTAGTATGTATGTCATTTTCTCCCTGAACCAAATTCAATGTGAATGTGGTTTTGGCTTTTTAGCCTTCCTTATTCTCCCCCTCCTTTGCACCCACTTCCCCTACATGAGACAGTTTACCCTACCATGTCTCTCCCCATCTCCTCTTGCCACTTTCCTCTCTCACCTCATAATTTCATCCCTTGAGTATTCTCTCTTCCCAACAAATTCAACCTATGCCCTCTATCCATATATAACTGTAACCATATACACACACATTCACATATGTATTCGTATGACCACACCCCTTCTTCCATTATTTTCATAGTGAGAAAGATATCATCAGTCACAGATATTGCTTTTCCATATAGGAATGTAAATAGTTCAACTTTGATAAGTTCCTTTGATTTCTTTTCCCTGATTACCTTCTCAGGCATCTCTTCCTTCTTGTGTCTGGATGTCAAATTTTCTATTCAGTTCTGGTTTTTTCCTCAAGAATGCTTGAAAGTCCTCTATTCCACTGAATGACCATATTTTCCCCTGAAAGAAAATACTCAGTTTTGCTGGGTAAGTGACCCTTGGGTTCATTCCCAGTTCTTTTGCCCTCTGGAATATCATATTCCATGCCCTTCGCTCCCTCAGTGTAGAAGCTGCCAGGTCCTGGGCTATTCTGATTGTGTTTCCACAATATTGAAATTGTTTCTTCCTGGCGGCTTGTAGTATTTTCTCCTTGATCTGGGGATTCTGGAACCTGGCTATAATATTTCTGGGAGTTTTCTTTTTGGGATCTTTTTCAGGAGGTGATCGGTGGATTCTTTCAACCTCTATTTTGCCCTCTGGATCTAAAACATCAGGCAGTTTTCCTTGAGAATTTCTTGAAGGGTGATTTCTAGGTTCTTTCCTTTGATCATGGCTTTCAGGTAGTCCAATAATTTTTAAATTGTCTCTCCTGGATCTATTCTCCAGGTCAGTGGTTTTTCCCATGAGATATTTCACATTGCCTTCTAATCTTTCGTTTGTTTGGATCTGCTTAACAGCATCTTGATTCCTCATAAAGTCATTAGCTTCCATTTGCTCCAGTCTAACTCTGAAGGAATGAATCTCCTCAGTGAACTTTGAGATTCTTTTTCCATCTGGCAAATTCGACTTTTTAAGGCATTATTCTCCTCATTGCCCTTTTGGGCCTCCTTTGCCATTTGAGTTAGTCTATTTTTTCAGGTGTTGTTTTCCTCAGTCAGGCTGTTGACCCTCATTTCATACTTTTCCTGCATCCTTCTCATTTCTCTTTCCAATTTTTCCTCCACTTCTCTTATTTGATTTTTTAAAGTCCTTCTTAAGGTCCTCTATGGCCTGCAACCCGCTCATGTTTTCCCTGGGGCTTTTGGAGCAGGACTTCTGACCTCACAGTCCTTTTCCCTCTCTATGCCCCCAAAATAGGAGTCTAGGGTTGCATTTTTCTGTTTCCTTTGCCTTGGCATGTTGCCACTTAATTGGTTGACTTTTGGGCTTGTTGCCACACTATGGCTTTAAGGCCAGATAGAGGAATTTTCGTCCCGAACGTGTGGGGGGCAACTTCCGTCTCTGGCAAGCTGTAAACCCACCCACAACTTCCACCCTAGATCACAATCCAGATCCAGGGAGGTTAAAGCAAGAGCGATTACCCCCCAAGACTGATCGCTGGATCTCCCCACGATTTGTAGGCTGGGAGCCGGAAGTGCCTATGAAAACTACAAAATGGCGTGTCTCCTCAGCAGCTTCTAGCCCCCAGGGGAGGGAGCTGACGCATTCCCCAAATACAGGTCCCAAAGTCCATAGGACACTAACCTCTTACTTTGTCCTAGGCAAGTCTATGTTGATAATTCTGGAGTCTCCTGGTGTTCTGGGGTTCCTCCAGCTGGCTGCTGGCCCTGCCGCCCTGGGGCTAAAACCTTGGCTCACGTGGACCTAGGCTCGGCTGGGCTCGGCTCCTGCGCTCTGCGCTCTGCGCGCTGCCGGCTCCCAGACCGCTGCGCTGGTCCTTCCTGCAGGGCTCCTGGGCTGTCCTCAGCGGGAGGTTAGCTTTTCTGTGTCGTTCTGTGGGTGCTGGGGCTCCAGAAGTTGTTCAGAGTCCTTTTTTACATAGTTTGTGGAGAATCTGGGGGCCCTCCAGGACTTTTGTAAACAGACAACATGAAAATTCTACTTCAGGACTTCCAGTATGGTGCCAGAGTTTCTGTAAAAAGCATCACAAACAAAATTCGTCACAGACAGAATAGTCAAACAGAATGCCAGCCTCCACAGCCAATCCCCTCCTCAGTTCTGCTCTCTACTGGCTTGGGTTTCTCCTTATGTATGGTCATTAACATCCCCCTCTTCTGCCCACTTCTTACATCCTTCCTGTTACTTTCTTTGGCAAATTCCTCCTACTGGGGGTGTCACAAGTCCTGTTTCTTAACACAGACTTGATATAATCAAGGGCAAGGTTCAACTGGGACAAGGTGCTAAATACTTGTTTGCTTGCATTACACTGGTATGTGATAAAAGTGCAATTGTTCAATAATTTGAACATTCTTGGATTTTACCCTTTATTAGGATATAAACTGATCTTTGCCAATTCAATGACCACTTATGTCTTCCAAATTTGCTGGCATATTGAATGCATCATTTTAGGATTTTAAATAGTTCAGCTGGAATTCTATAACCCCCAATAACCTTATTGTTAGCCATGCTTCATAAGGACAACTTCATTCTCTTAAGATGTATAGTTCTAGATCAGTAACCACACCACTGTGATTGTTAGTAATGTTAATATCCTTCTTGTATAATTCCTCCCAGTATTCTTGGCACCTCTTAATTAACTTAATTAACTCTTCTTAATTTCTTCTATCACCTTTGTCCCTAACATTTCTGTTTTTTATTATGCCCATTTTTGTATGAAATGTTCCTTTGATATCTCCAATTTTATTGAAGAGATCTCTTATCTTTCCCATTTTATTTTATCCTCATATTTCTTTCCATCGATAATTTAAGAAGACTTTATTATCTCTCCTTGTTATTCTCTCAAATTTTGTATTCAATTGGGTATATTGTTTCTTTTCTCCTTTACCTTTCTTACTTCTCTCACTTATTTGTTTACTGCTATCAGACAACTTTTGCTTTCTTGCTCTTCTATTTCTTTGGAATGTATTTCTAAAGAGAAATAAATAAAAGTTATTGCATCCATTTCATTTTCCATTTCTAATCAGACTTATAAATATTTATTTTTTATGTTCCTTTTTATGTCTTTATTAATTTGTTTGTTTACTTTTAGTTAACAAGATTCAATTCCACGATTCCTTGAGTTTCAAATTTGCTTTCCCTTCTTCCCCTTCCCTCCCATGACAGCATACAATCAAGTACAGGATCAGCAAATACTTGCACATTAGACATTAGTCAGGTTACAAAGGTGGATTGTACCAGATTGAATGAAAAATGGTAAAGAAGAAATAAAACCAAACAAGAAAAAGAAAAATGTCAAGTAGTTTTCTTCAATCAAGATTCAAACTCAGTTCATTCGAGTTCTTTCTCACTCCATCATGAGTCTTTTGGGATGGACTTATGTAATTGCATTGCTGAGAAGAGTCTAGTCTATCATAGTTGGTCATCACATATATGTTGGGTCTGGGGTTGTGTACAGATTTCTCCTGGTTCTACTCTTCTTACTCAACATCAGTTCATATAAGCCTCTCCAGGTAGATATGAAGTCCATCTGCTCCTCATTTCTTATAGCACAATAGTATTCCTTTACACACATATCCCGCAACTTGTTTAGCCATTCCCCAATTGAAGGGCACCCCCTTAATTTCCAATTCTTTGCAACCACAAAAAGAGCTGCTATAAATATTTTTTACATATGGGTCTTCCTCCCACTCTTATCTCTTTGGGATATAACCCTAGAAGTGGTACTGCTGGTCAAAGCATATAGAATTATTTTTGGCCCTTTGGGCATGATTCCAGATTGCTCTCCAGAAAGGTTGGATCAGTTCACAAATCCACCAGCAATGCATTAGTGTTCCAACTTACCCAATCCTCTCCAGCATTTTTCATTTTCCTGTTTTGTCATCTTAGCCAATCTGACTGGTGAGATGTGTTACTTCAAAGTTGTTTTGATTTGCATTTCTCTAATCAATAGTGATTTAGAGCATTTCTTCATATGCTTATAGATATCTTTAATTTCTTTCTCTGAAAACTGCTTGTTCATATCCTTTGACCATTTATCAATTGGGAAATGACTTGTATTCTTATAGATTGGACTCAATTTTCTGTATATTTTAGAAATGAGTGCTTTATCAAAGACATAGATTGTAAAAAGTCTTTCCCAATTTCCCACATCCCCCTTAATCTTGGTTACATTGGCTTTGTTTCTACAGAAGATTTTCAATTTAAGGTAACCAAAGTTATCCATTTTGCATTTTATAATGCTATCTAATTCTTGTTTGGTCATAAAGTTTTTTCCTTCTCCAAAAATCTGACAGGTAAACTATTCCTTGCTTTCTGTGACTGCTTACAGTATCATCCTTTATACCTAGATCATGCACCCATTTAGACTTGATTTTGGTATATGGTGTTAGATAATGGTCTATGCCTAGTTTCTGCCATACTATATACCAGTTTTCCCAGCAGTTTTTGTCTAATAGTGCATTCTTATCCCAAAACCTGGGACCTTTGGGTTTATCAAACAATAGATTAATATAGTCATTGATTGCTGATTCTCTTGTGCCCAATCTATTCCATTGATCTACTACTCTATTACTCAGACAGTACCAAGTAGTTTTGTTGACTGCTCCTTTATAATACAGATTAAAATCTGGTATAGCTAGTCCACCTTCCCTAGCATTTCTTTTCATTAATTCCCTTGATATTCTGTACCTTTTGTTATTCAAAATAAATTTTGTTACTATTTTTTCTAGCTCTATAAAATAGTGTTTTGGTAAATTGACTGCTATAAACTAAATATATAATTTAGTTTGGGTAAAATTGTCATTTTTATTTTATTAGCTGTACCCAGCAATTAGCTGTACCCAGCAATTGATATTTTTTCCAATTAGTTAGATCCGACTTTATTTGTGTGAGAAGTGTTTTGTAGTTGTGATCATATAGGGCCTGTGTTTGTTTTGGCAGGTAGGTTCCCAAATATTTTATAATGTCTACAGTAACTTTAAATGGGATTTCTCTTTCTAACTCTTGCTGTTGAATTTCATTGGAGATATATAGGAATGCTGAGGATTTATTTGGGTTTATTTTATATCCTGCAACTTTGCCAAATTTATTTAATATCTCAAGTAGTTTTTTATTTGATTCTCTAGGATTCTCTAAGTATATCACCATGTCATATGCAAAGAGTGATAGCTTGGTCTCTTCTTTGCCTAATTTGATTTCTTTGCTTTCTTTTTCTTCTCTAATTGCTACTGCTAACATTTCTAGTACCAGATTGAATAATAGGGGTGGTAGTGATCACCCTTGTGTCACTCCTGATCTTATTGGAAATGCTTCAAGTATATCCCCATTGCATATAATACTTGCTGATGGTTATAAATAGATGCTATCTATTATTTTAAGGAAGGCTCCATTTATCCCTATACATTCTATTGTTTTTAATAGTAATGGATGTTGTTTTTTTGTCAAAAGCTTTTTCTCCATCTATTGAGATAATCATGTAGTTTCTGCTAGCTTTATGGTTGATATGATCGATTATATTGATGGTTTTCCTAATATGAAAATTGCTGTAGATTTTAGCTAATATTTTATTTAAAATTTTTGCATCTATATTCATGAGCAAAATTTTTCTATAATTTTGTTTCTCTGTTTTATCTCTTCCTGATTTTGGTATCTGTACCGTATTTGTGTCATAAAAAGAATTTAGTAGGAATCCTTCTTCACTAATTTTCCCAAATAGTTTATAGAGTATAGGAATCAGTTTTTCTTTAAATGTTTGATAGAATCCATCTAGCCCTGGAGATATTTTCGTAGGCAGTTCACTGATGGCTTGCTTGATTTATTTTTCTGAGATGGGGTTAATTTAAGTAATTTACTTCCTCTTCAGTTTTAATCTGAGCAACTTGTATTTTTGTACATATTCCTCCACTTCACTGAGATGGACATTTTTATGTGCATACAATTGGGAAAAATAATTCCTAATTATTGTTTTGATTTCCTCTTCATTGGAGGTAGATTCACCCTTTTCATTTTTTTTTTTTTTTGCCTTTTTTGGAGGGCAATTGGGGTTAAGTAACTTGCCCAAGATTACATAGCTAGGTTTTTTTGTTTGTGTGTGCATTAAGTGTCTGAGGTCAGATCCGAACTCAGGTCTTTCTGACTCCAGGGCCAACGCTCTACTCACTGCGCCACCTAGCCGCCCCAACCCTTTTCATTTTTGATACTCATAATTTGGATTTATTCTTTCTTTTTTTATCATATTGAATAAGGTTTATCAATTTTATTGTTTTTTCATAAAACCAGCTCTTAGTTTTATTTATTAGTTCAATAGTATTCTTTATTTCAATTTTATTAATCTCTACTTTAGTTTTCAATATTTTTAAGTTAGTATTTAATTTGGAATTTTCCATTTGTTCTTTTTCTAGCTTTTTCAATCGCATGCCCAATTCATTGAACTCCCTTTTCTCTAACTTATACATGTCTTCACTCAGGGATATAAAACTTCCCCTAAGAACTGCCTTTAATGCATCCCACAAATTCTGGTATGTTGTTTCATTATTATCATTCTCTTGAATGGCATTACTGATTGTTTCTATAATTTCTTGTTTGACCCACTCATTCTTTAGGATTAAATTGTTTAATTTCCAATTAATGTTTAGTTTATCTTTCCATGGGCTTTTATTGCTTATAGCTTTTACTGCATCACAATCTGAGAATGATGCCTTTAATATTTCTGCCTTTCTCCCCTGAATTGTGAGATTTATTTCCCCTAGTACATGGTTGATTTTTGAGTATGTACCATGAACTGCTGAGAAAAAGTACATTCCTTTTTATCCCCATTAAGTTTTCTCCAGAGACTATATATAGCCTCTCTAAAATACTATTCACCTCCTTATCTTCTTTCTTGTTTATTTTGAGGTTACATTTATCAAGTTCAGAGAGGGGGAGAATAAGGTCCCCGACTAATATAGTTTTGCTATCTATTTCTTCTTCTAATTCCTTTAACTTCTTCTCTAGGAATTTGGAGGCTATACCACTTTGTGTATATATGTTAAATAATGATATTGCTTCATTCTCATTGGTGCTTTTTAGCAGGATATAGTTTCCTTCTTTCTCTCTTTTACTTAGATCTATTTTTTTTTGCTTTATCTGAGATAAGGACTGCTACCCCTGCTTTATTTTTACTTTAGCTGAGGCATAATATATTCTACTCCAGCCTTTTACCTTTACCCTGTGGTTATCACTTTGTTTCAAATGTGTTTCTTGTAGACAGCATATTGTAGGATTATGGTTTTTAATTCATTCTCCTATCCACCTCTGTTTAATGGGAGAGTTCATCCCAATCACATTCACAGTAATGATGACTATCTGAATCTTCCCCTCCATACTATTCCCTCCTCTGCTTATGTTTTCATTTCTTCCTTCTCCCTTTCCCTCCTTAAGTGCTTCCCTTTTGACCACCACCTCCTTAAATGTTCCACCTGGTGATGCCCTTCTTACCTACCTTCTCCCCTTACTACTGTTTCCCTCTTTTCTAATTCCCTCCTTTATATCCCTGCCTTATACTCTTACTGCCTATAGGCCACAATAAATTTTTATACTTATCAGAGTATGTTATTCCCCCTTTGACCCTAAAGCAATGAGAGTAAATTTCATATGGTACTCCTCTCCCTCCCTCCTTTCCCTCTATTAAATGAATTTTTGTGTATTTTCTCTTTAGAATCTTCAATTTATCTTATTATGTTGATAATTCTTTGAACCAGAACCAGTGAGAATAATGTTCAAATGATGTTCCTCTCCCTCTTTACTTCCCATCTATATTGTGTTGTTATGTCTCTTCAAATGGCAAAATTTTTTTTGTCTCATCCTTTACTTTTATGCCATTACAGTCTCTTTGACCCTTTTAATAAGTTTTTTTTTTTAACTTCAGTATAGTTCATCTATACCCACACCCCTCTATCTATGTATAATCCTTTAAAAGGTCATGGTAATCATATAAATTTCAATATTGACAGTTAGCTTCTCCTATAGGTATGTGAACAGTTTTGCTCTTATTGTATACCAAGTTATGTGCATGTGTGCATGAGTGTTTGTGTGTGCATGTATATATGTGTGAGTGTGTTTTCTTTGTTTACATTTTTATGTCTTTCTTGAGTCTTGTAATTGGAGATCAAATTTTCCATTAAGCTTGGGATTTTTCATCAGGAAAGTTTGGAAGTCCCTTATTTCATTAAATGACCATCTCCTTGCCTGAAAGATTATGCTCCGTTTTGCCTGGTAGTTAATCCTTGGTTGCAGTCCTAGCTCTTTTGCCCTATGAAATATCAAAGTCCAATCCCTCCAATCTTTTAATGTAGAAGCTGCTAGGTCCTGTGTGATCGTGAATGTAGTTCCACGATATTTGAATTGTTTCTTTTTGGCTGCTTGCAATATTATTTCCTTGATGTTGTAATTCTGGAATTTGGCTACTATATTTCTTGGAGTTTTCAATTTTGGATCTCTTTCAGGAGGAGTCTGGTGAATTCTGTCAATAGCTACTTTATCTTGTGATTCCAGGACCTCAGGACAATTTTCTTTGACAATCTCTTGGAGGATGTTGTCTAGGCTGCTTTTTTCATCATGGCTTTCTGGTAGACCAATAATTCTTAAGCTATCTTTTCTGCATCTATTCTCTAGTTTAGTTGTTTTTCCAGTGAGACATTTTACACTTTATTTCTTCCAATTTTTCAATCTTCATGTTTTGTTTGATTGATTCTTGGTGCATCATAGAGTCCTGATTTTTAATTTGACTGATTCTAATTTTTAGTAAATTATAGTCTTTGGTTAGTTTTTTTTTTTTTTTTTAAAGCAATTGGGGTTAAGTAACTTGCTCAAGGTTACACGGCTAGTCATTATTTATGTGTGGGTGCTCATTTTCTGAGGCCGGATTTGATCTCAGGTCATCCCAACTCTGAGGCCGGCGCTCTTACTCACTGCGCCACCTAGCTGCCCCTTTAGGGCAATTGGGGTTAAGTAACTTGCCCAAGGTCACATTGCTAGGTTTTTGTTTGTGTGGGTTAAGTGTCTGAGGCCGCATCCGAACTCAGGTCTTTCTGACTCCAGGGCTGGCACTCTACTCACTGCGCCACCTAGCCGCCCCCTTTGGTTAGTTTTTGAAGGTCCTTTTAAGGGAGGTATTTTCTCCAATTACTTCACTCATTTTACTTTTTAAGGCTTTGTTTTCTTCAGTGAAACTTTTTTTTTTTCCAATTTGGTCACTGTACATTTAAATTTGTCTTCTTCCTCCTTAATTTGGCCTATGAAATCTTTCTTAAGCCCCTCCAAGAATGCTTTTTGGGCTTGAGACCAGTTCATATTTCCTTCTGTGGTCTCGGGTGTGAGTATAGAGTCCATGTTGTTGTCTGTATTTGGTTGTTCTTGATTGTTTGTATTTGGTTGTTCTTGATTGCTATAATAAACTCAGATCAATTTTCTTACCTTTCCCTTCTACTTCTTGGCTTCCTTTCTTCCTATTTTGATTTCCTATTTCCTACTCTCTCAGTGAGAGCTAAGGGCCTGGTTGGTGACTTTGTATGCTGTAGCCTCTGGGTGTCTAGTTTGAGGCCAAGGCCAGGAGTCTCAGTGTTCCTCCTGAGGTATGCTGAGGCTCACAGAGCAATCTGTGGAGGAGGGTTGGTCTGGCCACTTCAGATTTCTGCCTCTATGCCCCTGGGCTACAGATCAGGCAGGCTTTTGCTGGTCAGGTGAGATGGGGCTTGTTGGGACCCCTCCCTTCTTCTCTTCTGACTCCTTGCTGCCTCAGTTAGACCCCTTCTCAATGACTCCCAAGCCCAAGGCTATTTCCACTGTCTCAGGATTTCACTCTGGGTGGGACACTTACCCTTGGGTTTTCTAGGTCAGAGAGGGGGAATCAGAGCAGCCAGAGTTTATTTTGTCATCCTGGGCACTGGAAGGACAGGCAGGGAATTTCTAAACTTCCAGGCTGGGGGCTGATAGACCCAAGAGAAGCTGCTGCCTCTGCTGGGGCCCCCAAGCCCTCTCTTACCTGGCTCCAATGATTCCTCCCATCCCAGGGTGAGATGCTGTTGAGATGGCTACAAATCACCTTGGGGTGGATGAGTCTAATGGCTGGGGCTCCTCTGCTTTAGTCTGTTCTCTATTCTGAGCTGCTGTAGCCCCCATGTCCTCCACACTCCCCTGTCCAGACCCACGTGGTCACATTGCTGGGCTGGATTCTGCCACGCTATGTCTCACAGTGGTTTCAGTCATTCCAGAACTTTTGTGATGGGATTCATGGAGGAGCTTAGAAAAGTTACTCTTTCTGTTCTGCCATCTTGGCTCCCCAACCAACATTTATTTTTTTTTTCCAAAACACTACAAAGAGGTAGAATCTGGAAAGTATGGAAAGGACTTCCAGTAGCTATCTCCTGCCAGAATCATTTGAGGAACAGAGTGCTTTTTTTGTTTGTTTGTTTGTTTTTTGGAGGGGGTCATTCTCTTAAACTAACACAAAGAAGAGATTCCATAAACTTCTTTAGTAATTTACTTTACTATTTAAAAGAACCATATGTCAATCTTGTTTTTTATATATGTGAGAAAAATCTGATCTGATGAAAACTGAGCCTCAATGACAATAGAAATCAGACTTTCAATATCCTTCATATTTTGATACAATATCTTGATAGATATTGATATCACCATCTTTCTATCTGTATATGTGTAAAACTATGTATGTGGGTAGATATATGTATATACATATATTTGCACATATGCATATAGAATATATACACATACACATATATACACTCTATATATGCATATGCATACATACGTATACATATGAATATATGCATTTGCATATACACTATATATACATATACATAAACACACACACTATACAGAGCATGAGTGTGTGCGTATAAAAACAAACAACCCCCCCCCCCCCCCGAGATTGGGCCAGGTTACACAATAGAATATTAATACCTTTGTGGCATAAGAATTGGAATTTTCAGTCACTTACCCAACAGGTATGTTATATGGATGAGATGGATCAAAGGCTGAATTACATTGAATTAAGCAATGCTTTTGTGTCCTCAGAGTGCCACATACCTCATGACCTTCCTCCTTTAGAATAGTTTTGCATTATGTTTTGTAATTGTTTCATATTATTATGAATATAATATGGACAAAATTTGGTGTGAGAAAAATGAAAATGGAAATTATATTAACCCTGTAGGGGGCAGAGCCAAGATGGTGGAGTAGAAACAGCACTTCCAAGGTGCTCTGCCCCACACCATTTCCAAACAATGTAAAAGGTACACTCTGAACAACTTCTGGAGCTGCAGCAACAACAGAACCACACAGAGAAGCTAACCTCCCGCTGAGGACAGCCCAGCAGCCCTGCAGGGAGAGGCCAGCACAGTACTCTGGGAGCTGAGCCCAGGCCCACATGAGCCATGATTTTAGTCCCAGGGCGGCTAGGCCAGCAGCCGGCTGGAGGGACCCCAGAACACCAGCAATTGTGGTGATTCCAGAATTATCAACACTGATATACCTAGGACAAAGTGAGAGGTCAGTGCCCTATGGACTTTGGGACCAGTATTTGGGGAAAGCTCAGGCTTCTTCCCCTGGGGGAAAGAAATAGCTGAGGAGTTGTGGCACAGAAGCCATTTTGCAGCTTCAGTGGCAGCTTCACCTCCTGGTCTGTGAACTGAAGGGAGATCCAGCAACCAGGCTGGGGGTTAATCTCTCTTGCTTTAACCTGCTTGGATCTGGATTGTGCACTGGGGGGGAGGTCTGGGGTGGGTATCCAATTTGCCAGAGCCTGTGGAGGCTTTACAGAGGCCACCCAACCCCGGAAGTTGTGAAGACCCCAATGTTTGGGACAGAAGCTCCCCTGTCCGGTGGCAGAGTCCTACTGTGGCAACTAGGCCAAAAATCAAGTACTTAAGTGGCAACATGCCTAGGCAAAGGAAAGAAAATAAACAAAAAAATGCAACATTAGACTGCTATTTTGGGGGCAAAGAGGTTTGAAGCATGGAACAAGAGGAGGTCTGTGAGGTCAGAACTCCTGCACCAAAAGCCCCAAATGAAAATATGAGCAGGTTAGAGGGCATAGAGGACGTTAAGAAGGATTTTAAAAACCAAATAAGAGAAGTGGAGGAAAAATTGGGAAGAGAAATGAAAAGGATGCAGGAAAAGTATGAAATGAGAGTCAACAGCCTGACTGAGGAAAATAACATCTTAAAAAACTGACTTACTCAAGTAGCAAAGGAGACTCAAAAGGCCAATGAGGAGAAGAATGCCTTAAAAAGCTAAATTTGCCAGGTAGAAAAGGAATCTCCAAAGCTCAATGATGTGATTCCTTCCTTCAGAGTTAGACTGGAGCAAATGGAAGCTAGTGACTTTATGAGAAATCAAGATGCTGTTAAACAGATCCAAACAAATGAAAGAATAGAAGGCAATGTGAAATATCTCATGGGAAAAACTACTGACCTGGAAAATAGATCCAGGAGAGATAATTTAAAAATTATTGGATTACCTGAAAGCCATGATCAAAGAAAGAACATAGAAATCATCCTTAAAGAAATTCTCGAGGAAAATTTCCCTGATGTTTTAGACCCAGGAGGGAAATAGAGGTTGAAAGAATCCACTGATTGCCTCCTGAAAAAGATCCCAAAACAAAAACTCCTAGGAATGTTATAGCCAGGTCCCAGAATTCCCAGATCAAAGAGAAAATTCTACAAGTGGCCAGGAAGAAACAATTTCAATACTGTGGAAACACAATCAGAATAACACAGGACCTGGCAGCTTCTACACTGAGGGATTGAAGGGCATGGAATATGATATTCCAGATGTCAAAAGAGCTGTGATTAAAACCAAGAATCACCCACCCAGCAAAACTGAGTATCTTGTTTCAGGGTAAAATATGGTCATTCAGTGCATTAGAGGACTTCCAAGCATTCTTAAGGAAAAAACCAGAGTTGAATAGAAAATTTGACATTCAGACACAAGAAGCAAGAGATGCTTGAGAAGGTAATCAGGGAAAAGAAATCAAAAGGAACTTATCAAAGTTGAACTATTTACATTCCTGCATGGAAAAACAATAACAGTGACTGATGAAACCTTCCTCATTATGAAAATAATTGAAGAAGGATATATGGGCATATGAATATATATGTGAATGTGTGTTTATATGTTTACAGATATACATGGATAGAGGGCACAGGTTGAATTTGGTGGGAGGGGATGATACTTAAGGGGTGAAATTAAGAGGTGAGAGAGGAAAGTGGCAAAAGGAGATGGGGAGAGACAGGGTAGGGTAAACTATCTCATGTAGATGAGGCAAGGGGTAGTAGTTGCAGGGGATGGGGAAGAACAGGAAGGCAAAAAGGCAAAGCCATATTATCATTGAATTTGGTGCAGGGAGAGAATCACATACATACTAAATGGGATATCTCACCCTGAAGGAGACTAGGGGGAAGAGTGATGATAGGGAGTATGTTGGAGGGGAGGGCATTCTGGGGGGATGGGAGGTTGGAAGTACCCACTTTCGAAGAGGGACAGGATCAAAGTAGGGAATGGACCAGGTTGTGGGGGGGGGGTTTGGTGGGAGGGAAATATAAGCAGTCTTTTACAATATATCTACTATGGTAATGTTTTGCATAGCTATACATTTACAACACATACTGAGTTGCTTATCTTCCCAGAGTTTGTGGTTGACAAGGGAGGAAGGAAATGGATCTGAAATCCTAAGTTTTAAAATTAAATGTTTCAAATGTATATAAATATTATGATTAATTCTATTTTGCATGTAATTGGGAGACAAGATGTGCAGGTACTGGGGCACAGAGATTCACCTTGCCCTAGTGGCAATGTTGAAGGGAGTATGGGAGAAGATATGGGAGAGAGCAGATTGGATGAGGGGATATACTGTGGAACTGCTATTCTGGGGTGGTGGGTAGGGAAAAAATGGGGGAAAATTGTAACCCAAAATCTGACAGAAATGAATGATGTAAACCAGAAGTTAATAAAGCATTTGTTAAAAGGATGATGGATGGGAGGGCATCCTTGGGGGGAGGGGAGGTTGGAAGTACCCACTATAGAAGAGGGACAGGATCATGTAGGGAATGGACCAGGTGGGGGGTGGGATGAGTGGGAGGGAATTATAAGCAGCCTTGTACAATATATCTACTATGATACTGTTTTGCATAGCTAGACATGTACAACATATACTGAATTACTTATCACCCCAGAGGGAATGGGTCACAAGGGAGGAAGGAAATGGATCTGAAATCCGAGGTCTTAACATTAAATGTTTCAAATATATATAAATACTATTATTAATAAAAAAAACATTGTATTTTTTTCTAGTAATTAATATGGACTATTGTGTTTGTTGTTATTCTAACAGGCCTCACATCAGTTCATCTTGTATACTCTTTTTTTTTATTTTGCTTTTTTTGGAGCGCAATTGGGGTTAAGTAACTTGCCCAAGGTCACACGGCTAGGTGTTTGTTTGTGTGTGCTAAGTGTCTCAGGCCAGATCTGAACTCAGGTCCTTCTGACTCCAGGGCCGACGCTCTACTCACTGCACCACCTAGCCGCCCTTTTGTATACTCTTTTTAACATGTTATAAATGCCTATTTGCCTGCATTTTATTCAATACATTTACATAATTATTTATTAGAAACTTTGTTCTATGGTTTTCTTTCTCTGACTTAGTCTGTTCATGTATCGAAACTATATCTCCAATAATAATTCTGTGTTATTTCACATTTCTCCTCTTTTATGCAAAATTGTCCTTAATTGCTCTTTGATTTTGGGATAGAATTCATTTGTAAATCCACCTGTTCCTGCTCTACTCTCCTTACTTGAGAGTGAAGAAAACAAAACAAACAATGAAAGCAAATAGTATGCTTCGATCTGCATTCAGATTCCATATTTCTTTCTCTGAATCTGGATGGAATTTCCCACCTAGTCTTTTAGAGTTGTTTTAGGTTCTTGCATTGCTGAGAAGAGCTAAGTCTATCAAAGTCAGTCATCACACAATGTGGCTATTTCTGTCTATAATGTTCTCTTGGTTCTGCTCTTTTCACTCAGCATCAGTTCACATAAGTCTGTTTTTCTTAAGTCTTCCTTCTCATTATTTCTTATAGCATAATGGGTATTCCATTATATTCATATATTACAAATTGTTCAGCCATTCCCACTTTGATGGGCTTCATCCAATTCCAAGTTCTTGGCCACCATGGAAAAGAGTTGCTATGAATAATTTTGTATGTGAGGGTCTTCTTCCCTTTTTTATGATCTCTTTGGAAAACTTCCCAAAAGTGGTATTGCTGGGCCAAAGGGTATGTATGCACATTTTTATAGCCCTTTGGGAATAGTTTCAAATTGCTCTCTAGAATATTTGGATAAGTTCACAACTCCACCAGCAATGTGTTAGTGTTTTGATTTTCCCACACCTTATCCACCATTTATAATTTTCCTGTTTTGTCATAACAGGTGTTATGTGGTACCTCAGAGTTGCTTTTTTCTAATAAATAGTGATTTATAGCTTTTTTCCAAATTGCTATAGAGTGTTTTAATTTCTTCTTCTGAAAACTACCTGTTCATATCCTTTGACCATTTATCATTTGGTAAGCAATTTGTATTCTGATAAATACTCAGTTCTCAATATATTTTAGAAATGAGGCCTTTATCAGAGACACTGTTTGTAAAAAAAAAATTCTCCCCCAGTTTCTTCTTCCCTCCTAATCTTGGATGTATTGGTTTTGTGCAAAAACATTTCAATTTAATATAATCAAAATTATCCATTTTGTATTTCATAGTTTTCTACCTCTTGTTTGGTCATAAATTCTTCTGTTCTCATATATCTGATAGAAAAATTATTCCTTGCTCTCTCCTAATTTTCTTATACTATCAATCTTTATATTTAAATCATGTATCCTTTTGGACTTTACTTCCATATACAGTATAAGATGTTGGTATATGCCTAGTTTCTGGCGTACTATTTTCCAGTTTTCCCAGCAGAGACTTATGGTTCTTAAATGACCTTATATTGAAGCTTTTCTATTTAGTTGCTTTAGATGTTCAATATCTTTTTTTTTCCTATTTGTTTTCAATCTTTTGACCTTGTTCTAGTAGGTTGTTTCCTGGAAATCAATGAATTCTGTTAGGACTGTTTTATTTTTCAGGGAGCCCATTATTCAGTTAAGCTTTTCTACCACATTCAGTTTATAAATGTTTGTTTTCCCTCCATTTTTTTTTATTCTAGTGCTATCATTTCGTTCTTAAATTTCCATTTTTAATGTGATTAATTTATTTTAATAATTGTACTCCTTGTGGCAAAGTCATCCCCCATTTCTTCCCATCAACTATGCTTGTATGCTTCATGTGGGGTGGTTCTTCTGATTAATTCCTGTGCTTCTGTCACTATTTTTTATTTTGTTTTGTGTCTTCTTCTGTTAACAGATATTTTCAACCTCAGTGTTTGGTCTGTTGTTTTTGTTTTTGTTTTTTTGTTTTTTGTTTTGTTTTGTTTTTGTTCTTTGTCATTGTTATTTTGCCATACCTTCTTCCCCCATACACACTTTTCCATTTTTCCCTCTTAGACAGATAAATGAAAAGATGTCTAAGAAACTCTGCAATCTGGATACTATTATATTTACTACTATGGATGAGATTCCTGATACTAAGCTTCACCCTTTTCCTTGATCCTTTGCTTCTGTCTTAGTCTCATGATAATCTACCCTAGGTTCAGGTTTCCACTGATCTCTTTCTCATTTATTTGGTATGATCCTTAACAAGAAGTCAGCTCCACTTTGGCAATGATAAGCCCCAGGGGAATATTCCAGATTTCAGTGTCTCAGGCCTCCCATATATCCTTGGTACTAGAACCTTCATAGAGTACTGGGTGCTGAGTTAGCCCTCACTGCCCTAGTGAGTTAGCCTGAGTTAGCTGAGTTAGCTGAGTTAGCCCTGTCCTAGTGAACCAAAGAAAATAGCTATCACTCAGCATTGGATTTATCCTCTAATTTTGCTCTAACATTCCAGGACTGGGATCAAGTGAAAGGTACCAGAATATGAGACCTGGTGCTAGATTGCAACAATTCTCTTTTGATCTCTGGTTGGTATCTTTTGGGAAGTTTTCATTTTTCCCCCTCCTTTCCCTATGTCCAACAACTTCCAGCATTCACTGGTTCTCTCACTTGAACTCTTTCTCATCCCCTCAAATGTTTCTCTTTGTTACATTATTTATCAAATGCTCCTCTGTTTTAACCTCTCTCCTTTCCTCCATCCTCTCTAGCTAACTTTTGGCATAATTGTAGTTTTGCAGTAGCTACATGGGCTAACTGGTGTCTATGTGTGTGTGTGTGTGTGTGTGTGTGTGTGTGTGTGTGTGTGTGTGTGTGTGCATGTGTGCATGTTTGAGATTCCTTTATCATGTTTTTTTTTTTTTTTTCTGGAAGAGCTTAGCATCTCTGTAACTATTCACATCTCTACTTCGTGGAAAGCCTAGATTCACAATTGTTAGATGCCTTCAGTAAGCAGAAATCTACACTTGCTACAATTGTGCACTAGAAATTAGCAGATTAGTGGTTTGGGAATATCAAATATTCTCAGAAAAATATTCATAATGAAATGATAAAGGAGCACCAGTGTGTATTTACATTCTTATTTTTCTGTCATATTGCTTGGTTCTTAAATACATGCACATACACACAAATATAGAGGGCCACATAATTACTGCATTGAGACAGTGTCTGTTCCTTTTGGATTGTTTTTTCAATTGAGAATTGTTTTAAAGCAGAAACCTGTCAGCAGATGTAGTGTAGCTGATGACAGAGTTCATACTGAACACAGGTTGCTTTTCAACAGGGAGATAAACGGAATGAGTTACAGTTAGTCAATGGGACAATGAGAAAAGCAAAGCTTGCTTTAAACATTCCCTCATGAATGACTTTCTCATATCAAACCTTTTAATATGTCCTCCTGGGCCTATTCATACTTGGACAAAAATATTTATTTCATTAGGACCAGAATGTTAACCAAACACAGGCCCATTTTGCCTATATATTTTGAATGCCCTGCCTCCAAAAATCATAACCTATTGTAAACTACTGCAATTTAAAAACCATCCAGAACACCTCACAGTCCTACCTCCTGTCCTCCTGCCTACAATCCCCATTTCAAAATGTACTTTTTTTTTCTGAAACTACAATATATTATCTGGATTAGGATTTCCCAAAGATCCTTCTCTGAAAGTTGGAGAACACATTCAGTATTAGGACATGTATGCTTGACACATCAATTGATGTGACCTATGAGAAATAGTGTGTACAACAAAACTTAGGTAAATAACATTCATAAATCCACATGTCACCAAAGAAAACAGAGATCCTTGCTAGATTAACCTGAGTATATTAAGATGTATGCTAACTCTAACAGGGTTTATCTGTAGGCAAATACCTAGAATAAATTAATTTGTCTTTGTTAATGATTTACTTGCGACCTTGACCAAGTTGTTTGTGATCTACAGTGTAAAATTATATAAAAAAGTAACTTTCTGCACAGCTGCTGCTTTTTCTGAACCAAACTTTCCTGGGTATATAAATTACAGAGAAAAAAATTAACAGTAATATTGAGCATCAACATGAGAATATATGCTCAAAAATGTTATGGCTATGGGTATTGGGCAATGATATATATTGATGGCAGATTTTCTTGGGACTCTTCTATCTTTCTTTATTTCCCTAAGCTGACATATTTATGTCATTTTATACTTTGAGTTAGCTCTTATTTTCCCAGGAATGTGAGGGCAGACACACACAAATATCTACATCTGTGGCTGTACATGCTAATACAGTGTCAGGAAATGTGACTTGACATGTACATACCATATTTCCCTTTATGGATAAATTATGTGGTAAAACAGAGTATCACAACTCGAAAACTAAAAGGGACGTCAGAAGCCTTCTATTTCAACCCCCCTCGTTTAGCACTCAAGGGAACTGGGGCGCTGGTAAGCTAAGGAACTTGACCAAATCATACAGTTAGCAGATACCAATTATGTTTTGAATTTAGCTCTTCTGATTCACTGAGTAGTGTTAATTTCACTGCATCATTCCACCTTCTTCAAGATTAATATATCACAGCTTCAGCTCAATCAAAGGGAAATCCTTTTCCTTTTAACATATAAACGAAAGGACAAATAGTAAAAAAAAAAAAAAACCCTCACATTATGCAATTAGCTTGAACACCAATGTCTTGGTCTCTCCCTTAAAAATGTGTAAATTTCTCGAGGGGGCAGGGTCAAGATGCCAGAGTAGAAACAGCTCTTCCATGTAGCTCTGGCTCCCACAATGTCCAAATTCATGTAAAAGCAGACTCTAAACAACCTCTTGAGTTCCAGAATGCACAAAATGACACAGAGAAGCTAACCTCCTGCTGAGGACAGCCCAGCAGCCCGGCAGGGAGCAGCTAGAACAGCACTCTGGGAGCCAAGCCCAGTGGTCATTCAGTGGAATAGAGGACTTTCAAGCATTCTTGAGGAAAAATCCAGAGTTGAATAGAAAATTTGACATTCAGATACAAGAAGCAAGAGATGCTTGAGAAGGTAAACAGGGAAAAGAAATCATAATCAACTTATCAAATTTGAACTATATACATTCTTACACGGAAAAGCAATAACTGTAAATGATGAAACTTTTCTCAGTATGAAAATAGTTGAAGAAGGGTATATAGGTGCACGAATACATATGTGAATATGTGTATATATGTTTACAGGTATACATAGATAGAGGACAAGGGTCGAATTCAAAGGAGAAGAGGATTTACTGGAGATAAACTTCTTGAATGTAATCAATACAGGAAGGCCTTTGGGATCAAGAAGCATCTTACTGTGCATCAGAGAAACCTTGCAAAAATAGTGAATGTGGGAAGATTTTCAGGGATGACACAACTTAACAATGCATCACGGAATTCGTACTGGAGAGAAGCCTTAAGAAGGTAGTGAGTGTGGAAAGGATTTCAGATATAAAACATAATGTACAGTGCATCACAGGCTTTACACTGAAGAGAATCCTTATGAATGTAGTGAATATGGGGAGGCTTTAATGAGTAATTCACAACTTAGAGTACATCAGAGAATTCTTTATGAATGTAAACAGTGTGGGAAGTCTTTTCTATGCACCTCAGAACTTATTTGACATAAAAGAATTCACAATTTGGAGAAACCTTATGGATGTAGGAAATGTGGAAAGATGTTTAGGAAGAAGGTTCATCTTACTGGTCATGAGAGAATTCATCCTGGAGAGATGTGGTATAAATATAAGGAGTGTGGGAAGGGTTCCCACTACAACTTAGATCTTACTCTACATCAAAAAGATCCATACTGGAGAGAGACCTTCTGAATGTAGTAAATGTGGAAAGGCCTTCAGGAGGAAGTTATATCTTACTGATCTTCAGAGAATTCATACTGGAGATATGTGTTATGAATGTAAGGAATGTGGGAAAGGTTTTCTTCATGACTCAGAACTTGTGGTACATCAAAGAATTCATATTGGAGATAAACCTTGTGAATGTAATGAATGTATGGAGGCCTTCAGGAGCAAGAAACTCCTTACTCTGTGTCAGATAATTCATACTGGAGAGAAACCCTATGTATGTAGTGAATGTAGGAAGACCTTCAGGAGTAAGACATAGCTTACTGTGCATAAGAGAGTTCAAGTTGGAGAAAAACTTTATGAATGTAAGTATTATAGGAAAGTTTTTCTTTGGAACTCAGATCTTACTTGACAGCAAAGAATGTATACTGGAGAACATTGTAATTAATGTAATGAATGTGGAATGTGGAACGGCCTACAAGAGAAAGGAATATCTTACTGTATATGAAAGAAATCATACATCCTGATGAAGGCCTTTCTACATTTCCCACATTCATATGGTTTCTCTCCAGAATGGTTTCTCTGATGCACAGTAAGTTCTAGCTTTCTGAAGAATACCTTTCCAATTCAATACGTCCATAAGTTTTCTCCCCATTATGAATTCTTTGATGTCAAATAATTTCTGAGTTGCATAAAAAAGCCGTTCCACACTCCTTATATGTGGGAAATCTTTCCATCACAAGTCATATCTTTCTCAACTTCAAATACTTCATACCTTATGAATGTAATGTAGAAGGGAAGGACTCCACCTGAAGTATCTTTTACTTGACATCAGAACATTCATATTGGAGAGACCTTAGGAAAGCAATGAATATGGGAAGACGTTCAGACTGAAGACAATATGCTCAACATCAAAGAATTAATTGTGTGAGAAAACTTTGGGTTTGGTAAGGACTTTAGCCAAGGACACTACTTTACATCCATCAGAGAATTCATACTAGAGTAATCCTTCATGATTGTAAGCGATGTGGCAAGATTATCCCAGATGAATAGACTGGAATTCTAAGACCCTATATTCAGTTTAGAGATTCCTTATGTAGGCACATATTGCTGTGCATTGGAGAATTCATACTGGAGAGAAACCTTGCAAAAATAGTGAATGTGGGAAGACTTTCAGGGATGTCACAACTTACCAATGCATCACAGAATTCATATTGGAGAGAAACCTTAAGAATGTGGTGAATGTGGAAAGGATTTCAGATATAAAACACAACTTACAGTGCATGAAAGTCTTTATACAGAAGGGAATATATATGAATGTAGTGAATGTGGGAAGGCCTTCACGAGTAATTCACAACTTAGAGTGTATCAGAAAATTCTTTATGAATGTAACCAGAGGTGGAAGGCTTTTCTATGAAAAGAAGATAGAGTTAGAGTGTAGATACCTAGAGAAGAAGATATCCATCCCCTCCTCAGAGGCCTGTAAACAGGCAAAGATTTAGTTTTATCCTCCCATGAACCTTCAGGAGGGAGAGGTTATGCTGGATGAGACAGAGGTTACTGAGTAGATGTTGGTAGTGGAAGATCCTTAGCATTAACTTTGATTCCTGTGCATATGGCATGCAAGATGCTTGGGGATGACCTCTTGGCCAAGAGATGAGCCTGAGAATAATGTGTGATGAATAATTGTTGATGGTGCCTGAGTAATATATCATAATCTGAGTCGTGCTCCTGATGTTCCTGGAGCTGCTTCTGTTCATATTCATTTAGATAGTCACTGTATACCAAAAAGATTTGGAATTACCTTAATTAAAACAAAACACCAAAATGACCTCTGGCAGATGCTGATGTAATGTGATTTCTGCCCAGTCTTCTGAATGTCAAAGGGAAGAAGTTCACTGAAGTACAGGTAAATAGTAGGATTAACTATGACCTTATGGTAGCCAGATGCTTTGTCATCTAACTAGTGACAAACATGAAAAGATTAGAATGATTCCCATTATAATTAAGGAATATAAACAAAGTTTTCAATGAAGAAGTCAAAGTGATCAATAATAACAAAAATAATGCTTTTAATCACTATTGATTCAAGAAATGAACAATTTTGAAGTGACATGTCACACTACCACAGATTGGCCAGTGTAATAGAAAAGGAAAATGACATTCTGGAGTGGATGTGGAAAAAAAAGACACTAATGCACAATTCAGAACTGGTCCAATTATTCTGGAGAACAATTTTGAATTGTGACCAAAAGGATATACAACTTTGCATACCCTTTGATGCAGCAAAACCACTACTAGATCTATATCTGAGGAGATCACAGAAAAAGGGAAAGGACCTATATGAACAAAAATATTTATAGCATCTCTTTTTGTGGTGGCAAAGAATCAGAAATTGAGGCAATGCCCATCCACTGGACAACGGATGAAAAAGGTGTGGTACATTAATGTAATGGAATACTCAACATAAGAAATGTTGAGCAGATGGATTTCAGAAAAACTTATAAGTACTTACATGAACTAATGCCGAATAAAGTGAGCAGAACCAGATGAGCATTATACACAGTGACAGCAGCACTGTGCGATGATCAACTCTTAAAGACATAGATCTTTTTAGCAATACATTGATCTAACACAATTCCAAAAGACTCATGATGGAAAATGCTATCTATATCCAGTAAAAGAACTATGGAGTGTGGATGTAGATTGAGGCCCACTACTTTATCTTTTTTTTTTGTATTGTTTTTCTCATGGTTTTTCCCTTCTGTTCTGATTCTTCTTACATAATATGACTAATGTGGAAATGTGTTTAATGTGTTCGTACATATATAGCTTATATCTGATTGCTTACCCTCTCGGAGAAGAGAGGAAAAAATGAAACTCAAAATCTTATAAAAGTGAATGCTGAAAACTATTTTTATAAGTAATTGGAAAAAATAAAATCTTTTAATTGGGGAAAAAAGAAAATAGTTTTGTAAAAAATAGAATTGGGGAAGTAGAAGATCATGACTCTATAAGACATCAAAAATTAGTCAAACAAAATCAAATAATGAGGGAAAAAAGTGTAAAATACTTCATTAGAAAAACAACTGACCTGAAAATAGATCCAAGAGATATGATTTAAGAATTATGGGACTACCTGAAAGCCATGATCAGAAAAAGAGCCTGAACGGTACCTTTCAAGACATTATCAAATTAAACTGCCTGGAGGTTCTTGAACCAGAGGCCAACATAGTCATTGAAAGAATCCACCGGGGCAGAGCCAAGATGGCGGAAAGGAAGCAGTAACCTTGCTGAGCTCATCAGTCACTAAGTCTCAAAGGGTGAATCTGAGCGGAATCTGGAGTGACAGAGGCCACTGGAAGACAGAGTGTGGCAGAATCCAGCCCAGGAGGTTGCCCAGTGTGTCCACACAGGTCGAGCGCAGAGCGCGTGGGGTCTGCACAGCTCAGACCTAAGAGCAGACAAGCAGACTACACCAGAGAGAGAAAAAGCCCCAGCCTGCAGACTTACCAATGACGAATCGCAGTCATCTCGCAGAGGGAACAGATCATTGGAGCCAGGTAGGAGAGTCAGGCTCCCAGTGGAGAGAGTGGCTTCTCAGGCTGCATTCAGCCCCCAGCCTGGAAGTTTAGAAACTGCCTGCCTGTATGATACAGGGGCTGGAATGGCAAAGTAAATTCTAGCTGCTCAGATCCTCCCATCCCTCCTTCATGAAGCAGAAAACCCAAAGATAAGTCTCCCACCCAGATTGAAATCCCAAGTTAATGGAAATAGCCTCAGGCTTGAGAATCTCCAAGAAGGGGTGTAACTGAGACAGCCAGGAATCTGAAGAGAAGAGAGGGAGGGGTCGCAACAAGCCCCACCACACCTCACCAACAAAAGCCTACTTATAGCCCAGGGGTATAGAGGCAGAAATCTGAAGTGGTCAGACTCATCCCCACCTACACATCTACATTCCTCACTGATTTCCCTGACTTAGCCATAAACTAGCCACCCAGAGGTATTCAAAGTCAAGGATCAGGCCCCAAATTCATAGCCTGAGAAACTAAGAAACAGGAAGTCACAATGGGAAGGAAGAAAGCTGAAAAGGAGAAGGGGAAGGCAAGAAAGTCTATTCGAGCATACTATGCAGGGCAAGAACAACAAAATGCACAGGACAATATAGACTCTCTGCCCACACCAGAGACCACAGAAGGAAACATGATCTGGTCTCAAGCCCAAATAGCATTCCTGGAGGAGCTTAAGAAAAATTTTAAAGACCAAATCAGGGAGGCAGTGACCAACTTGGAAAAAGAAAATACCTCCCTAAAAAAGGAACTTCAAAAACTAACTGAAGACCATAATTCGCTAAAAATTAGATACAATCAAACTGAAACTCAGAACTCTATGATGCAGCAGGAGTCAATCAAAAAAAAAAAAAAACAAAACGATCAAAAAATTGGAAGAAAATGTAAAATATCTCACTGGAAAAATAACTGACCTAGAAAACAGATCCAGGAGAGACAACTTAAGAATTATTGGTCTACCAGAAAGTCATGATGAAAAAAGCAGTCTAGACAACATCCTCCAAGAGATTGTCAGAGAAAACTGTCCTGAGGTCCTGGAATCAGAAGATAAAATAGCTATCGATAGAATTCACCGGACTCCTCCTGAAAGAGATCCCAAACTGAAAACTCCAAGAAATATAGTAGCCAAATTCCAGAATTATAAGATTAAAGAAAAAATTCTACAAGCAGCCAAAAAGAAACAATTCAAATATCGAGGAACTACAGTTAGAATCACACAGGACCTAGCAGCTTCTACATTAAAAGAGCGGAGGGACTGGAATTTGATATTTCATAGGGCAAGAGAGCTAGGACTGCAACCAAGGATTAACTACCCAGCAAAACTGAGCATAATCTTTCAGGCAAGGAGATGGACGTTTAATGAAGTAAGGGACTTCCAGACTTTCCTGATGAAAAAGCCAGAGCTCAATGGAAAATTTGATCTCCAATTACAAGACTCCAGAGGGACATAAAAAGGTAAACAAGGAAAACATAGACTCACACATGCAGAAGTGCACACACCCACACCCACAAACACACGTTCATTACTTGGGATGCAACAAGAGCAAAATGTTCACATCCCTATATGTGGAGCTGATAACTGTCAATATTCGAAATCTTTATGGTTATCATGACCTTCAAAAGGGTTATACTTAGAGGGTGTGGGTATGAATGCACTAACATGGAGTCTAAAAAAAAAAAAAGACTATTAAGGGAATCAAAGTTACTGTAATGGGAAAAAGGAAAGGATGAGCTAGGAAAAGGTAAAATATGCCATCTGAAGAGGCATCAAAACACACTATAGAAGAGGGGAAGGAAAGAGGGAGAAGAACATCATTTAAACACTATTCTCACTGGTTCTGGCTCAAAGAAGGATCAAATTAATCAGTGAAGTTTAAGATTCTAACGTGAATAGACACATAAATTCATTAAATAGAGGAAAAGGAGGGAGGGAGAGGAGCACTGTTTGAAATCTAATCTCATTGGTTTGGAATCAAACAAGGTGTAATTTACTCTGATAAGTATAACCATTTTTTGTGTCCTATAGATAGTGGGAGGGTAAGGGGGGGGGTGAAAAGGAGGAGACTAAAGGGAGGGATTAGAAGGGAGGGAAATAGTAGTAAGGGGAGAGGGTAGGTTAAGAAGGGGGGTCACTGGGTGGGAACACTGAGGGAGGGGGCGGTCAAAAGGAAAAACTTCAAGGAGGGGAAGGGAGAAGAAAGAAACAAAAACATAAACAGGGGAGGGAATAGGATGGAGGGGAAGAGACAGATAGTCTTCATTACTGTGAATGTGAATGGGATGAACTCTCCCATAAAACAGAGGCGGATAGCAGAATGGATTAAAAACCATAATCCTACAATATGCTGTCTTCAAGAAACACATTTGAAACAAAGGGATACCCACAGGGTAAAGGTAAAAGGTTGGAGTAAAATTTATTATGCCTCAGCTAAAGTAAAAAAAAGCAGGGGTAGCAATACTTATCTCAGATAAAGCAAAAACAAAAATAGATCTAATTAAAAGAGATAAGGAAGGAAACTATATCCTACTAAAAGACACCATTGAGAATGAAGCAATATCACTACTTAATATATATGCACCAAGTGGTATAGGAGCCAGATTCCTAGAGGAGAAGTTAAAGGAATTAGAGGAAGAAATAGATAGCAAAACTATACTAGTGGGGGACCTTAATCTCCCCCTCTCTGAATTCGATAAATCTAACCTCAAAATAAACAAGAAAGAGGTTAAGGCAGTGAATAGAATCTGAGAGAGACTAGATATGATGGATCTCTGGAGAAAACTGAATGGGGATAAAAAGGAATTTACATTCTTTTCAGCAGTGCATGGTACATACTCAAAAATAGACCATGTACTAGGGCATAAAAACCTCACAATCCAGTGCAGAAAGGCAGAAATCTTAAGTGCATCATTCTCAGATGATGATGCAACAAAAATTATGTGCAATAAAGGGCTAGGGAAAGACAGACTAAAAACTAATTGGAAATTAAACAATTTAATCCTAAAAAATTGGTGGGTCAAACAAGAAATTATAGAAACAATCAATAATTTCATTCAAGAGAATGATAATAATGAGACAACACACCAAAATTTGTGGGATGCACTAAAGGCAGTTCTCAGGGGAAGTTTTATATCCCTGAGTGCATACTTAATTAAAGCAGAGAGAAGGGAGGTCAATGAATTGGACATGCAATTGAAAAAGTTAGAAAAAGAACAAATTGAAAATCCCCAATTTAGTACTAAATTAGAAATATGGAAAACCAAGGGAGAGATTAATAAAATTGAAATTAAGAAAACTATTGAATTAATACATAAAACTAAGAGCTGGTTTTATGAAAAAATCAACAAAATTGATAGACCCTTATTCAATATGATAAAAAAAAGAAAGAAGAAAACCAAATTATGAGTATCAAAAATAAAAAGGGTGAATCTACCTCTAATGAAGAGGAAATCAAAATAATAATGTGTATTTCTAACTATCCTCACCCCCAAACTATCCTCCTTTCTATCATCCCCCTCTTATGCCCTTCCCTCCTACTTTTCTGTGGGGTAAGATACCCAATTGAGTGTGTATGTTTTTCCCTCCGTAAGCCAAATTCAATGAGAGTAAGGTTGACCCATTCCCTTCCTCCTTCCCGTTCTTCCCCTCCACTGTAACAGTTTTCTATTCTTCTTTTATATGAGATAATTTACCCTATTCTATCTCTCTCCCTTTCTCCTCTCATTATATTCTTCTCTCAACTCTTAATTTTAATTTTGAGATATCATCTCTTCCTATACAACTGATCCTGTGCTCTCTGTCCATGTATACATGTACACATATGTACACACACTCACATATGTATTTATACACACATGAGACAAGTCTCATGAGTTACAATGATAATTTTTCCATGTAGGAACGTAAATATTTCAACTTTAATAAGTTCCTTATGATTTCTTTTTCCTGTGTACCTTCTCATGCTTCTCTTGCTTCTTATATTTGAAAGTCAAATTTCTGTTCAGCTCTGGTTTTTTCATCAAGAATTCTTGAAAGTCCTCAATTTCATTGAATGACCATATTTTCCCCTGAAGCATTATTCTCAGTTTTGCTGATTATTGGTTTTAAGAGTAGCTCCTTTGACCTCCAGAATATCATATTCCAAGCCCTTCGATCCCTAAGTGTAGGATCTGTTAGGTCTTGTGTGATCTGATTGTGTTTCCAAAATACTCAAATGGTTTCTTCCTGATAGCTTATAATATTTTTCTCCTCATCTTTTAACGAAATATCCCTAGTAGTTTTCTTTTCGAGATCTTTTTCAAGAAGCAATCAGTGAATTCTTTTAATTTCTATTTTGCCCTCTGGTTCTAGAATACCAGGATAATTTTGCTTGATATTTTCTTGAAGGATGATTTCTAGGATATTTTTTTATCCTGACTTTCAAGTAGTCCAATAATTTTAAAATTATCTCTCCTGGATCTATTTTCCAAGTCAGTGGTTTTTCTAATGAGATATTTCACATTACCTTCTACTTTTTCATTTGTTTGGATCTGTTTTATAGTATTTTGGTTTCTCATAAATTTATTAGCTTCTATTTGCTCCAATCTATTTTGAAGGAATTATTATCTTCAATGAGTTTTTGAAATTCCTTTTCTTTCTTGGCAATTCAACTTTTTAAAGCATTCTTCTTCTCATTGGCTTTTTGGGCCTCTTTTTGGCCCATTTGAGATAGTCTATTTTTAAGCTGTTATTTTCTTCAGTATTTTTGGGGTCTACTTTAGCAGGTTGTTGACTCTCTTCTCATGATTTTCTTACATCATTTTCATTTCTCTTTCTAAATTTTTCTCCACTTTTTATTTGATTTTCAAAAGCCTTCTTGAGCCCTACCATGACCTATAACTGGTTCATATTTTTCTTGGAAGTTTGATGCAGTTTTGTTTTTGTTGACTTCTTCTGGTTTCATGTTTTGTTCCTTTTAGTCTCCAAAAAAGGATTCCATGATCTGAATGTGCTTTCTCTGCTTGCTCACCTTGCCAGTTAATTACCCGACTTTTGAGCTCTTTGCCAAGGTAGACATCTGCTTCCAGAGTGGAGAGTTTTGTCCCAAATAGCTGGGGATTTTACAAATGTTGTCAAAAGTCTGAGGAGGGTGCCCTCTCTATAGCCACCCAAGCTCTGGTGAACTGCCACACATCCCAGCACCACCACCTAAGATGGAGATCCATACCTAAGCAGGTCAAAGCAAGAGTGATTACCTTCTCAATGGTTGTCTGGTCCCCCTACAATCTGCAGGGCAGGAGCTCTGGAGGCAGCCATGAGGCAGCAGCTGTAGCAATGATGCATTGCCTTTGCCACTTCTAGGCCTGGTGGCAGGGGCTAGACTTCATCCTTCTGTGACCTGGTTCCAACAGATTTACCCACTGACCTTTCGCTTTCTCTCTAGCATTTCTGGGTTGAGAACTCTGGAAACCACCAAATCTTCTGGTGATTCACTCTCTTAAAGTCTGCTTGGGCCCGTTTTTGCCACTGGTCAGGGGCTACCCCCAGTCTCAGACCACTTGACTCATGTGAGGCTGGCTTGGTTCCCTAATGCTATAGACTCTTCCTGTCATTCTGCTAGGCTGGCTTCAGCAAGAGACTTGTTTCTCTCTGTCACTTTATGTTCTATAGCTCTTAAATTTGCTTTTTTTTTGAGGAACCAGATTATTTTATTTTATTTTTTTCCTTTTTTTCTTTTTTTTTTTAATTAAACAAATGCTTTATTAACTTCTGGTTTACATCATTCATTTCCACCAGATTATGAGTTACATTTTCCCCTCATTTTTTCCCTACCCACCACCCCAGAATAGCAGTTCCACAGTATATCCCCTCATCCAATCTGCTCTCTCCCATATCTTCTCCCATATCCCCTTCGATTTTGCCATTAGGGCAAGGTGAATCTCCGAGCCCCAATGCCTGGACATCTTATGAAACATTTAATTTTAAAACGTCGATTTGCAAATCCATTCCCTTCTTCCCCTATCAGCCACTTCCTCTGATAAGATAAGCAATTCAGTATGTGTTGTACATGTATAGCTATGCAAAACATTACCATAGTAGATATATTGCAAAAGACTGCGTATATTTCCCTCCCACCCGTTTCACATCCTACATGGTCCATTCCCTATTTTGATCCTGTCCCTCTTTGATAGTGGGTACTTCCAACCTTCCCTCCCCCCAGAATGTCCTCCCCTCTATCATCCCCCATCTCATCCCCCTTTCCCCTACTCAGGAGAGTGAGTGAGGGTAAGATATTCCATTTTGTTTGTATGTGATTCTCTCCTTGAGCTAACTTCAGTGAGAATATGCTTTTGCATTTTTGCCTTCCTGTTTTCCCCACCCCTGCAACTACTTCCCCTTGCCTCTTCTACATGAGATAATTTGCCCTACCCTGTCTCTCTCCATCTCCTCTTGCCACTTCCCTCTCTCACCTCTTGACTTCACCCCTTAAGAATCATCCCTTCCTTGGGGCAGCTAGGTGCCTCCAGAGCCAGAAGGACCCAAGCTTGGATCCGGCCCCAGACACCCAAAACACAAACAAAAACCCAGCCTCGTGACTCCGGGCAAATCACCCAACCCCAATTGCCCTCCAAAAATAAAAAACAAAAACGAAAACAAAACATTACTTCCTATCAAATTCAACCTGTGCCCTCTATCCATGTATACCTGTGAACATATGCCATGTACCCTTCTTCAATTATTTTCATAATGAGAAAGGTTTCATCAAACAGTTATTGTTTTACCATGTAGGAATGTAAATAGTTCAACTTTGATAAGTTCCTTTTGATTTCTTTTTCCTTGATTACCTTCTCAAGCATCTCTTGCTTCTTGCATCTGAATGTCAAATTTTCTATTCAGCTCTGGTTTTTTCATCAAGAATGTTTGAAAGTCCTCTATTCCACTGAATGACCATATTTTCCCCTGAAACAAGATACTCAGTTTTGCTGGGTAGGTGACCCTTGGCTTCAATCCCAGCTCTATTGCCCTCTGGAATATCACATACCATGCTCTTCAATCCCTCAGTGTAGAAGCTGCCAGGTCCTGCGCTATTCTGATTGCGTTTCCACAATATTGAAATTGTTTCTTCCTGGCTGCTTGGAGTATTTTCTCCTGGATCTGGGAGTTCTGGAGCCTGGCTATAATATTCCTAGGAGTTTTCTTTTTGGGGTCTTTTTCAGGAGGTGATTGGTGGATTCTTTCAACCTCTATTTCCCCCACTGGGTATAAAACATCAGGGAAATTTTCCTTGAGAATTCCTTTAAGGATGATTTCTAAGTTCTTTCTTTGATCATGGCTTTCAGGTAGTCCAATAATTTTTAAATTATCTCTCCTGAATCTATTTTCCAGGTCAATGGTTTTTCCCATGAGATATTGCACATTGCCTTCTATTCGTTCATTTGTTTGGATCTGTTTAATAGTATCTTTTTTTTAAACAAATGCTTTATTAACTTCTGTTTTACATCATTCATTTCCACCAGATTTTGAGTTACATTCATTTTTCCCCCATTATTCCCCTACCCAACCTCCCAGAATAGTAATCCCACAAGATATCGCTTCCTCCAATCTGCTCTCTCCCATACCTTCTCCAATACCCCCATCGACTTTTCCATTAAGGGAAGGTGAGTCTTTGCATCCCAATGCCTGCACATCTTATCTCCCTATTACAAGCAAAAGAGTATTAATAATAGTATTTATATATATTTGAAACATTTAATGTTACGACCTCGAATTTCAGATCCATTTCCTTCTTCCCTTGTCACCCATTCCCTCTTGGGAGATAAGTAATTCAGTATATGTTGTAAATGTCTAGCTATGCAAAACATTATCATAGTAGATATATTGTACAAGGCTGCTTATAATTCCTTCCCACTCATCCCACCCCCCACCTGGTCCATTCCCTACATGATCCTGTCCTTCTTTTATAGTGGGTACTTCCAACCTCCCCTCACCCCAAGGATGCCCTCCCATCATCCCTCCTCCCATCCCCCTTCCCCCTATCCTGCTGCAGGTTGAGATATCCCATTTAGTTTGCATGTCATTTTCTCCCTGAACCAAATTCAATGTGAATGTGGTTTTGCCTTTTTAGCCTTCCTTATTCTCCCCCTCTTTTGCAACCACTTCCCCTTGCTTCTTCTGCATGGGATAGTTTACACTACCCTGTCTCTCCCCATCTCCTCTTGCCACTTTCCTCTCTCACCTCATAATTTCATCCCTTGAGTATTCTCCCTTCCCAATAAATTCAACTTATGCCCTCTATCCATATATAACTGTAACCATATATACACACATTCACATATGTATTCATATGACCACACCCCCTTCTTCCATTATTTTCATAGTGAGAAAGATATCATCAGTCACAGTTATTGCTTTTCCATATAGGAATGTAAATAGTTCAACTTTGATAAGTTCCTTTTGATTTCTTTTCCCTGATTACCTTCTCAGGCATCTCTTCCTTCTTGTGTCTGGGAGTCAAATTTTCTATTCAATTCTGGTTTTTTCCTCAAGAATGCTTGAAAGTCCTCTATTCCACTGAATGACCATATTTTCCCCTGAAACAAAATACTCAGTTTTGCTGGGTAGGTGACCCTTGGGTTCATTCCCAGTTCTTTTGCCCTCTGGAATATCATATTCCATGCCCTTCGATCCCTCAGTGTAGAAGCCGCCAGGTCCTGGGCTATTCTGATTGTGTTTCCACAATATTGAAATTGTTTCTTCCTGGCCACTTGTAGAGGTGGTTGGGGTAGGAGCTCAAATAATATCCTGCTTCTACTCCACCCATCCAAATTCTAAATGGAGAGGTTAAATGAGTTACAAAGAGTAATAAATAACATAACTATAAATAGTTGAAGGCTTCAAACTCCCCCCTTCTGAACTAGATAAATCTCACCACAAAATAAGGAAGAAGTAAATGAGCAAATAGAATTTTAGAAAAAGTTAGCTGTGGTAAACATCTGGAGAAAAGTTAATGGAAATAGAAGACAGAATACCATTTTCTCAGTGGTATATGATACCTACAAAAAACAATGATCATGTACTAGTGTGAAAAACAAACAAAAAAATAAACTTGTCAATCCAGCACAGAAATGCAGTCATATTAAATGCATCCTTTTCAGATCACAATGCAATAAAAATTACATGGAATAAAGGGTCATGGAGACATAGCCTAAATTTAATTAGAAACAAAATAATCTGATCCTGAAGAATGAGTGGGTCAAACAACAAATTACAGAAACAATCAACAATTTCCAAGAAAATGACAATAATGGGACAGCATGGGGCCAGAGCCAAAATGGCAGAGTAAAAGCAAGGACTTGCTTGAGTCCTCTCCAAACTCCTCCAAATACCTATAAAATCATTTTAAGCAAATGCTAAAGATACTGAACCCACAAAATGGCAAAGTGAAAAAGTTTCCAGTCCAACCTGGAAGGGATAAAGGTAGAGTCTATTGTACCCTTCTGCGAGTGTAGCACAGTCCAACATGCTGTCATGCTGACATAGACAGGACTGGAGTAGGCCGCAGGTGACTGAATCACTTACAGCTGTGGCAATTTCCAGACTTTTCAACCCACAAACTCCATGATTAGTGAAAAATCTCTGTGGGCACAGTTTGAGAGAGGAGCATGATCAGGCCCAGCACCAGGTCAGTGGAGGTCATGGCAGCAGCAGCAGCAGCTTCTTCTAGATATCCAAGCCCACAAACTGTGTGAAGATCAAGGTGTGGGGATGGAGTGGCTGATCAAAGGACAATTACAGGGATTCCCTTGTTGGTCCTGAAATAAGTTTTTATTGGTTGTCCCTGCTAGAGTTTGGATCACAGCTCTGGGTGGCAGTCACGGTGCTGGTGTGATTTAGCTTGTGACTGTGGTGGAGAAGAAACCTTTCTCAAACTTGCAAGGAAGAAAAGAGTGCTTCTGGTCATTCACAGACCAGAATACAGGAGAGGAAAGCAGTAAACATATCTTCTTTCATCATACCACTTTCAAAGGGTTGAAAGTTTACAGGCCCCTAGAAGTGTCTCTGAAAACAGCACAAAAATCCTTGAAACTTGGGACAATACACCCAACCCAACCCCTACCCTCAACCCCATTGGAAACAGGATCCTACCTTGACAAAGAGTTAGAAAATCAAGTATCTAGCTGGGAAAATGAACAAATAGATTAAAATGTTCAGACTATAGAAGCTTACATTGGAAACAAAGAAGATCAAAACATACACTCAGAAGAAGACAAAAAAGTCAAAGTCCCTACATCAGAAGTCTCTAAGAAAAATATGAATTAGTGGCAAGTCATAGAAGAGCTCAAAAACTGATTTTTAAAATCAAGTAAGAGAAGTAGAGGAAAAAATGGGAAGAGGATGAGAATAATGCAAGAGCATCATGAAAAATTGCTTGCTAAAGGAGACCTAAAAATACTGAAAAAAATAACACAAATAGAATAACTCAAATGGCAAAAGAGGCCCAAAAAGTAAATGAATAGAAGTATGCCTTAAAAAGTAGAATTGGCCAAAAGGAAAAGGAGTTCCAAAAGCTCACCTAGGAAAATGATCCCTTCAAAATTAGATTGGAGAAATGACTTTATGAGAAATCAATAAATTATAAAACAGAATCAAAAGAATGGGAAAAAAGAAGAAAATGTTAAATATCTCATTGGAAAAACCACTGATGTGGAGAATAGAACAAGAAGAGATAATGTAAAAAATATTGGGCTACCAGAAAGCCATTATAAAAAAGGACCTAGATATCATTTTTTGCATCTTTCAAGAAATTATCAAGGAAAACTACCTTTATATTCTAGAATTAGAGGTAAAATAGAAATTGAAAGAATCCACTGATCATCCCTTTAAAGAGATTGCAAAAGGCAAACTGCTAGGAATGTTGTAGCCAAATTTCAGTCTTCCTTAGTCAAGGAGAAAATATCGCAAGCAGCCAGAAAGAAACAATTTGAGAACTGTGGAAACACAATCAAGATAATATAAGATCTAGCAGCTTCTATAATAAGGGATCAGAGGGCTTAGAATATGATATTCTGGAGGTCAAAGGAGCTAAAATTAACACCAATAATCATCCACCCAGAAAAAACTGAGTATAATACTTCAGGAGAAAATATGGATATTGAATGAAATAGAGAACTTTCAATCATTCTTGACAAGTCTAGAGATAAATAGAAATTTTGACTTTCAAATACAAGACTCACCAGAAGCATATGAAGTTAAACAGGAGTAGAGCCAAGCATGGGCAGCTTTCCAGAAGAATCCTACTGTGAACAGCTCTTGTGGTTCTGATTACATAGTATAGTGAACACTTTATTCAGTAACAAATCAGAGCAAAACACTCATGGTAAATGAAGTCATAGCATTCACAATGTTAAAACTTATCACGGATGACCAAAATACAGCATTCACAACAACATATCAAAGAAAATGGCCATATAATTTTCACCACAATTGTTACACAGTTTTGAACAATGCATAATAATTATTCAATCAATCACTTAGAAATTCAATTAGTCAATCATTCTTAAGGAGGCTGTATTCTGGCCTTTGAGTCAAAGTTAAAAAAAATTTAAAAGAAAACTGTTGAACTTATAAATAAAACTAATGGCTTTATGAAAAAGTCAATAAAATAGATAAGCCTTTGCTTAATTTTATTTAAAAATAATGAAAATATCAAATTACCACTACGAAAAATGAAAAAGGTAAATTAATTACCAATGAAAATGAAATTAAAACAATAATTAGGAGTTGCTCTGTCCATCTTCATGCCAATAAATCTGAAAATCTTACTGAAATGGTTGAATACATATTCAATATAAGTTGCCCAGGTTAGGAGAAGTAATACAATACTTAACTCAATTACAGTAAAAAGAAATTGAATAAGTCACTGATGATGTCCCTAAGAAAAAATTTCCAGGACCAGATGAATTTATGAGTGAATTAACATCATTTTCAGAACTATATAAACTATTTGGAAAAATAGGTGAAGGAGTACTATCAATTATTTTTGTCTGTGAAATGAATATGGTACTGATACCTAAACCAAGAAGAGTCAAAACAGAAAAAGAAAAATAGATACCAATTCCCTTAATGAATATAGAAAAAAAATGAATAAAATGCAAGCAAAAAGACTACAGTAACTTATTGCAAACCAGTAGGAATTTATACCAGGGATGCAGGGCTGATTCAATATTAAGAAAGCTATCAGAATAATTGACCATATTAATATCAAAATTAACTGAAATTATATGATTATCTCAAAAGATGTAGAAAAAGCTTTTGACAAAATGCATCACAAATTCCTGCTGAAACCATAGAGAGAACAAGAATCATTGGAGTTTTCTTAAAATGATAAGTAGCATTTATCTAAAACCATCAGCAAGCATTATATGTAATGGGTATGAGCTAGAAGCATTTCTAATAAGATCAGGGGTGAAACAAGGGTGTCCATTATCACCATTGTTATTCAATATTGTACCTGAAATGTTAGCTATAGCAATCAAAGAAAACAAAGAAATTAAAGGAATTAAAATAGGCAGTGAGGAAACAAAACTATCACTCTTTGCAGACAATAAAAGGATAAACATAGAGAATTCTAGAGTATTAGCTAAAAATTATTTGAAATAACAACTTAAGTAATGTTGTGGGATATAAAATAAACCCACAGAACTCACTATTATCTCTATATATTATTAACAATGTCCAGGAGCAAGAGATAGAAAGAGAAATTCCATTTAAAGTAACTGTAGAAAATATAAAATATTTGGGACCGTACCTGCCAAGACAAACCAAGGAATTCTATCAACAAAATTATAAAACAGTTTTCACACAAATAAAGTCCGATCTAAATTATTGGACAAAAATAATTTGCTCATAAATAGGCTGAACTAATATAATAAAAATGACAATTCTGCCTAAATTAATTTACTTATTCAATGCCATGCCAATTAAACTACCAGAAATTCTTTTGTAAAGTTAGAAAAATAATAACAAAATTCATCTAGAAGATCAAAACATCCGGAAAACCAAGGGGATTAATGAAAAGAAATTCAAAGGAAGGTGGTCTTGCCACACCAGATCTTAAATTATATTAAACAGGAGCTATCATCAAAAGTACTTGGTTCTGGCTAAGAAATAGAGTGGAACAGTGGAAGAGATTAGGCACACAAGGCACAGTAGTTAATAACTAGAATAATCTAGTGTTTGATAAACCCAAAGACTCTAGTTTCTGGGATAAGTACTCACCATTTGACCAAAAAAAAAATCTGAAAAGCAGAGAACATTCTGAAAAGCAAAATGGATAATTCTGATTACATTAAATTGAAAAGATTTTATACAAGCAAAGGCAATGCAACCAAGATTAGAAGTGTAACAGAAAGTGGGGAATATATTTTTTTTTATAGTCAGTGCCTTTGATAAATGCCTCATTTCTAAAATATATAGAGAACTGAGTCAAATCATAAGAATTCAAGTAATTCCTCAACTGATAAATGGTCAAACGATATTGGTAGGCAGTTTTCAGAGGAAGAAATTAAAACTATCCTTAGTCATATAAAATGCTCTAAACCCCTATTGATTAGAGAAATGAAAATTTAAAAAAATCTGCAGTAATACATCACACCTCTTAGATTGGCGAGCACAACAAAATAGGAATATGATAACCATTGTAGAAGATGTGGGAAAAAAAATTAGAACACTCATGCATTGTTGGTGGAGTTGTGAAATGATCCAACCATTTTGTAGAGCAATTTGGAGCTATGTCCCAAGGGTTATCAAATGTGTATTCCCTTTGATCCAGCAATATCACTTCTAAGTCTGTATCCCAAAGAGATCATAAAAAAAAAAGACTCATATCTACAACAATATGTTTAGCAGCTCATTTTGTGGTGGTAAAATTTTGAGGGGATGCCATCAATTGGGGAATGACTGAGCAAGTTGTGGTATATGAATGTAATGGAGTACAATTTTTCCATAAGGAACAGTGTGCAGGTGGATTTCAGACAAACCTGGAGAGACTTGCATGACCTAATGCTGAGTGAAGTGAACAGAACTGTTGAACATTGGGCACAGTAACAGCCACATTTTGTGATTACCAACTTTCTGAGCAATGCAATTATCTCAGACAGTTGCAAAAGACTCCTGATAAGAAATAGTATCTATATCCACAGAAAGAACTATGGGGATTGGAGCATACTGTTTTCTCTTAAGTTTTATTTCTTCTGGTATTTCCCTTTTTCACCTTTCACAATATGAATAATATGAAAATATGTTTAATATGATTTATTTAATGTGGTCTGACCTATATCAGATTGTATGACATCTTGGGCAGGTGAGGGAAAGGGTGGGATTTAGAATTAAACATTTTGTAAAAATGGATTTTGAAAACCAAGTAAAAAATAAATATTTTTAGGGGCGGCTAGGTGGCCCAGTGAATAGAGTGCCGGCCCTGGAGTAAGAAGGACCTGAGTTCAAATTCAGCCTCAGACACTTAACACACACACACACACACACACACACAAAACCAAACAAAAAAACCTAGTTGTGTGACCTTGGGCAAGTTACTTAAACCCAATTGCCCTCCAAAAATAAACAAACAAATAAATAAATAAACAGATAAATAAATATTTTTTAAAAAGCATTAGGTTGTTTTTAGGTACGTAATTTTGTGTAAGTGCACATAGTTGTAGGTAACTGTAAGCTAGCTATACTGATTTGAGGATCCTCTCCTGGTTTCTAAGTAATTTTGCCTCTGAAATTGCATTTTTCACAATTTTTCCATGAATATCCAATATTAAGACCAAATCTTCTTACTTGTTAGAGAAGTTGAATAACAACACTATCCTTAAACTGTCACCTAAATTAGCAGCACTAAGATGGAGAACTGGGTGAAATATGCTTAATCTTACCCCTTCCCCTTTTGAATGAGTCTAAAAAGTTCTTACTTATATTTTGATCATTTTAAACTTTGAAAGACTCATGTCATTTTTGGTGTGGGTCCTCTT
Source organism: Gymnobelideus leadbeateri (assembly GCA_011680675.1). NCBI lineage: Eukaryota > Metazoa > Chordata > Mammalia > Diprotodontia > Petauridae > Gymnobelideus > Gymnobelideus leadbeateri. Next base: position 943,077 of record WOXC01005190.1, on the reverse strand, counting down.
TCCACTGATAATAACCACAACTCCACCTTCTCTTTTTATGTTTTATGATTGTTGTCCATATTTCCTTACATGTCTTACACAGCATAGATACTCAACATTAGAGGACATTTTGGGGATGGGGAATCTGGGCATGTTGTTACTTTTCAGGTTTTTACTTATTTTCCTTCCTTTTGCACTTTGTGGTGGTTTCACCTACTTTTATTTTTGTGCATACATCCTGTTTATATGAAAGATGGCGTTTTATAAAATATTTTTTTCACTCACGGCTTGAAAATGTGCCACATTATAACTTCCAATGATAGCACTTAGTTCTACCCTATAGAGTTCTTGTAGCTTGTCATTTTCCTTTAACAGAACACCCTTTTTTTTTTCTCCTCTCATAGGAGAACACCCTTTGCCCCTCTGCCCCTCTGTCCTCACTTACATGGCCTAAGCTACCACTCTTCTTTTGCACATGGTCCCATATAGTTCTGGTGAAGAATGAGTGGAATCTTGGCCAAATCTAAAGTGCGAAAGTCCTAGCAAGTAAAAAAAAATGTAGGACAAAGAGAATTGCTAGAGAGACTTTAATGAACAGATTTCAGTCTTATATGGAATCTGAAGGCTGTAATTTCGATATCACAGGAAATAATGTTAGAAAATATCCCAGAAATTATTTTGGAAATGGTGAAAGTTCAGCAAGCTTATTGTAAGTTTCACACTTTCATGGTGAAAAAAAACCCCACTATAAAATAAAGGTAAAGTTTCGTGGCAAAAAAAAATCTTCTGATTTTCTGATGCATTTGAATAGTTTCCAAAGATATGGATATGATCAGACTAACACACAATGGTTGAGGTTATAATATATCATAATGAGTACACTTAATAGAAAGATCTGGATTATGAAAAATTATTTTGAAGAGTAAGACAATTCAGGATAACTTTATATCTGCAAAGTGTAATCTTTTTTTTTAAACAAATGCTTTATTAACTTCTGTTTTACATCATTCATTTCTGCCAGATTTTGAGTTACAATCATTTTCCCCCCATTATTCCCCTACCCAACCTCCCAGAATAGTAGTCCCACAAGATATTGCTTCCTCCAATCTGCTCTCTCCCATACTACAAAGTGTAATCTAAGAGGAATATCTAAATTATACTAGTTCTAGACTACCTTTTCACAAAGCAAGGTGAATTAACACCACTAGTCACCTATTACATTGAGATCAACTCATCATTGATTATCTTTTTAGTATATTCAACATATATATATAGGACCTTATGTAGAAATAAATGTGAACATAGGAAAAAGTAGTGTCCAGCTTTATTGAAAAAAATCAAATCGAAGGGTTTGTTTTGTTTTTCTAGGTCCTTTAAAGATATGTGAGAGATGAAACATTTGAGAGCTGTATAAGGGTAGCAATTTGTGGACCGAATAACAAGTTCTATCAGTTCTTTGGAAATATAAGGACAATCCTGAAGTTTAACAAAAGCATCTTTGGTGTCAGTAAAACTGAGGCACTATACACTTCAAAACAATTCCATACATGCAAATTCATATATCCTTACACACCCAGAATCAACAACCTTTCTAACAATCAATTTAAACCATGGTTCATCATCGACCTTTGAAGACATAAGAAATTAGTACATTGGTAGCCAAGTGGCACAGGGATAGAATTTCAGGTTGGGAGTCAAGAAAATCTGTGATTAAATATGACCTCAGAGATTTAACTAAGTGACCTTAGATGTCACTTAACCTCTGTGTCACTTTCCTCATCTGTGAAATGGGTATAACAATGTAACCTACTTTCTAGGGCTGTTGTAATAAGGAAATGAGATAATATTTGTCAAAATGTTTAGTTTAGTGCCTGGAATATATTGGGTGCTATCTAAATGTTAGTTATTCTTGTTTTTAAGACTGAAAAAATGCTTTTCCTTTATACAACAGAGGTTTTTATACAGTAGTCAATAATTAAACATTTCTCCAAGCCTGAAGCATTTTGTATAACACATTCCAAACATATGATGAGAATGATAGGCTGATATTGGATAGTTACATAGATTTAGATTTGGTTCAAGAGCTTTGTAGAGTACATATGTTTTGTTTTGTTTTTATTCTGGCTTTCAGAGAGACATGTATATTCTCTCTGGGGATTAGTCAATTAATAATAATTTAACAAGCACCTACTAAGTGTCAGGCATTGTACTACACCTGGGGGTACAAGAAGAGGCAAAAGAGAATCCCTGCCCTCAAGGAACTCACAGCCTAATTGGAAAGATACATGCAAAAAAAAAAAAGATAGAAAGATGGATAGAGAGAGAGAGAGAGAGAGAGAGAGAGAGAGAGAGAGAGAGAGAGATAGGTAGACAGATGGCTAGATAATAGAAAGATTAAAATGTGTTTGGAAAGTCTTCCTATAAAAGATGAAGATTTAGTTGAGATTTAAAGGAAACTAGGGAAGTCAGTAGGCAGAATTGAGGAGGAAAAGCTTTTCAGAAATGGGGGATAGCCAGAGAAAATGCCCAGAGCTGAGAAACGCAGGGGTTTTTCCATGGAACAGAAAAGAAGCCAATGTCATTGGATTGAAGATTATATTTTTTTAAGGAGTAAAGTATAAGAAAACTGGGATAGTAGGTGAGAATTGGTTATTATGGAGAGCACCACCATTTTTCAAGTCATCCTGGCTCAGAAAATATTCATCAATAATAATTCAGTCTCATTCCCTATATCCAATCAGTTGTGAATCCTGTCATTTTAATTTTTGTAACATCTCCTGTATATGTCCCATTCTTTTTTTCACACTATTACCACCCTTGATCCAAGCCCTCATTACATCCACTTGTCTTTAGTTTCTCCTCACTGAAGTCCATTCTCCACTCACTTGTCAAATTGGTCTTTCTAAAGTTGAAATTTCATTATGTCAATTCTTCTGTCCCGTTAAATCAAATCTATTGCCCCCTTACCACCTCCAGGATTAAATATATAATTCACTATAAGCTCAGTGACACTGGTTTTCTTGCTATTCCCTAAACTACACAATCTCAACTCCAGGCATTTTGACTTGATCCCTTTGGTCAAAAAAACAAACAAACAAACAAAAAAAAAAAAAACACTTTTCTCATCTTTGCCTGTCTACTTCCCTGGCTTGCTTCAAATCTCAGCTAATATCCACATTTTGCAAGAATATTTCCCCCAATATTGCCTTAATACTAGTGACCACATTCTGTTGAATATTTCCAATTTATCTCGGTTACATCTTTTTGTACATAGTACTTTGTACCTTGTCTCTCATATTAAATTGTAGTCTCCTTGAGGATAGCATTTGTTATTAATCTTTCTTTGTATCTCCAAAGTTTATTCCAATGCCTGACATATACTCTAGGTGCTTGATAAATGCTTGTTACATGAATTTTTAATGGATCTCAAAACTCAGGATTTGAGCTATGACATTCCTGAGAGATTTTTTTTTTAATTTGGAATTTATTTCAAGAGGTGATATGTATGTTTTTTTTTATCATTTCCCCTCTTCTAATTCTAATAGATATGGGCACGATTAATTTAAATGACATATCCAAGTATCTTGCATGGTTATGGCTTTAAGGACTTTAATGACTATTTCATTATCTGTTTTCCAAATTAGTTGTTTTTGAGAGTACATATCTTACATTTAAAATTTTTAATTTATTTAATAAAACTAGTATTTCCTTAACATAGTACAATAAAAAGATGATTGCACATGAAACTAAAAATCTACTATGTACATTGTACTATTTCTTTTAAATATAAAACAAAACTATCATGTAAATTGATTTTTTCTTCCCTCCCATCCCCATAGTAGAGAGGTCTATAATTAGAAACAAATAGGTATCTATATATTTATATCTGTGTGTGTATATAAAAATATTGTTTACATACTTCTCTTTATTCATTCCGTCTCAGGATCTAGATAGTGTCATTTTCTTTTCTTTTTTCTTTTTTTTTTTTTTGAGGTGAGAAGCAAGGTAATTGGGGTTAAGTGACTTGCACAAGGTCACACAGCTAGTAAATATCAAGTGTTTGAGGCCATATTTGAACTCAGGTACTCCTGAATCCAGGGTCAATTCTCTATCCACTGCACCACTTAGTCATGTCACTGCCCTTTAAAATTGTTCTTAAAACAATCTAGCCGTTACTGTGTATGTTATTCTCTTGGTCCTGCCCATTTCACTCTTCATTATTTCATGCAAGTCTTTCCAAGGATTCTATTTCCTAAATTTGAATTCATTGAACTCATCATTACAATACAATACAATACAATACAATACAATACAATACAATACAATACAATAGTATTCCATCACAATCATATACCAGAACTTATTCAACCATTCCCCAAATGATGGGCATCCCTGTAATCTCCAGTTCTTTGCCATTGCAAAGAAAGTTGTAGTAAACATTTTGTATAGATTAAGATGAAACTTTACATTAAAAAATAAAACTTAGCTTTCTTTTTTTTTCTTTTCTCCTGGAGTCATCGACCTCCGATTGCTTTATTCTACTTTTCAAAAGAAAAAAAAATGTCCTATAAACTTTCTTCTCTAACCTATTTATTCTTTTTTTTTTCATTTAGAATGTTCATTTCATTCTTACTTGTAACTTTTATCTTTAACTTCACTTCTAATAATCACTCTAGTTTTCCTTCATAATAAACCAATCTCCCCTCTAAGGCTTTTCCAATAATGGTGAAATTAAATTCTTCTTTGAATTTGGCTCTTGCTCTTACCTTTACTACAAGTATTTCTTCCCAGCACTTGATGTTTTCTTCTGCATAATTTCTAGCCCTCTTGGCTAATTTGGGATTGTCCAGTTTGATTTTCTCCTCTCTGCAGACAAGATGCTGCTGCTTATACCATTTGGCATAGGATGATTGAAATCCTTTAGCCTACATTCTGACTGTTTTCTCAGTCTCCTGGACATCTGCTGCAGGTTCTGGACTTAGCTGTTCTCTTACTCCTCCTTGCACATTTTTCAAACTGGGATTTTATCCATTTTTTAAATCATTCTAACTGGCTCTTGTTAAAGATCCTACTGGTTTCAGAATGCCTAAAGTATTTTTTTATTTGTTTGTTCTTTTGTTTTTGTTTTGTCTGGTGGGCTTGGAATCTGGTGCTTTGTTCATCTTGTCTCGTATTTATGGCTACTAGTTTCTCCATGCCTCATAACTTTATGCCACTGGGAGTGTGGAGTCTTTCCCCAGCTTCAGTTTTAATAGGATAATTGCTGAAATCTGGCTTTTGGGGATTCTGAAAATTGGGACTTAAGCTGTTCATGAGTCTCTTGCTTAGAAGACTGTTTGATTACTAGATAAACTATGGGACTCATCCTGGCTTTCACAGTAGAGTACTTTTTCCATCCTTCACTATTCCCCACCCATTTATTGAAGTTCACACTTGCTTCATTTTGCAGAGCTTACCCCAGCATCTTCTTATTTCTTTTCATGTAATTCTCATATCACATCTGTTACTATAAGGTTTTCTTTCTAATTAGTCTATATATAATCTTTTTCAGATATTTCCTGGGTTTTGTATAAGTGATCAGAGCTGCTCTACAATTTTTCATGTCACTATTTTGCCAAGAATACCTTTATTTTAAGGTCATAAGTCTAAACCAATGTAAGAATTTAATTTTTCCATATTTAATTTAACCTTAAGATATTTTCTCTAATATTCCAGTTTATTCATATATATGTGCATACATATATACATATATACATTGTATATATTCCCATTTGTGTATCCAGGGTACTAGCTATTTATATTGAAGCCATCTCCAAGTTTAATAAGCATGCCATTTAAGTTTTCATCTGAATCATAAATTAAATTGTTGAATAGGTAGACTAGGGGACAGATTGCTACAGCATGCCATTAGAGATCTGTTTCCAAGTTACTATCAGTACATTAATTAACAATGGTGGAGACTCTTCAAGAACTTACTAATCCATTTATCAATCAGTCCAAATTTTTATAACTAGATTGAAACGTTCTCATTACTTAATAAAGTTGTTCTTGTTAAATATATTTCATCTTGTCTGTGATGATACCATAAGTTTTGTTAAAGGCCTTGTTGACATTCAGATATATTAAAACTGGAGCACTTCCTAATTACAAATCTATTAGCTCTAACAAATACTCACATTCTTTAAAAAGGTACTTCCTTGAAGCCCATATTTAATATCAATTAAAATTATTATATGCTCAAAATATTTAAAAGCAAAAAATCAATAATTGCTTATATCAGTACATTGAATGAAAAATATGATCAATTCAATTCAACCCTATTTGATTGAGCAAAGTAAAAAATCATTTAGTGAGCAACTACTTAATTCAAGGCACTGTTCTCAATAGTGGGGATACCAAGACAAAAATTGAAAAATAGTCCCTGACTTCAGGAAATTTAAATTCTGATACCAAAGTGTTTTAGTTTTAGTTTGAGGTTTCACTTGGAAAATAAATCATCATGGAAGTAAGGTTACTTTATTTGCTCTTCAACAACTGTCACTTGTGCACCCCTAGTGAAATGTATTGGAGCAACAGCAGTATTTTTTTTAAGAAGAGGGCAGCAGATGAAATGTCTAGGGGATTGGAAATGGTTTTTGTGAATGCTGCAGTGCATCTTTTCTTCATTTTTAGTGTCATTTTCTACCTTGAGGCTATACTGGCAAGATCATTTGTCTGACCTAGCAAATTCCAAACAAATAGGTAATATTTTTTGTTTGTTTTCTCTTTTTTATGAGTTTCATTAAAACTTGTCTCTATATGCCTTACAGGGATATTGTAAGGATTAATGAAACAGTCTTGTAAAGCACTTTGAGTGCCTCAGAAAGAAAGTGCCATTAAGAGCACAATATTAATAGCCGTTAAAATATCAGTAGCAATAACCTTTTGATTAAAAAAAAATCTTTACTTACTAACTAGAATTCCCTCATTCCACCAGTAAATTTTATATAATGAGGTCTGATTGCTAATTGCTAGATGAAAACATTCTAATTTCTTCCGAAGGTTCTTTCCTTAAATATATCACTGAGTCAGTCTTTAAAATTTTTATATTTAAGACAGTGGGATGCAAGGAATTGCCTTATTAAATGTACAAGGTGCCCCTAAAGTATTGGTGCAGATTTATGCTATTAAATTTTAAAGTTGTACTAAAACTTCTCGATACAATGTATACAAGCAATTAATCTATATTACCTCCAAATTATAAATTACAATTCTATGTGTATTTACTTCACTGAGAAATGTGAAACAGTTCAGAAAAAAACACATAGGTTGCAAAGTATTAGTATTGTATCCACAATTATAATTTTATTCTTTGGGGCGGCTAGGTGGTGCAGTGAGTAGAGCACTGGGCCTGAAGTCAGAAGGACCTGAGTTCGGATCCAGCCTCAGACACTTAACACACACAAAAACCTATCCATGTGACCTTCAGCAAGTTATTTAACCCCAATTGCCCTTTAAAAAGCTAAAAATAATAATAATAATTTTATTATTTAAAATAACTGTCAATATATACCCTTTTATTAAATTCTCAGTAATACAATTATGTCTCTTTTTTTTTTGAGGGGGCAGGTGTAATTTTAGATTTTGTTCCTAATCCAAAACTGAGATTACTGATCCTTTCCTATGATGAGTTCAACATTATCAGCCTACATTGCCTTAATTGTTAAGTCTATTTATCATGTTGTCATCAAAAAGTAAAATATCATGTTTATACTTTAACATTTCAGTGATTTAGGCTCTTGTTCATGTGGATATTATGTCCACCGATGCAGATGAACATTACTCTAGGTCAAGAAATATCCCTAATCAATTGCTGTGAACAAACCATTCATCACCTAATGGCCACACTATTCCTGATAAACATATTCTGGTTATGAAGGCTGGTGTTTCTCAAATAGAAATAGTCTATGGTCCATTCACCTACATGAAGCCTTTCCTCATACTCTCCTCTCCTACTCCCCACCCCCCTACTTTCTGGTACCTTCCCTGGCAAATTATATTCTACTTTGTATTTATTAACACTATTTATGGTGCATATATTTGTATATCTATTCCTCTCCAACCATATGCAAGCTCCTTTTAAATAGGAGTTTTTTACACTTTATACTTGTATCCTCAGTGCTTAGCAGAATTGTTGTCCCTTAATAAATGCTTGTTGATTGATTGATTAATTCTGCAGCATATTAGAACCTGCCAGAGTTTGTGGTGTCCATGGAAGTAGCCTTTAAGAATGCAGGGTCATGTCTCTTTCACTATCAGGCACTGTAGTAAGACCTTTGTAAAATATTATATTGAATACTATTATTGTCATGTTGGAGGAGAGAACTGACTTTCTTTCTTTTTTATTTTTTAATTGATGCAGGTAAGTGTTCCTTACTTAGCCGGGAAGAATACTGATATTTTCTTTTGTTTTTTGCTTTTTTTTCAAAAAGCTTTATTTCAGACCCAAACATCAGTACATAAATAAAGACTAAAGAAACAAAAACATGTCATAAACTTAAATATTGGAACTTAAATACAAAGTTAGATAGAAATAAAAGTATGTAATGTGCATAGCAGAACATGAGAAGATTCAAAATATGTAACAATAAATTTTCATTTCAAGAAAGTCTATATGATAAATAAGACTCATTGTGTTGAGAATAGTCCACCTTTTCTTTGCTTCCCTGTGAGTTTTATTTGTTCTCTGCTCTGTACTTTTTTACTTTGTTCTTTTTTTTTTCCCTCACCCCAATGCCCCCCATAAAGCCACAATAAAGTAGAGATATGTTTTTCTATAACTATACATATACACATACCCTCCCTATACCACCGCAGAAGGCTACAATAAAGTTTAGATATATTTCCTAGGTAGCTATAGATATGTACATACATATATACATACATGTATAGACATATACATTCTCAAACCTATTCTACTCCTTATCTTTTTTATGTATATGCATAGCTCTTATTTCCTATCCCTCTTTTCTCCTCTACTTTACTTTTACCCACTACTTTGTCCTTCTGCGACTTACCAACCTCCCTCCAAGGATCCCTCCCTCATCCTCCCATTACCATAAATCTAAACACCCTTTCATACCCCTATTTACCTATTCTCTCACTCTCTCCGATAACGATACCTCCCTTGTCAGCTCCCGAATCCCTATGCCCCTACCATTTTATTTCATCTGAATTTAGAAAACTTCTATAGTCATTTAAATATATATGTAGATTTCCTCTCTTACACCAATTCCAAATAAAAGTAAGTTACCAGAATTACAAGCCCTCTTCCCCATCTAATTCCTATGTATTAATTCTTCCTCTTACATTTCTTTTGTATAAAATAATTTCTCTTTTTAGCTGTTCCTAAATGGTTTTAATTTTCAGATTCATATCATACCCAGGTTTTCCCAAATCTTTCTTATGAACTATCCATTTATTAATAAGAACCTTAGGCATAAATTTTACATTTTACATATATAAAAGTAAACAATCTGTCCTTATGAATCCTTTATAATCAGTCTTTGTTATGTATCTTTTTATTGGTCCTAGTATGTCAAATCATCTAGTATGTTCAGATTATTTTAATAAAGCCTCAAAAATCTGAGAGTTTATAAAATGTTCATTTTTTTTTTCATTCAAGATAAGTTAACTTTGCAGGGTATGATATTTTTGGCTAAAGTAAGACTTTAATATTTCTGATGCTAGGTCTTGCATAAATCTAACTATGGCACCATCATATTTAAATTGTTTAAATCTTGATGTTTTTAATAGTTTTTCCTTGAGCTGAGGATTTTGGAATTTGACTATGATATTTTCCTTGAGCTTGGCATTTCGCGATTTGAATATGATATTCCTATAAGTTTTCTTTATAGTATCTCTTTTAAGTGGTGATCAATTATCTATTTTCTATTTCTACTCCCCCCCCCCTTTGTTCTAATGCTTCAGGAGAATTTTCTTTCACTGTTTCTTTTATTATTATATCAAAATTCTTTTTTTTTCTTTTTTTTTTTTTTTTTGCTTTTTGGAGGGCAATTGGGGTTAAGTAACTTGCCCAATGTCACACGGCTAGATTTTTGTTTGTGTGTGCCTTAAATGTCTGAGGCCGGATCCGAACTCAGGTCAAAAATTCTTTTTTTATTACAACTTTCAGTTAGTCCAATTATTTTCATATTTTCTCTTCTTAATTTCTTCTCCAACTCTGTTGTTTTTCTTATAAGATGTTTCACTTTCTCTTCTATTTTTCTTATTCATATTTTGTTTAATCATTTCTTGATCTCTTTTAATTTCACTGGCTTCACTTTGCCCAATTCTAATTTTCAAAGTCTCATTTCCTTCTTTAAGTTTCTGGATCTCCTTTTCTAGTTGGTTGACTTTCCTTTCATACCCTTCTAAATTTTTTTGGATTATTCTTATTTTCTTTTTTAGTTTTTCCTCCATCTCTTTCATTTGATTTGTAAAGTTTTTTTTTTAAGGTCCTCTTTAACTTCTTTTTGGGCAGATGACCGTTTTACATTACTTTTGGGGGTTTCTTTACTTCAATTTCCTCCTCTGAAAATGAACCTCGGTCAATTCTATTCCCATGATATGTTTCTGTTTTGGGATTCTTTCTCCTTTGCCTGTACATTTTTTGTGGTGATAGTCTAATTATTTATAGACACCTCTAGCTCTGGGGTGTGGGAAATGGTGCCTCTTACCCCAGATCTTCAATTCTCCCTTATAACCAAGAATCAAAGCCAACTATTTAAACCTCTTGTAAATGCCCACAGCCAGGGGCTTTCTGCCCCACTGCTTCTGCACTCACTGTACGTGTGCTGTTTCCTTCTCACCTCCACCACTCTTCACTGCACAGTTGTGTCTGGTGATCATGGTCAGCAGAGGTTCCCTGGATCTTCCCTGGCTCAAACACCCAATCCCTCTCACCATCCCAGGGGTAAAAGTTACTGTGGCAGTGGCCAAGGCAGACTCTCAAACCATCTAACCCCAGGGCTTACCTCTTGTTTAAGAGTTTTGCTGCTTACTGTTAAAAGGAAACCTAGCCTGGAGGTGTTTACTCTGCACAGTGACCAAACCTCCTCCTGGGATTTTTCTTCTGATCTTTTCAAATTGCCCCAGGAGGACCACAGTTATGCCTCTGCTCTTATTTTTCTACACCCACACTTTGCTCACCCTAAGATGCAATTTTAACTCTTTTGTGGGAGAAGATTTTGAGAGCTTGAAATTGTCTGACCTACTCTGCCATCTTCACAGAATCCTACTTGAGAGCTGACTTTCAAGAGAGAAAAACCTGGGTTCACATCTCACCTCTAAAATTTATTGGCCATATGATCCTGGACAAAATAATGAAATTTAGAGTGCTATAGGAACCTAAGGCTATGAGTAGCAGAAAATATTACATTAGTTGAAGGCAGCCACTTGACACAGTGGATAATGGGCCAGACTGGAAATAGGAAGACTCATCTTCATGCATTAAACTTAGTTTCATATACTTACTAGTTGTGTGACTCTGGGCAAATCATTTAACTCTGTTTACTTCAGTTTCCTATAAAATGAGCTGGAGAAGAAAATGGCAAATCACTCCAGGATCTTTGCCAAGAAAACCCCCAATGGTGTTATGAAGAGTCAGAAATAACAAAAAGATGACAGAATAACAAACATTAATAGAGGTAATTCCCTCATCAGGGAGCAACATATACTAGTGAAAGCAGAGGATATATCTCTATCTCATCTTGAGAAATAATATTCTTATTTCAAGCTTATATTCCTTTACAGCTTTCTTACTGATCAATTTGAGATAGATATTTTTATCAGAGAAAATTATTTCAAGATGAGTATTGTCTAAAAGGCATAGTGACCCTAACAAAACAAAATGCAAATGTACATATATGTGTATCTACTACACCTATCCATAACATGCACACTCCATACATATCTATACCTTTATCTTTATCTATATCTATATCCATATCTATATCTATATCCATATCCATGTATATCTATATCTATATCTATATCTGTATCTGTATCTATATCTATATCTATATCTATATCCATATCTATATATATCCATATCCCTATCTATATCTATTATTGAAGAAACAACCAGATAATTTTGTGCTTTTCAAACATCCAAAATTCATTTGAGACATCACATTAAAATACATTTGAGGCACAGTCAATGGTCAGCCATTACTTAATTCATCTCAAAATTTCTTAGCCATAGCTATATATCTAAGAGAAGGGAGGAGTGATAGAATGGAGGGAATATTGGGAGAGGTAGTACTCAGAAGCAAAACACTTTTGAGCAGGGACAGGGAGAAAGGAGAGAGAGAAAAGCATAAACAATGGGGAAGAAATAGGATGGAGAGAAATAGATTTAGCAACTACAACTGTGAAAATAAATTTTGAACAAAGTTTCTTTGCTGAAGACCTCATTTCTTAAACATATCGGCATCTGAGTCAAATTTATAAAAAAAAAAAAACAATAGCCATTCTCTAATTGACAAACTATTTGTAAAACCAAGCATTGGCAGCTTTCCAGAGGACAGCTGCTCTGAACAGCTTTAAGGTTCTGGTTACATAGTATAGTGAACTCTCTATTTATACAACACTAAAATAAAGTAAAACATTCACAGAAATGAAAGTTTAGCCTTCACAATGTTATAACATAACAACATGTCTCTAAAGTTGATGTATAGATTTCACCAAAGTGAATCATAATTTTAGATAAAAGATATCATTCAGTAAGTCTTTAACTCAAATGTCCTTAAGGAGCAAGTCTCCTTAGGGGACACAAAGTACAATCATTCAGTAAGACCTCAACTCAATCATCCTTAAGGAGCAAGCCTCCTTAAGGGGCACAAAGTACAAAAATCAAAGTCCTCCATATCTAGGCCAGAGTAAATCATGATCTTCCCAGTCAGCATCAAGTACCCAAAGAGAGGTCTTGTTTATCTTGACTCGGGTCTTGCTCCCAAATTCTATGGTTCCACTTCCATGGGTCCAGCTCATACCTGAATCTACCGAACTGTACCTAGCTCCAAAGGTAGATAGCACACAGCTCCTAGTCCAGTTCCTTGTCCAGTACGCATTCCATATAGTCCAGTCCACCTCAAGTTTTTCACAATTTCTGTTCCTGGGAAGACAAAACTTAATAGATCCAAAGAAACATTCATACACATTGCCAGCACCATCAGCAATTCACTATCTGCCTGTGAAATAAACCCAGACCCACACACAAGGTCTGAGAACACAGCACAAATTGTCAGTACAGTCCCAGGACCTTCAAATCTCTCCTCCAGGACTTATGTAAACAATGAGAAAATCCTCTTTTAAGGCTTCCAGTAAGGTCCCAGGGCTTCTGAAAAAGTATCACACACAAAACAACACAAACAGAAAAGACAGAGTGCCTGGCCACCACACAGATTCCCTTCTCATTCTGTCACCACAAGTTTTCTCTTCTCAGTTCTGCTCTTTCCCAGCTTGGTCTTCTTATATGGTTATTAGATCCTCCCTGTTCCGCCCCTTCCTGTTGCATTAGCAATAGGGGTTCACAAGTTGTTGGGTTCATAAGTACTGTTTCTTAACAAAGATGATATAGTTATGTGCAAGGCTTAAAAGAAACTTGAACTGAACCAAGGTGCTAAATAATCAAATAGCTAAAACAAATCCCTAAGTACTTCTTTGCTTGCCATTACAATATCAAAAGATATGATCAGTCAGTTTTCAAATGAAGTAGTCAGAGCTTTCTATAGCCATATGAGAAATGCATTAAGTCATTATTGATTAGAGAAATGCACATTAAAAACTTCTGAGGGGCATCTAATTGGCACAGTGAATAAAGCACTGGCACTGGAATCAGTAGGACCTGAGTTCAAATCTGTCTTCAGACACTTAACACTTATTAGCAGTGTCACCTTGGGCAAGTCACTTAATCCCAATTGACCTTCCTTCCTCCTCCAAAAAGGAAAAAAAGAAAAAGAAAAGGAAGAGTTTTCTGGTTTACTACCTCATAACTATTAGATTGGCCAATAGCACCAAAAAGGAAAATTAAAATTGGTAAAGGGCATATGGGAAAATGTAAACATATGTGTGTGGTTCTGTTTGTAGTTTCTCCTTCATTCTCAAAGAGAACCATGACATCAGGGAAATAATGACATGACTTGCAGTTGACTTTGATTTAAGTGAGGGAAGGCTGTGCAAAGTCACCAGAATTACTTTTCCACCAGAGCCAAATGGATCCAGTGGCCAGATATCAATCAGAATGACTAGAGATGGCCCAGGATTCAGTGGCCTTGGCCCTTTTAAGCTAAGGTCTTTTTAGATTCTCATTTTGAGTGTGGCATTGCCAATTCAGTGAATAGGTCTCTTTAAGGAGTGAGTCAAAGGATGGCTCCTTCAATTAAAAAATATATATATCTAAATGGGAGGGGTAGGCCCTCAGGGTGGTTGGAGAAAGAGAAATTGTTACTATTTGCATTCACTCTGAGGGCATTGTTGGTGGAGTTATAAACTGATTCAACCATTATGTAGAGCAATTTGGAATTATACCCAAAGCCTACAAAACCATGTATATCCTCTTTGACCCAGCAATACCACTACTAGGTCTGTATCTCCAAAGAGATTATTAACAAAAAAGGAAAAGAACTTTTATGTGCAAAAATATTTATAGTAACTTTCTGGTAGCATAGAATAGGAAGTTGAGTTATTACCATCCATTGGGGAATGGCTGGACAAGTTGTGATATGTAACTTTGAAGAAATACTATTGTTCTAGAGGAAATGATGAGCAGGCTACCCTCAGAAACATTTACATGAACTGATGCAAAGTGAAATGTGTAGAACCAGAAGAATATTGTATATGGTTACCGCAATATTATAAATGATTAGCCATGAATGACTTAGTTATTCTCAATAACGCAATGATCCAAGACAACTCTGAATGACTTATAATGAAAAATACTTTCCAAACCCAGAGAAAGAACTGATCGTATCTGAATATAGATCAAATCATACTTTTTACTTTTTTCTTTTTCTTTTTTTTTTTGGTGGGGAGGGTCTATATTTTCTTTTACAACATGAATAATATGGACATATATTTTGCATGACTACACATATATAACCTATATCAAATTGCTTACCTTCTCAATTAAGGACTTGAAGAAGGAGGGAGGCAGTGAATTTGCAATTAAAAACTTCAAAGATGAATATTAAAAATTATTTTAAATGTAATTGGGGAAAATAAAATACTAATTTTTTTTAAAGATTTCATCTCCCATACAAAAAGCTCAGGGTATTGATTCTAAATTCACACTGAAAATAAACTTCATGGTAAATGACCAAAGAATATGGAAAAAAAGTTCTCAAGAACTGTAAATATGCATAAAGTTTCAAATCATTAATAATTGGAGAAATCCAAATTAAACAACAGTTTTTCAATGAGTTTTCAATTCATACCAGATGCAGATTGGCAAAGATCATGAAAGATGGGGATATTTAATGAAAGTGAAGTTATGGGAAGATACAGTAGTCTTGTAATATAACAGAATTCTGGCAACTAAAGAAAAAAAAAAACATAACAAGAAGGAACACCAAAAAGTGTGGGGGCAGGAAGATTTGTCTATACTTACAATCCTATCAATAATTTAACAATGAAAAAATATCTATCTATTTATGGCTTGCATTGCTATAAGAAACAATGTTTAAAAGAAGTAGGAAAGTCAATCCACTTGAGCCTTTGGAAATGAGGCATAAGGATCTATTCATTAGTTTTTAGGGTTTTTTTTTAAGTAGTCTTTCAGGAAATCTAAAATGACACATTTCAAATTTAGGTGACATAATTCTTTTTTCTGGTAATTTAGAATGTTCATCCACACTCCATTTCACATTTCTCAATGAAGAAGAAATCTATGAATCAGAACATCAGTTTAATAGCTTTTAAATAGTTCGAATCTGGAAATAAAAATTTGAAAAAGTGGAGAGGCAGAGGAGAAAAAACAACCAAAAAAGAAGGTGACAATAATGGTTAAGAAGTCTCAATCAGCTAAGTGTGGATTAGGATACATAGACCTTTGAAAGGTAGAAGCACTGAGATGCCAAAGAAATCTTAGTGAGGAAAGAAGATTCTTGGAAGAAGGAGCAAAAAACTTTAACAGAAAGTAGTTGGGACTTGATATGAATAAAAATCCAGAAAAGGGGATGAAGAAAGGAATGAGCCTTGACGACATAAAGCCAAGTTCAGACAAGGGTAGCAGCTGACTATCTAAAGCAGTTGGTGCCTGGCAACTGTGAAAGAAAGGGAAATATCCCAGGGAGAGAAGAGGAGGAGGAATGGATAGCACACAGAAATGTCAGCTCATAAGTAGAGACAATTATGCAGCTTCCTGCCAAAGACAAGGGTCGTTTCAGAGGGATTTAAGCTTGAGAAAATCAGAGACAAATGGATGTAGCAAAGTTTAAAAAATAACTTAAATCTTTTATTTCATGGTCCCACAAAATGTAAACTAATGATCTAGTAATATAAGAACATGTGGATGATTTCAGGTGACTTGATTTCATATTTTAAATAAAATATTAGCAGCATTTCTCAAAGCCTAGAGATTTGTTTTGATTTTTTTAAAGAGAATAGTTGTAAAGAAAAAAATAAATCCACAATTCCTTGGTCTACCCCCTCCCCTGGAGTGCACTATCCTGTTATGTTGCATAAATAATATTTTACAGTGAAAGCAACAATATAAACTATCCAGTAGTGATTTTCCAAATGCCTAAAGAAAATGATCATTCATCAAAGGTATCAAAGATCTCAAAACATCTATAAAACTGTGCAAAGCAGCAATCAAAAACCTTTGTTTCCTTTTGTAAGCAAGAGAGAAAGAGATGTTATTTATATCAAAATATTTGATTCTCTATTCAACATTACTAGTCAGGTTATGGCTACTATGCCTCTTGTGGGAAAAGAGTCAGGAGATCTTTTTTCCCTTACTCAACATGATTACTTAACATCTGAGCTTTGTAATTTCCTTACAGAATTATCAAGCAATGTTCATTTGCTTTTGAAAGTCCACTTTCCTTAAGATTATCCAATAATTATCTTTGAGAGAGCTATGGCTTTGAAAATCTTGACAACAATTAGCTTAAAAAGACTGCCACATTATTTCGATCCCCATATATATCTTGTTTACATATACATACACACACACATACACACACACACATTCAATGAAAGCATTAATTGAATTAATAGACCAACCAATTAATAGACCAACATTCTGACTCCCCACCATTATCCTCACTTTACACAACAGAGTGAAATGGTTCAGAGCTGCCACATTATTTTAATGGAGAGAAAAATAAAAAGAAACAAACGAGCAAAAACCTGCATATTATATAGAGAGGATTGGGAGGGGAAGGCAAAAAAGGCAAGAAACACACCTTGTGCTGTTACTAGCAGCATTACTGTTGATTTATGACACATATGTACAAAAATGGTTAGAACATCAATGTCCAACAGAAGAAATTTATATCTAGGATACTACATTATTTTTCAGCATCATTCGAAGTCCATCATTCACCACAAAAGACCAAGACTCTTAAAAGAATAGATTTGTGACTGATGTGCTACACTCAGTGGGTGGATGCTCAGGTACGTTAGTATCATTCAACAAAATAACTGAAATCAGTCAGAGCGAAACATACATAGTGACAAATAGATTTCTCCCAGTGGATTTGTTGTTCTTGTTTTTCCTTCCCTGTATTCAAGACTTGTGAAAAGAGACCTATTAACTTAGTAACTGAAGGAACCAAAGGGAACCAAGATATTAAGGGAAGCTTTGTAGGTGACCTATGGTACTAAGGCAAGTAAAGAAAAATGAGTAACTTGGGAAAATCTGTACTTTATTTATACTTTATTCACTTTGAAGCTCATTTATTTATGAGAAGGCCAACTTTAAAAAACTGTGGTTGCTGTAGCAAAGTATTCTTTTGCTGCATAAGAGAGAAGGCCCCTCTTCCTTGGATCACTGAAGCATTGTTTGCTCACCTTGCACTGTGTTCACTGGTTTAACGAAAAAATGATAGAAGGAATTTCAGAGCCAAAGCACCCAAATCAAACTGTGTGTACCAATTGTGAAATCAATTTGTTGCAATAAGAAACTCCTTTGCAGGAGGTGCTGGAGGGAAGGTCTAGGGAGGCCTTCTACATTATCCTGGAGGTGCAAATGTGATGAATCTAAGGCATTCACTCAGACTGAACTTTTTTTTTTTCCTGAAAGTGCCTTTTAAGTGTCAGCTCCTATTCTATTCAATTTCCTCAACTGTAAAATATAGTTCATAACAACACCAACTCACAGGGTTTTTGTGAAGATGAAACGATATAATATTTGTAGGGCTCTGGCACTGTACAGTGGGTGCTATATGCATGTCTATTTTCTTCTATTCTAGTAAAGTTCAGAGAAATATGTCTATTCTATGGATGCTTTGAGGACACCAAATAGTCTCTCAAATAGTCTAAGGACTTGTCAGCAACCATTTCAGAATTGCCTTAGAGCTTCAGTGATGCTCTGGAATGGGAACCAGGATCAAATTTTATCAAAACACATATACGTGCATTGTTATTGGTGTTGCTGCTCTTGCTACTATTCTTGTAATACCTAATTTCATTTGCCCTATTTGTAGTTCAGTGTAATGGAAATGGAAATTTAAAGATCTTCCCGGCCCCTAGGCCCTTTGATAGGCTTAAGAGACTCTGAGAACCTTCCTTGATTTGAAAATATACTCTGCCCCCTAATGGGCTGAATCTGGTCACATGGAGCCTATGGCAGGAGGCTTGGTTTTCAGGAATGCCCACACCTTGGTGCTTTGTGATTGGGCAGTGGATCAAGAGGGTTGTTACATTCTCTGAGCCTGGAGAAGGCTATATAATCCCTGATGTGAGGCTTTGTTTTGGGGCTCACTTTGAAAAAGTATTATGTGATTTAACCACATGAGACTCTGGGCAGCCAAGGAGAGCCCCCTGGCTTTGAAAATGCAGATGTTGATGCTTCCCTCTCTGGTAACTGTGATTTGGTATTAATGTAATGGTCAGAAAGTTTGGAAGCCTGTCTGCTTGATCCGTTTGTTTCTCTGACTTGTAAGTTCTGTCTGTTTATTTTGAAGTTTGCAGTGCTGACCTTTTTCCACTGAACTAGATAAATAATAGATGTTTGATTGATTAAAGTGAGCTTGTTAACCCATTTTGAGTTGCTTTCCTTTAGTAAAGCAGATCTAAGAACCTGTGTTGGCAGCCACCCTGGGGATGTTGGGATGCTTGCTGCTACATTAAGCTTAGACTCAGATTGTGAATTTGAACCTTCAGTAGAGATAAGGACAAAAACTTAAAAGATGTGAGAACTCTAAACTTGATCCAAGTATTAAAGAACAAATGAAGTTTAGAAATTAGTAAAGAAGAAAGCCCTAAGGATAAAGGTACAAGTCCCTTGGATTAATTCTGAAATGGAAAGGGGAACTAAGAAAACATTGTTCATTAAGACCCAAGACCTAAGCCTAGATTCCTTAAAAAAAATAGTACCCCTGTACCTGCTTTCTGTTTTATGCCAATTCATTATTTTCCTAACTTTCTAGAAGGTAGGAATAAAAGCAAGATCCATCCCCTGCACATATGTAAAAGATAGCTATCTGAGTAGTACAATTGCCTTGACCCACTGAGCTGACTCACCTGACCCTAAACATCTATTCGACTGAACTACCAAAGAACCAAAATACTCACAATTATCAATCCATTTTTTTGAGTTAAAACATGTCTCAGAAGTTCTTGTGTAAAAGCATAAGTAAAATACTCTAGTGGAAGATGTAATCTTTTGTCCTATCAAAGTTCATGGACTCCACGAAAGAAAAGCATGAAACTTCTAGCTTCTTTGTTTCATTGTTTGAGAAATCTTTCATGATTGCTGTCATAAATATAAGAGACAGATTTTACTGGAAGACATAATTTGAGAAAATATTTCCCTCAACTAAATCAAATGCATTTTGTTTGTTTTAACATTAGCAAGCAGTATGGTGATATTTGTTGTTTTCTAGATTTATGCAGTTGACAAATTATACAGATGTGGTCATCTATAGAAAAACATGTACCAATTTGTTTTTTTAATGTTTTGGTTTACCTTTATTTATTTGTTTGTTTGTTTTTACTTTTATTGTTAATTATTTTATACTTTTATTTAATCCTCACACACAGCAACCTGGGGAGGCAATTAGTCTAGTTTCATTTTCGCCATTTTTAAAAATTAATTAAATAATTAATTTTTTCCACACGATTTTTAGTTCCAAATTTTCTGTGCAACTCACCCATGCTCAAGATGGCATGCATTCTAATTACTCCTTCCTTCATTCGGCCTTCCTTTATATCACACCTCCATCCCTTCTCCTTCCCCCTTACTTACTTGTAGAGCAAGATAGATTTCTAAACCCCATTGCCTATGTATCTTATTTCCTAGGTACATGTAAAAACAACATTTAACATTTGTTTTTGAAAATTTGACTTCCAAATTCTCTCCCTTCTTCCCTCTCCACCCACCCTCATTGAGAAGTCAAGAGATTCAATATAGTGTATACATATGTAGTAATGCAAAACACCTCTATTATAGTCATTGGGAAAGACTGTATTTCCCCCCATCCTCTACTGCACACCACTTTTTCTATTTTCTCCTTTGACCTTTTCCATTTTCTTTTTTTCTTTTTTTTTCTTTTTGGAGGGCAATTGGGGTTAAGTGACTTGCCCAAGGTCACATAGCTAGTTTTTTGTTTTAAGTGTTTGAGGCCGGATCCAAACCCAGGTTCTCCTGACTCCAGGGCCAGTGCTCTATTCTCTGCACCACCTAGCTGCCCCTACCTTGTCCCTTTTCAAAAGTATTTGTTCCTGACTACTCTCTTTCCCTACATGTTCTCCATTCTATCGACCCCCCATTACTTTTCGCCTTAGTTTCCTGTAGGATAAAATATCCAATTAAGTGTGTGTTAATTTCCTCCTTAAGCAAAATCAAATGAGAGTAAGTTTGCTCATTCCCTCTAACTTCCCTCTTTTCTCCTCCATGGTGAAACATTTTTTCTTGCATCTTTTATGAGATATTTTGCTCCATTTTATCTCTCCCTTTCTCCTTCTCCCAAATATATTCTTCTCTGAGGCCTTAATTTTGTTTTTTAGATATCATCCCTTCATCTACAACTCACCCTGTACTATCTATCTATCTATCTATCTATCTATCTATCTATCTCTATCTATATGGATAAACATACACATACATGCATATATATATATACATATTCATACATACATACATACATACATATATACATATATATATATATATTCTCCAACTACCCTAATAATGATGTCTCATGAGTTATGAATATCATCTTTCCATGAAAGTATATAAACAATTCAACTGCAATGAGTCCCTTATGATTTCTCTTTCCAGTTTACCTTTCCATGCTTCTCTTGATTCTTGTATTTGAAAGTTAAATTTTTTATTTAGTTTTGGTCTGTTTATCAAGAATGCTTGAAAGTCCTCTATTTCATTGAATATCCATTTTCTCACATTAATTATACTCAATTTTGCTGTGTAGGAGATTCTTGGTTTTAATCCTAGTTCCTTCTAATGGTAATGGAAATTTGAAAATCTTCCCTGCCCCTTAATAAACTTATGTTAATTTAAGGACCTTCCTTGATTTGAAAATATATTCTGTCCCCTAATAGGCTGAATATGGCCACATGGAGCCTGTGGTGGGAAGAGTTTGCTGAAGGGTAGAGCAGAGCCCACAGGAGAAGCTTCCTTGAGGGAGGTGTGTGTTTTAGGAAAGTACAAATTTTGTTACTTTGTAGTAGAGTGGGTCACAAGGGTTGTGATGTTCTCTGACCCTGGAAAAGGCTATATATACCTCTGAGGTGAGATTTTACTTTGAGGGTCTCTTTGTGTAGAGCTGTGTGATGTGGCCACATGAGACTCTGGGCAGCCTTTGAGCACCTGGTTTTGAAAACCCAGATGTTGGTATTTCTCTCTTTGGTAACTAATTGTATGTGTGTGATGGTCACACAGTTAGAATACCTGTCTGTTGGTATGCAGAATCGTGTTATTTTCTCTGGTTATCTTTTTTGTCTACTTGTAACTTCTGTTGGTATTATCTGAAATTCAGAGTGTTTTTTCCCCTGAAATAGGTAAATGATATATGTTTGATTAAAGTAAGATTGCTAACACTTTTTGAGTTTCTTTACTTTAGAAAAGCAGATCTAAGAATGTGTGCTAGAAACCATCCTGGATATGTTGTTTCTGCTCCACTCCTCTGACCCCTGGAATATCATATTCCAAGTCCTTCAATCCCTTAATATAGAAGATGCTAGATCTTGTGTTATCCTGATTGTATTTCCACAATGCTCCAATTGTTTCTTGCTGGTTGCTTGAAATATTTCTCCTCGACCTGGGACCTCTGGAATTTGGCTACAACATTCCTAAGAGTTTTGCTTTAGGGATCACTTTCAAGAGGCAATCAGCAAAGTATTTCTATTTTTTACCCTCTATTCTATATGTTTTTTTTTTTTTTAAAGCAATTGGGGTTAAGTAACTTGCTCAAGGTTACACGGCTAGTCATTATTTATGTGTGGGTGCTCATTTTCTGAGGCCGGATTTGATCTCGGGTCATCCCAACTCCGAGGCCGGCGCTCTTACTCACTGCGCCACCTAGCCGCCCCTTTTACCCTCTATTCTAGAATATCAAAGTTGTTTCCCTTGATAATTTCTGGAAAGATGACATCTAGCCTCTTTTTTTCATCATGCCATTCAGGTAGTCCATTTTTTAAAAAATTATCTCTCCTAGACCTACTTTCCAGGTCAGTAGTTTTTCCAATGAGATATTTCACATTGTTTTCTATTTTTTTTTCATTCATTTAGTTATGGTTTATAATTTCTTGATTTCTCATAAAGTCATTAGCCTCCATTTGTTCCATTTTAACTTTGAAGGAATTATTTTCTTCAGTATGTTTTTGGACTTCCTCTTTCATTGGGCCGATTTTTCTTTTTTTAAGGCTTACTTCTCCTCATTGGCTTTTTGGACCTCTTTTGCCATTTAGTATATTTTTTAAGGTTTTATATTCTTCAGTATTTTGGGGTCTCTTTTAGCAATTTATTAACTTTCATTTCTCTTCCTAATTTGTCCTCTACTTCTCTTACTTGATTTTCAAAATCCTTTTGGAGCTCTTACATGACCTGTTATCAATTTATATTTTTATTGGATGATTTTGATGCATTAACTATGACTGTTCTGTCTACTTCTGGTTGTATGTTTAGATCTTCTTTGTCACCAAAATAAGATTCTGTAATCTTGGTTTTTTAAAATTAGTTTTGGTTTTGGTTTTGGTTTGTTTTTAATGCTTTCTGCTCACATTCCCAGCCAAAATATTTGACTTTCTAATTCTTTGTCAAGGTAGGACTCTGCCTCCGGTGGGGATGGGAGTAGGGGTGGGTGTATGTTTGCAGACTTCAAGGGTTTTTAATAAGCCACACAATCCCCCAAGGTATATGGGCCCAGAGCTCTGGAAGCAGCTGCTGCCACAGTCATTGCTGATGCAATGGCTGTTGCTGCTGCTACCACTTCCATTGCCCCAGGCCTATGGCCAGACCCCAGCTAGATCACACTCCTCTTTCACCCAAGTCCCACATATATAACAATATTCCCTTCAACTATCCTAATACTGAGAAAAGTATCATGAGTTACAAATATCATCTTTCAATGTAGGAAAGTATACTTTTCAACTTTAATAAGTTGGTTACAATTTGTTTCCTGTTTAACTTTTCATGCTTCTCTTGATTCTTGTGTTTGAAAGTCAAATTTTCTGTTCAGTTTTGGTCTTTTCTTCAAGGATGCTTAAAAATCCTCTATTTCATTGAATATCCATATTTTTTCCCTGAAGCGTCATAGAGAAATAAAACTCTCTATTTTGGGGGCCAGTATCTACAAAGGGAATTACAGATTAATATAAGAATTAAATAAAAATGTTTTTCATTATATTCTCAAATGGAAGAAATGTAACCTGTGGTGTCAGCCATAGCTCCTTTGATTCTTTGTCCAAGTCAACAAAATGTTTATTGTGAATTTACATAATATTAAATAATTTTCAGAAAATTTGACTTTTACATAACCTGCTAAGATTTACTGGGCAGGTGATTTCTTGGTTTTAATCCTAGCTACTTTGACTTCTGGAATATCATCGTCCAAGGCCTTTGATTCCTTAATGTAGAAACTGCTAGATCTTGTGTTATCCTGATTATGTTTCCACAATACTCCAATTGTTTTTTGTTTGTTTCTTTTCTGCCTGCTTGTAATATTTTCTCCTTGACCAGGGAACTCTGGAATTTGGCAATAATATTCCTAGAAGTTTTCTTTTGGGAATTTTTTTTCAAGAGGTAATTGGTTAATTCATTTACGTTTGATTTTACTTTCTGTTTCTAGCATATCAATGCAGTTTTCCTTGGTAATTTCTTAAAAGATCATGTCTAGGCTCTTTTTTTTTTATCATGGATTTCAGGTAGTCCAATAACTTTTAAATTATCTCTCCTGGATATATTGTCCAGGTCAGTTGAGCTGCCAGTGAGATATTTCATACTCTCTACTATTTTTTTTTCTTTCTTTTGGATCTGTTTTATAATATCTTGATTTCAGGGTGCAGAGTCAAGATGGCAGAGTAGAAACAGCACTTCCATGGAGCTCTCAACCACACCATTTCAAAATTATGTAAAAGGGGGACTCTGAATGACCTCTAGAGTTCCAGAACCCACAAAATGACACAGAGAAGCTAACGTCCTGCTGAGGACAGACCAGCAGCCTGGCAGGGAGTGGCCAGCACAGCTCTCTGAGAGCCAATCCCAGGTTCACTTGAGTCAGCTGTTTTAGCCCTACTGTGCCCGGACCTGCAACCAGCTGGAGGGACCCCAGAACACCAAGATCTATGGTGTTTCCAGAATTATCAACATATAGATGCCTAGGACAAAGTGAGAAGTCAGTGGCCTATGGACTTTGGGACTGGTTGGGGGAGCTTGTGGCCTCTTTGCCTTGGGGGCGAAAAACCATTCTGGAGCCAATGCAGCTTTGCCACATTGCTACATTGCAGCTTCAGCTCCTGGTTTGCAAACTATAGGGGAATCTGGCGATCAGTCTAGGTGGTAGTCGTTCTTGCTTTACCCTTCCTGGATCTGGATTGCCATCTTTGGTGGAGGTCTTGGGTTGTGTGACCAGCTTGCCAGAGCACGTGGAGGCTTCGGAGAGGCCACCCAACTAATAACTCCGGCAATTGGGAAAAGCCCCACATTTGGGATGGAAGCTCCCCTGTCTGCTGGCACAGTCTTCCTGTGGCAACAAGCCTAAAAGTCAAGTAATTGAGTAGCAATATGCCTAGGCAAAGGAAACAAAATAAACAGAAAAATTCAACATTTTATTCCAATTTGGGGGGCAAAGAGGATCAAAGCATGGAACAAGAAGAGGACTGTGAGGTAAGAAATCCTGCACCAAAAGCCCCAAATGAAAACACAAGCTGGCTACAGGCCATAGAGGACCTTAAGAAGCACATAAGAGAAGTGGAGGGAAAATTGGAAAGAAAAATGAGAAAGATGAAAGAAAAGTATGAAATGAGAGTCAGCAACCTGACTGAGGAAATTAACATCTTAAAAACAGACTAACTCAAATGGCAAAAGAGGTTCAAAAAGGCAATGAGGAGAAGAATGTCTTAAAAAGCCAAATTTGCCAGATGGAAAAAGAATCTTAAAAGCTCACTGAGGAGAATCATTCCTTCAGAATTAGACTGGAGCAAATGGAAGCGAGTGACTTTATGAAAAATCAAGATGCTATTAAGCAGATCCAAACAAGTGAAAGAATAGAAGGCAATGTGAAATATCTCATGGGGAAAAAACCACTGACCTGGAAAATAGATCCAGGAGAGATAATCTAAAAATTATTGTACTACCTAAAAACCATGATCAAAGAAAGAATCTAGAAACCATTCTTCAAGAAATTCACAAGGAAAATTGCCCCGATGTTTTAGACCCAGAGGTTGAAATAGAGGTTGAAACATCCACAGATCACCTCCTGAAAAAGATCCCAAAAAGAAAATTCCTAGGAATGTTGTAGCCAGGTTCCAGAATTCCCAGATCAAGGAGAGAATATTACAAGCAGCCAAGAAGAAACAATTTCAATGTTGTGGAAACACAATCGGGATAACACAGGAGCTGGCAGCTTCTACACTGAGGGATTAAAGGGCATGAAATAAGATATTCCAGAGGCCAATATAGCTAGGATTGCAACCAAGAATCACCTACCCAGTAAAACTGAGTATCATGTTTCAGGGGAAAATATGGTCATTCACTGGAATAGAGGACTTTCAAGCATTCTTGATGAAAAAACCAGAGTTGAATAGAAAATTTGGCATTCAGATACAAGAAACAAGAGATGCTTGCGAAGGTAAACAGGGAAAAGAAATCACTATGAACTTATCAAAGTTGAACTATTTACGTTCCTAAATGGAAAAATGATACTGTAACTGATGAAGCTTCTCTCAGTATGAAAATAGTTGAAAAAGTGTATATGGGCATATGAATACATATGTGAATGTGTGTATATATGTTTTCAGGTATACATAGATAGAGGGCACAGGTTGAATTTAATAGGAAGGGATGATACTTAAAAGGTGAAATTAAGAGGTGAGAGAGGAATATATTGAGAGTAGATGGGGGAGAGACAGAATGGGATGAACAATCGTATATAGAAGAAGCAAGGGAAAATGGTTAGAAAGGAGGGGAAGAACAGGAAGGCAAAAAGGCAAAAGCTTATTCTCATTGAGTTTGGATCAGGGAGAGAACGACATACATAATAAATAGGGTTTCTCACCCTACAGGAAAGTAGGGGAGAAGTGGATGAGAGCAGGGTCAATGGAAGGGAAGGCAGGCTGCGGGGGATAAGTTGGAAGCACCAACTTTTAAAAAGGGATAGGATCAAAGTGGGGAGTGGACCATGTATGAAGTGGGATGGGAGGGAGGGAAATTTAGTCAGTCTTTTACAATATATCTACTATGGTAATGTTTTGCATAGCTACACATGTATAGTATAAACTGAGTTGCTTATCTCCCTTTTAAAACATATATATATATATATATATATATATATATATATATATATATATATACACTATGATTAATACTATTGTACATATAATTGGTAGATAAGATGTCCAGGCATTGGGGCATGAGGATTCACCTTCTCCTACTGGAAAAAGTTGAAGGGGGTATGTGAGAAGATATGGGAGAGAGCAGATTGGATGAGGGGATATCCTGTGGGACTGATATTCTGGGGTGGTGGGTAGGGGAAAAATGGGGAAAAAGTGTAACTCAAAATCTGGTGGAAATGAACGATGTAAACCAGAAGTTGATGAAGCATTTGGAATAAAAAAATTAAAAAAAAACAATAATATCCTGATTTCACAAAAGGTAATTAATTTCCATTGGTTCTATTCTAATTTTGAAAGAATTATTTTATTTTTTTCAGTTATTTTATTTTATAAAATATTATAAAATTGTTTTATAAAATATTATAAAATTGTTTTATAAAATATTATAATAATTATTTTCAGTAAACTCATTGACTTGCTTTTCCATTTGGCCAATTCTGCTTTTTAAGACATTCTTCTCTTTATTGCTTTTTGGACCTCTTTTAACCATTTGAATTAGACTATTTTAAGGTGTTTCTTTCTTCAGTATTTTTGGGGTCTCTCTTAGCAAGTTGTTGATTTATTTTTCATGATTTCTTTTGCATTACTCTCATTTCTCTTCCCAATTATCCCTCTTCTTCTCTTACTTGATTTTCAAAATCATTTTTGTGCTCCTCCATGGCCTGTTAACAATTCATAATTTTCTTGGAGGCTTTTGATGCAGGAGTGTTGATTTTGTTGTCTTCTTCTGGTTCTATAATTTGATCTTCATGACCAAAGAAAAATTCTATAGTCTGATTTGTCTTCCTTTGTTTGCTCATTTTCCCAGTCAATTACTTCATTTATGAACTCTTTGCCTTTGTAGAACTCTACCTCCCGAGTGGAGTGCTGTGCCCCAAAACTCTGGGCTTTTCTACAATGGTTGTCTGAATTATTTCTATGCACCTGCCTTAGAAATGTGAGGAGGACTCCCTCTCTAAAACTCTGCCACTCCAGCACTCCTCCTCATTCCAGGACTGCCACCCAAGACTCAGAAACAGATCAAGCAAGGTCAAAGCAAAAGAATCCAGCTTCAGAGCCAACACAGAGGTCTCTGCAATTGCCCTATGATCAGTTGCTTGGTCCCTTCACCATCTGTAGGCCTGGAGCTCCCAAAGCATCTGCTGCTGCTGTTGTTGCTGCCACCATAGCCATCACCACCTCTGCTGCCCTGAGGGCAGGGTCTAGACAGCACTCTTTTCTCACCCCGGTCCTAATGGGTTTCCCCACTGATCTTTTACTTTCTCTTTGGCATTTGTGAGTTGAGACACAGCCACAGTTGCCAATGATTCAGTGTCCTGAGTTCTACTTTGGCCCAGTCTGTGCTGCCTGTCTATACAACCCATGCTGGCTTATGCTCCTCTCCCATCCTAGTATGATAGGTCATTCCTTTCAGTTTTCCAGAATGCTTTCAGCTATAGATGTATTTCTCTGTGTCATTTTGTGGGGTCTGTAGCTCTAAAATTTATTTAGAGTCTTTTTTCTTTACAGGTATTGGAGGTGATTGATGGGATGAGGTCAAGGAAGTCCCTTCTTTTACTCTGCCATCCTGACTCTGTCCCCTAAAGTCTTTTATTAAGATCTATGGATTTTTGTGGGCAGGTAACCATTTGATGTTACTCTTTGGGGCTTTCTTTACTTTAATATCCTCTTCTGAAGATGAACCCTGGTCATTTCTATTCTAATAATATCTCTCTTTGTTTGAATTCTTCCTCCGTTGCCTGTGCAAATTTTGTGGTAATAGTTTAATTTTTGTAATCACTTCTAGCCCTGGGGTATGGGAAATGGTGCCTCTTGTCCCACATCTTCAGTTTACCCCTATAGCCTGGAATCAAAGCCAAAATTATAACCTTCTCTAAGTACCTATAGCCAGGTCTTTCTGCCCCACTGCTTCTGTACTCACCTATGTGTGCTTTTTCCTTCTTGTCCCCACCACTTTTCACAGGACAGCTGGTTCGAATCTTCCTGGTGGAGGTTCCCCCAATCTTAACTGGCTCACACCCCCAAATCACTTTACTATCCCAGGGGTAAAAGTTACTGTGGCAGGTGCCAAGGCAGCCTCTCAAACCATCTAACCCATGGGGCTTGCTGTTTGTTGTTGAAATGGAACCTAGCCTGGAGGTATTTACCCTTCACAGGGACCAAACTTAATCCTGGGATTTTCTTTTGATCTTCTCCAATTGTGCAGGAAGACCCCTGTTGTCTCCCTTTTATTATTTATTTCCATCTACACCTTGATCACTGGAATGTGCTATTTTAGCTGTTTTGTGGGGGAAATATTGAGAACTTGAAATTTTCTGACCTACCCTCTCATTTTCCCAGAATCCTCTCCCTTTTATCCTTTCTCTTAATAATTCAGTGACTTCAACTGTGCACAGGCAATTAATTTGAAAGTTAATCTCCTAGCAGAAATGAGAATTCTACAGTACATTAAAACATATTCAGTTTAATTTTTGTTGTTATACTATTAAGAGCTCAGCATGTTGGGCCATTCTTAATTCTTTCCTTGAACAAAACACTTATGATGAGACTTCCATGTAAACTGCAAGACTTCAGTCTCTCTGATTTCTTATTGCTCACCTGTATTTTCCAAGATATTCTCTATCATCTCAACCAATTTTTCAGTGTAGTAATTGAATATCAAAGTATGTGTAGAATTGCAGCTTATTTTGTTCACCAAGATCTATTGCAAAGGAAGAGGAACTTGAAAGTCTTATCAAAATATTTGTAGAATTTTTCTAATACCTGGTCCTCTGCAGCAGACATTGATGTTTGTATAGTAGTCAAAGAATAATAGAGGCAGACATGTAAGAGTTGAATGAGAACTTATTCATCATCTAGATTTTTATTTTATAAATGAACAAAACTTTATTAACTATAACCTGAGGATAGTTGTTCAGATTTGCTAGATGTCACTTAATGTGTTCTTGGACCCTGAGAGGAAGGGGAATAGTTCAGGCAAATTCTGTGGAAGGAATCAATCAGGAAACCTCCAAGACTTGAGTGCCTTTAATCTTTAAAGGAAAAAACATAAAATCTTGATTGGGATTTCAATGTAGGTGGACCCTGGAGGGAATTGTTTTTGGAATGCTATAAGGGCAAAATGGGAAATTGAAGGGAGGAACTGGAAAGATGAGGAAAGCAAGATTCCCTTTCTTCACAATGTGGCCTAGGGCTATCCCTGTGCCAGAACTGCTCTCTTTAATTTAGCTCTCAGTATAACCTTTTGATACTTGAAGTTGTTAATTGTCATAGACTTAATCACTACTTACACTATAGCTTCAAAGTTTCACTAACCATTCAGTGACTTCCAGATGGGTATTTGGAAACAGGAGATTTTGCTTGGAGTCTTAGTCTTTCAGTTCTTCAGCCCTTCTACCCCCACCCCTGACTCCTGTTGTAACGTGGTCATACTGTTAAACTATAGTCAAATTGCAAGACCTAGCCATTTTATTTTATAAGTTTTGGTCATTTTATATTTTAGTCATTCAGATTAGAAATGGACAAATGTGGCAATCATCTAATGCCTATCTTTTTTCCAACTTGCTAGTAGGAGGGATGATACAGAATCATAGGTAGGGTAACTGGAACTATATCAGATTAAATCATTAGCTATACTAGAGTAAGGATTAAGAAGATCAGAATTCCATTCCTATTTCTACCACTTACTAGCCCTTTGGTCTGGAGTTAGCTATGTAAACTTTATAAGCTTTATTTTGCTCCTCTACAATATGGAGATAAAAACCCTTACTTTCCAAGGTTGTATAAGAATCAAGTTTTATGAAAACTATTTAACAACTATGTAAGTTCACAATAAAATTTTGTTGACTTTAAAGAAAAGATTAAAGGATCTATGGTTGACATTCCAGGTTATATTTCTTCCATTTGGGAAGATAATGAAAAGCTTTTGTTAATTCAATTCCTAGATTAATCTATAATTCTCTTTGTAGATACTTGCCCCAAAAGTATAGAGAATAATCTTTCTATGCCTCGTCATGCTGCTTGTTTATTATCATAGATTTTCCATAATTTGATAAATTCCATTTACATTTCATAAACTTTTCTATGGTTCTTTTAGTATTTTATGGGTATCATTATAACATTCATGCTGCTTAACACCTAGTTCTCATTTTCATTGAATGAACATCCTACCCTTCTTCCATTTCTAATAGTACATGTCTTTTATACCAGTTTATTGATATTTACTGAGAAAATATTGCAAAGATAGAAGTTACAAAATATTTTCACCTAACTCCTGGGAATACCCTCCCACCACTAGAGGGGGCCTAGAGAGAATAGGCTCAGTCTTAAAGAAATTCCACCAAAGTATTTGCCCAACAAGTTCACTTCCTAATTTGGCATAAATATCAGATTAGTTGCTACTTCTTCCTTTTGGTTTCTTTACATCTACTACTATATTGGGCCAAGTACATTGCTTTGGAATTTGTTCCTCCTGTGGGTGGGCAGTCTACAATTTTGGCACAGAAAACAGCTCTCAGATATCTGTTGGTTCGTTTTGCTGATATTTCAAAATTTACAGTGTTGCAACCTACTTTTATACTTTTTTACCTAAGAGCAAGAAAGATAAAATACAAGGAGGTAAAGAAAAGAGTACTACATTCAGAAGCCTCACGTAAACTTAAGTAGAGAAATGAAGCCCTGGGGCCACTTTCTATACTCAGAAGCTTATGGCATATCTTTCTCACTCAAGCCATCAGGGCAGGAAAGAAATCCCAGATCATCAGGGCAATAACTTTTGTAAGCAGTCTCAACTACTGCTCAGCTGCCAATTAAAATGCTTTTTTTTTTCATATAGTAAGCAAATTAGAAACAACACTTTTTTGTGCTTCCAAGTCTTATGTTGAGCTGTTGCATCAAAAGGAGTATTCCATGCATATTCATAAAAACTGTGCTATTTTTGGTAATTCCAATCTATTGTTAATTACAGAATATAGAGAAAATAAATTTTGAGGAAATTATATTGTTGGCAACCAGGAAAAATACCTTATGGGAGGTGATAGTTAAACTAAGGCTTAAATGGATCACATGATTCCAAAAGGCAGAGGTGAAGAGTGGGAGCATGCTAGGTTTATGGGTGAAAGAAGTTTAAAGTCAAATATGAAAAATAAATAGTTCATATTAGCCAGTTTATAATGCACAAAGGACAATGAGCAACTATATGAAATGTCTGATTTTCCTCATATATTTTTTTCAACTTTGTAAGGATATACTGCTCAAATCCTCCATTGTCTTATAAGCAATCTTATATTTTAAATCAGCCTTAACAGTCCCTGACATGTCTTTTGGTCAAAGCATTTACTGGGCCTAGACAGTTTCTGGGCTTTATTGGCTCCCTTGCTTGTTTGCCATTACTTAAGGGACTCTAAGAAATAGTGAATTCGGGGCAGCTAGATGGCACAGTGAGTAAGAGTGCTGGTCCAGGAGTTGGGAGGACCCGAGATCGGTTCCAGGCTCAGAAAATGAGCATCCACACATAAATGACTGACCTTGTAACCTTGAACAAGTTACTTAACCCCACTTGCTTTAAAAAAAATAGTGGAATGGGGCAGCTAGGTGGTGCAGTGAGTAGAGCGTCGGCCCTGGAGTCAGAAGGACTAAGTTCCAATCTGGCCTCAGACACTTAACGCATACAAAAATAAAAACCTAGCCGTGTGACCTTGGGCAAGTTACTTAACCCCAATTGCCCTCCAAAAAAAAAAAAGGGGAAAAATAGTGGATGCAAAGGTTAGTGCTATTAATTTTATTTATTTACATGTTGGGGAAAGATAACACTTTAAATAGGCTAACTTAGAGCTGCTATATACATATATAACGCAATATTATTTTTCTTTTTTCATAATTTGGCTTTTATTTTGAGTTTTGCTCTAATTAATCAATAGATTAGGTGTACACAAACAGCAAATTCTGAGAAGATTGCTATAGCTTTTGTTTTATGGCTTTTAAGATCGTCATTTTGTTTTTGCCTTTTTTTTTTGAGGGCAATTGGGGTTGAGTGACTTGCCCAAGATCACACAGCTAGTTTTTGTGTTGAGTCTGAGGCTGGATTTGAACTCAGGTCCTCCCCACTCCAGGGCTGGTGCTCTATTCACTGCACCACCTAACCATCCCAAAGATTGTCATTTTTAATACTTTTTGGTCCTTATTTGCTCTAATGTCTTCCAACACTTACAACTGAAGAAACATTGTTTGGTTTAGAGGTTTCCGTTTAGTCTATGAAACTCTACAAAGAAACTAAAATTTTCAACATGTTTTTGACATCTTCTGTCTATCTGTGTATATGACTCATTGATTAACAAAGTTTGACATAATTTGGAGGGTATTATCAAAATATTTTTAGAATTTCTCCATTTGTTCATCTTCTGCAACAGATGTTGACCAGTAAACAGCAATCATCTTCCATTTTGTTTACATTCATTGTGATGATGACAAGGTGAGATGATTAAGTGAACAGTGAAATAAAGTTTTTATTGCCTTTGGGCACACAATCAGTTAGATTGTGGTAACTGACTTATTTGTTTTCCAAAGAAGAACTTATGAAGCATACTTCCATTTCGGTGGAATTTCTTTCTCTTTTCTGATTGTCCATATAGAAATGATGTCAAAATGGATTTTTTTTTTTCATTTTCTCAAAGAGTCTATCAACTCAACAGTTAATGGTAGGAAGTTCTATATTATTAATAGTAATGATCAAATTGTTATTTATACAAGATCTAAAAGAATTCTTTATACCATTTTTGCCACTATAACACCATCACTGAAAAAGTAGGTCACAGTGCACTGAGACCTTTTTGGGATTTTACAGTTTCATATATCATCATTGCTAAAAATTTGCTACCTAATGGTCAACATTCTAGCAATGTGCTTGTATTTTTTAGTTGATTTTATCCTAAGAGAGAAGATACCAACTTTCTCTGGGGTTACATCTGAAATTTTTACTTATTTATTTATTTATTTATTTATTTATTATTTTTATTTATTTTGTTTGTTAGAGCACTGAGCCCACTGCCATGTCATTTTTTATTCAATAAAACAATCAGCAATCATTTCTTAAAGATTTATTAGATTCCAGGCACTGAATTAGGTGCTAAGTATAATAAAAAGGTGAAAGCAAAATTGTCCCACACCTCAAGGAGCTTACATTTTATCCAGAAAGACAATATGTACTTATATAAGGAAATGTAGAATAAGTGAAAAATACCTATGAATTAATTTAAGGAAGAAGGAGGGAGGGACCACAAAAGCGTGTGTGTGTGTGTGTGTGTGTGTGTGTGTGATATTGTGTATGCATTAAGGCTTAGAGGAAGTAAGAAATTCTAGGATTGATAAAGAGAGAAAGCATGCTCTGTGTGAGGCAGAACAAAGGCATAGAAATGAGAAAGAGAGAGTTGTATGAAAGGAACAAGTATCTATAGAGTATGGGGAAAAAAGGAATTATATAATAAAGTAGGAAAGGTAGCTTCGGACTTTGTTGTAAAGCTTTTAACATCTCAATAAACTCCACAGGCAGTTCTGCTATACTGAAACATTCAGCTTCCCTAAAAGCACCAGGCTATACTAAATGACACAGTAATAACCAGACATTTTGGGGTCAATGGATCACAAAGCTTAAAAACTTCATCAGTAACCCATTAAAAAAGGAGAGAAATCTAATAAATATGGTAGCACAGTTTTATGCTAAATAGTTAAAAATATATACACATTACAATAAACAGTGAACTCTCTGAGCCCACAGGTTGAAACATACCCCGAATAGCACAAGCAAGTTAGGCATTTGGACGAGAAGCCATAATGAAAGGAGGGTTTCAGGATTGAGATGAAACAGAGCAGCCCTTCTTGGCTCACAGCTCCTACTGTCCCAGATGATAATTGAAAAAATATGGCACTTTACCTTGACAAAACTTAGTTTGCTTGGGGTAGTGGATATCAGAAAAATTGCAGCTTCTGTGTTGTGAAGTTGTGCACTTTGTTATTGTTGTTCTTTTTGAATATCTCTCGGTTTCTCAAAGAAGAAATTGGGCACAAGCAAACTAAAATTAAATTTATACTTAAAATATCTGCTATCATATCAATTATGTTGGAACAAATTTGTGTTTTCAAAACATACATTATAGTAGCAATGACTACTTTATCCTAGAAGTCATAGGTGTTCATTAGAATGTGGGTCAGTTAATAAAAAATATTGTTTTATATATCCCAAGCTCTGTGCTAAGCATTGGAGACATGAAGAAAGGAAAGGACATGTTTTGTTGTTGGTGTTGTTCTCAAGGAGCTCATGGTATAATGATACAGACATGAGCAGTTAGCTAGGCATTTATAAATTCTGCACAGAACAAACAGAAGATAATGTTATGAGGGATCCACAGAATAGGGAACAAGGGGAAGTCTGGTGAAAAAAAAAAGATGGGGGTTGAACTGAGTATTGAATGTAGCCAAGAAAACTGGGTGTTCTAGATATAGTATATAGCTAGTATAAATGCATGGAGTTGGGAGAGTATCTTGTCTTGAGAAGATCAAGAAGGCTAGTATCACTGGATTGTAGACTACATGAAAAATTATAAGGTATAAGAAGACTGGAGTCAGGGAAATATAAGTTAAATTTGGGCTTTAGATACTTAGTAACTATGTAATTTTGGACAAGTCACTTGACTTCTATTTAACTCAGTTTTGTAAACTATAAAATAGGGATGATAATACTACCTACCTCAGAGAGTTGTTGTGAGGGACAAATGAGATAATATTTGTAAAAGCACTTAGACATGTCTGACACAGATGCTATAAATGATTTTTCCCTTTCATTTCTACCCCATCTCAAATGTTAACTTAAGAGTGACACTGGAATTGAAAACCTGAGACTGAAAAGTTGGTGGTCTCCTTAACAGAAATAGAAAAGTTTGGAGGAGACATGGATTGTAGAGAAACTATAACTCCTGTTTTAGATTTGTTGAATTTGAATTGCCTATGGAACATGATTTGAAATGCCCAATAGATAGTCAGAAATTTAGGAGTGGTGTTCAAGAGGGAGATGGAGGCTTGATATATAGACATGAGAGTCATCATATTTTGCACCACACCATAATGAATGATTTGTTTAGGACTGGAATATTAAGTGCTTAGTAAAAGTTTATGTGGAACTTTAAGAAGTCCTAAAAGAGCTTTCACTTCATTCCATTCAAGTACAAAGCTTTTGTATTTATGATAAATCACAAAAGTGGTAAGATTCACCTGATTATAGAGAATAACTCTCTTTTATATCAAGAGTTTAATTCTATTCAATTCAAGATTATAAAATCTGAGTGTCTAAAAGAATCCTTAAGATCTTGTATTTTGTTCAAACTTTCACTCATTAAGAACTTTTCGACCTTGGGTTAATTGACTTTTTCCTATACCAGCTGAACTGATATCTCCATTGATTTAATTCCCAATCTTTTCTGATCTGAATTTGGACCAAAGAAAAAGAAGATTCCATTTTAAAAACATTGTTGTGACTTCTATTTAGTCATCTCTTGTGAAACCAAATTTGAGGGAACTGCTATGGCTTAATTTTATCTTTAATTGATTAAATGATGATTGTTTCTACTTCCACTTTCAATTACTATTACGCTAAAGGATGGTATTTTGGAAATTTCTTTCCCTTGATTATCTGCTTTGTCAGTTATAAAGAGACTCACAATTCTAGTGAACATTTCCATTGGGTGATTAGTAAACAATAAACAATTTTACATTCTTGATTTTGTTCCTGAACCATTTCTGATTCATGTCACCACCTCTCCATCCCTCCAAGAATAGCCCTTGACCTTATTTCTCCAAATCCATTTATATTACTCCCTTTGTGAGTAGGTTCAACAACAAAAGAAAACCAATCTCTTAGTAATTCTGATTACCAACCTTCTGAAAGAAGAGGTAATGAAAAACATTTCCTTTCTTTCAGTATAGAGGTATAGGACTGTGCAATATAGCTTAACTTGTCAGAAGTTGGTCAGTTTTCCTCGAATCTTTTTTTTTTTTTTTACAAAAGAGGCCTCAAGTATTGGTGGGGTTGTGTGAGAGAATAGGCTGCATCTCTAAATTGTTAAAATGTAAAAAACAAAAGATGTCAGCACTTGTATGTTTTAAAGGCTTTAAAGGATTTGTATCCAAAATCACTTCCTCAAAAAGCCCTTTGTGAGTATTTCCATCACAGCTTGATTTCTTCCTTACCATGCATTCTTCAAGGGTATTTACATTCTCTATTGTTTTTAAGCAACTCAAGAGATATTGTGTGGACAAAACAAAATGAATATAAATGATGTCTTAAGTAACAAATGCAGGAAGATGTGCTTCAAAGGGTACTTCAAAAGATTAGTTCCAAATATGTTGAGAAAGTTCTTCAACATTTAAATTGGGTATTTATGTTTAAGAAGACTACACTAATCATACTATAAGGTTTGCCTTAAAAAAATCTGTCATGTGAGTAACTTTGATAGACTGGACTCCTCTCAACAATACAAACTTAGAAGAGAACTACAAAAGACTCGTGATTGAAAGGGATATCCACATCCAGAGAAAGAACTACAGAGTTTGCAGATTGAAGCAAACTCTCCTTTGTGTTTAGTTTTGTTTTATGCCTTTTTTTTTCATTTTCTGCTCATTGGGTATAATCCTTTACAACATGACTAACGTTCAATGAGGAGGTAATTAAAGAACCTATATTTGATTACATGCCACTATGGGGAGTAGGGGGGAGGAGAGTGAGAGGGAGAAAATTTGAAATTTAAGAGATTGTGGAGGGACAGCTAGGTGGAGCAGTGAGTTGGGATGGCCTTGGAGTTGGGATGACCGGAGATCGGATCCAGCCTTAGAAAATGAGTACCCACACATAAATAATGACCAGCCCTGTAACCTTGAGCAAGTTACTTAACTCCAATGGCTTAAGAGAGAGAGAGAGAGAGAGAGAGAGAGAGAGAGAGAGAGAGAGAGAGAGAGAGATTGTGGAACTGAATGTTGTAAATTAAAAGGAAATAAAAAGACATCAATAAAATTTTAAAAATATTTCTGTCATGTAACTTTATATTTATACCTAGTATTTTCATTTCATTTCTCCATTTTTCATCTTATTTCATGTTAGATTATAAAGCCCTCAAGGACAGGGACTATGAAAGCTTCTTGTTTTGTTCTCCACACTATCTATCACAATACTGTGTATTAAACAAATTGTTCTTGAATGAATGGATGGAAGAAAGGATATATTAATTTATTAATTAATTGATTTTTCAATCTGTTTACAAAAGATTCAGGACATATCCACACTCCTGTGGTGCTGAAATATATTAAGCAATTAATTTTTAATCAAGGTTAATTGAATTTAGATTTCTTATAATTTAGACTGAAGTACTAGGCTGTTTCACTAGTAATTCTGTTGAAAGTAAGGTGTTTGGACCATTTAAATTCAATGCATAAACTATGTATTATACCTTATAGTACCTAGAATGAACTTGTCACTGCAGTTTACCAATTGTTATCTTTCACTATAGCACTAAATGCACATCATGCTGTAGCAGAAAGAACACTAGACTTAACCCTTGTCAAGGCACTACATTTTTCTTAGTTTCCATTTCTTCATCTTTAATACTGGAACAAAAACAATAATGCCCATGTCCCAGGATTGTTGTGAAGATCAAATAAGATACCATGAAATTGTTCAAAATAAAGCAAAAAGTGTATTATTTATTTGCATAAATCCAATTTAGAATGAATGTTTATCTACATATAGACATGTATATACATGTAGTCATAGTATGAGTTTGTGTACACACACATACATGTGTGTGTCTCTATAAACTATGTGAGATGCAAATGATAAAGAGAAAAAAAGTCAAATTCTTCCATGCCTTAAAAATAATTGTGTGAATGTGCTATCACTATGAAAATAAAATGATAAATGATCAGTCACTTCTTTACTTCCACTTGCCATGCTTTATTCTGAAGTAGGAAGTTTAGTGAAGAGTTTTTTGGTCACAAATAAAATTTTCCTTTGCTAATAGTTGTGATTATACCTTGCTCTAGCTAATTTATTTTGTACGTACACTGTATTGTGTTTTCCCCCCAGTGTCTTAAGAATATTTATATGATTTAAAATATTTATTGTAGTCTTAACTACTATTATTTCATAAAAAGAACCAAAAAAATCTCTTTCCTGACAAAATGGTTCCTACAATAAAGTTGAATCATGCAGTTCAGTTTTAAAAAAAATAATTTGGTTGCAGAAGGAAGAGCATTGGGGAATTTGAAGACCATCTCTGTCACTTAATTTGCTGTGTTCCCTTTTCAAAGTTGTATCAAAGGTCAGGGCTTTGTTTATTTCTTCCAAAAAAAAATTTAGGGATATAAAAGAAATATTTCCTTGATCTTTGTTGATAATCATATGATTCTTTGATAACCAGTAACATGGACAAAGTTTTATGAAAAATGATGTTATATACTAAGAATAATAGAGAAGTTATTTGTGTCCTTTTATTGATTCTATTTTTTAATGCTAGGTTATATTTTATAATGCCAGTTAATGTTAGATTTGTTTTGCTAGATGAGAGGTACTGGGTAGAATTCAACAATATTATTATTGTTATTTACCATCATCAGAATTTATCACAAGCTGCTGTTCCACATAATATTTTCTGTGTCCAGTATGGGTACATAATGCCATATTGATAGATGCCTACAAATTATTCTTTCAAGACTCACTGACAGTTTGCTAGACAATACAACCCAATCCTGAGCCACAGAAAATTTTCTGGCAAAGGAATAAAATGTGCTATATACGCTCTTAGGGGAGTCCTACATAAGAAGATTCTTAGGTTCCTGGGTTTTATGCAAATTGGGTGACAGATTGATAATGTGCAAGCCTTGAATATAATAAATCAGTGATTTGGGCTATGACAACACAACTGCAAATAAATTCATTACTCCTAGATACATGACTGTAGGCTGAAATGAGAACTGGTACTACCTTTTTTCTTCTTTTTTCCACTGATTCCACATTTGTTTCATGAACATGGTTTTTGCCAATTGGATAGCATTTTTTTTCAAAATGAATATTTTCTGATGAGATGCTAATAAGTTACAATTTGAACATCTCAAGACATTGTGTTTGACTTCTTAAATAATCATTTTCTAAATTGCATTTTGTGACTTCTGGTTAAAATAGCAACACTAAATATCATGAAAGAGCTGATTTCTTCCACATAAACCCAACAAAGATCAGAAAAGTGCCCCCAAAAGACAAATGACAGAGAAGACCACAATGAAATAGAAACAAGCTACTCTATTCATTCCAGAACTGTACAAAAAGGAGAAAGGAAGAATTAAGACAGGGAGTCAGTGTAAGCTGCCAAAATTAGACCTGAAGTTAATCTTTGAACATGAGCATCACAAAGTAACTTGACCTACTATAATGAAAAACTCAAAGCCAAATTATGATACTAGCCTGTCAAAATAGAATGGGAAAAATATTAAGCTGTAATACTTCACTGTGCATGTTAAATTTTAAATATTAAAAGATTAAAAGTAACTGTAAGTAGTGATTAGTCGCTTTGTATGCAGTTTTTCCTTCATATAAAGTTATTTACATAGTTATACATACATAGATAGATATAGATGAATATAGTTATATATATATATATATAGCTATATATAGTTCTATAATATGTATATATATTATATCATATAGGGAAAGGTTCAATTTCATTGATATTTTTCAAGTTGCTAATAATAGAAGGGGCAATTAAAATACATTATATTGGAGTCATTTATTACACAGGCCTGACCCTTCACCTTCTACTAGTAGCTCTTGAGGGCAGAGACTATTTTGTTTTCCATCTTTGTATACAGGATACAGCACAGTCATTTGCACATAAATATTTAGTGGATGCTTGCTGAATTGGATTGATTATTTAGGAGTACATAGACTAGTTTGGAAATGTTATATTTTATAAATCTTATATCTACAGTACCATTACATTTCATTTTTGTGTTACTTCTACTTAC
This sequence comes from Gymnobelideus leadbeateri, assembly GCA_011680675.1. NCBI lineage: Eukaryota > Metazoa > Chordata > Mammalia > Diprotodontia > Petauridae > Gymnobelideus > Gymnobelideus leadbeateri. The sequence continues at coordinate 901,761 of WOXC01005190.1, read as the reverse complement.
TTCAATATTTAATGGATCCATGATTTCATTCTTGTGAGCACTTTTTCCTCTGTTGATACAACATCAGAAAACCTCCATGCTTTAGTTGATGTTTTAATGAGTTTTTGTGACCAGACAGTTTTGTGGTTCTGTAAAAATCAGATAACACCAACCCACTGAGTCTAAATCTTTCTTATTAGTCATATGGAAAACCTGCTGATATATTAAAAAAGTAATACAGGAATATGAATAGGTTCACCCCAAACAAAATACTATATTTAGAAATGTAGTATGGATGCTTGCTTAGAATTGTCTCTATAAATACTCTACAGGAAAAAAAATATTACATAATGTACACAAGAAACAAACATCAAAATGCTAAGAAGTAATTATTGTCCATGAAAATGTGCTATCCTTTATATTTAAATATGATACCATGAGCATTGGAAAATTGTTATTTTCCAATGGTGATAATGAGTATCTGCTGACCTCTATGATCCTTTTATGATGAAAATACTCTCTAGTTAAAGGTAACTTCCTTCGCAGAAAGTTGGCAAAATCAGTTCTATATTGAAACCAAATGAATCACCTTGCCCAGAGCTGCATGTTTAATCAATGAATATTATAATTAATTAGGAATATAGATTCTAGTCCTACCCCTGCATTATTTCAGAAGAGAAAACCAAAGCCCTAACCTTTGATATGTCTTTGCAAAGGCTGCATAGCAAATTAAGTTACAGAGACGGTATTCAAATGCTCCAATCATAAACAAAGTATATTCATTTGATCAGTCACAAAGTACAAAGGTCAAAAGTTTTCTACCCCAAATCACAACTGAATTATAATATCATCAATTGCCACCAAGTACCCTTTCAAGGGGCACTGAAAAGCACAAAAGCCATCCACCCCTAGGTCACAACTAGGTTACAATATCATCATATCATTCAATACCCAGGGAGAGGTCTCTTCTTCATCCTGACCCAAGGCAAGTTCTCAGTGTTTTCTGTTCCTGGGAAGACAAAGCTTAACAAGCCACAACAAAAAACATACACATTCCAATGTCCTCATCAATTCAATTTTCTGTCTTTGAAATCAACCTAGGCCTAACAACAAGGTCTGAGGAATGAGCACAAATCATCAGTACACTCTCAGGACCCCTGAAAACATCAACAAGACCCTCCTCCATGATTTCTGTAAACATACGACAAGAAAATCCTCTTTCAAAGCTTCTAAACCAACAGCAAGGTCCCAGGACTTCTTCAACAATAGCAACATCCTCCCTCAGCAGGTGAATCTGACAAAGTAACAGCAAAACATACAGAAAAAAGTACCAGTACCACAGTCATGCTTCCTCCCAGTTCTCCTCTCTTCTCATTTCTCAGGACTTCTCAATTCTCAGTTCAGTCCTCAGTTCTCATTTCTCTCTCTCCAGCAGTGGCAGTCTAGCCTCCAGGTGCTGGCTCCCAGAAGTTCTGGACTCTCTCAGCTTGGGCTTCTCCCTGTTTCACCCTTTCCTGTTATATCAACAAGTTCAATGGGTATGGGAGATCTTCAAATCCCATTACCATTACATTCTATGTAAGACTACAATAAATGTTTATTCATATAACCTACAATGACTCATAGTGGTTATTGAAAGATTGAGGACTGAAACCACAGAGCATAAGAACCAAGCATATTAGAACCAAGGTGATAAGGATTATGGCCAGGAGTTGTAAACCTAATCAGAGATGGAGAAAGAAAGAAGATGTTAGAAAATCAAAACTGAATTAAAATTCTCGATCGGTTAAAGACAAGCAGATTGAAAAGAATAAGATAATATCCTGGGCAAATAGAGATCAATATTTTTTAAAAAAGTAACTTGATCCTTAAAGAGGATTAAAATATTTTAAAAATATTTAAAATCCATATTTCAATATAATAGGTTTTATTCTAAAACCATATATTTTATTCTATGTGTTCAAAAAATTTTCTGTGAAAGGGGGCCATGAACTTCACTGGACTACCAGAAGGGCCCATGATACAAAAACAAAACTTGAGAACCCTTGACACAGAATAATGGCTAAAAAATACTGAAGAGATTTAAGTTCATGATGATCCCCAAAAGGAAATGGGTATATTTGGGGGGGCAGGATGTAACAATATAGTGATTTGATTTTTATAATTTGAAGATAATTCTGGTTTTTAGTATATCAGTATATTTATCAGAGTAAAACATTCCTCAAATGAGAATAAGATGTCCAGGCTGACTGGAACTGGAACTTTAGCTAGAAGTTAAAAATTCTTTGGGTACATGTTTTATGGTCTAATAAAAATATCCATATCTCACAAGTTTGTCTTGACTTCTGCCAATGATTTTACTTCATGCTTGCATTAAAAGTGAGTCTTATCAGCAAAAATTATGCTTTTTCGAATCTTCGGTATTCATCTTTGTATTGTTTTCTTTATGAAAAATATTAGTTCTTCTTGAAAGCAGTTAGAAGCTGTTTTTTTCTATCTCATGTTATTGATTTCTTCCAACTTTAAGAAAGCTATACTCCTATACCAAATGGGAGTCAATAGCAATCAACAGCAATGTCCCTCTGAAAGGCTTTACCTATTTTCAGAAGACTGATTATGCCACTTGATAACAATAGTTTATCTGTCCCTGATGAGGTTCTTTTTCAGACCTATTTTCCTTGCTCTTCAGTAAGACTCTCCTTTTTATTATGGGATTGAATGACCCTGGAAGCACATGATTTTTCCCTGTCAACAATTACTACAATATATCTAACAGTAATATAGGTGTACTCTTTAAGGACTATAATTTTTCCATGTGTCAAACTTTGCATATCAAAAAATAGAATTAAAAATGCAACAAAAGGGAACAGTGAAACCCATATATAAATCATGAAATCTAGTGTTCAACTGACAGAATTAAGAAAAGGTGGGGAAAATAACTCAAACTAATTCAAACTAGTCAATGTCAAAGCTTCTAAGCTACCCTGTATAAGTAAAAGTGTACACACATAAACACAACTGTGACAAAATGATACCATATCAAAAACTTCATTTGTTATAAGTAATTAAAACAGAATTGTGTGAAATATTTCACCTTTCCTTTTCTCATTACAATTTTTTAATGATATGACTGTCTTATATTTAGAACATGCATTCACTCAAAGCTTGTTATTGAATATGGTATTAATTGTTGGCTTAAATTTGATATACACTAAGAAGCTTCCGAATCTTTCCAGAATATCTTTGTCAAATAGGAAGTTCTTATGAAATGTTTTGTCTCCTTGGGTTTATCTGTTCTACAAGTATGGATTGCTTCTGGGTCTGAATTCGCTATTCCATTCCAACAATAATTTTTATATTGTAAATAATACCCAATAATTGTGATGTTTAGTACTTTATAGTATACTCCAAGAAGTGATGCCTTTCTCCTTTCTTTCCATGATTTCCCTTTAAGAATTTTTCAACCTTTTTTCTTCCAGATCAATTCTGTTGTTATTGCTTCCTGTCCCATGGCACTAGGTTTTGTTTCCTTGGACAATCACCGTCAGAGTGGGACCTTTTCCCCTGGAGAACCAGCAACTAAGGCTGTACTGAGTCCGTAGTATAGTTCTAATATATAGGTATATATGTGATGAATTTGTTAACATTTCTGGGTACAGCAAACTTCTGGGAGGTCTTCAGAGTCAAGTTTTATTTCCTCGAATATTCTTACCCTGAAATGTATTAGATGTAGGTGTCCTGTTCTCCTATAATGTTTCATATCTTAGAGGAGCCCAGCAGTGTTTGTCTTTAGTTTGGTGGAATCTTTATGTACTAGTCGTCATAAATTGTATTGATCAGGGAAGCTGGACTTCCATGGAACTTTTCATATAATTGTCTTTGCCATAATTGTACTCAACCTCCCCTGCCTTTCTTTTACAAACAGTTTATCTACATGCAAAAAAAAGGAGAAAACAAAAGAAATTTCCTGTCTTTAATTGCATATATTATAAAAGACTCTAGATCAAATATTTTTAATTTGGGGTCCCTGAAATTTATTTTTTATGCAATTTGACAACTAGATTCCAATATAATTTCTTTGCAACATAAAACTGCAAAGAAGTTTATAAACTTCATCAGATTACCACAGCAAAAAAATTATTATTAAGGTGTGGCTAGGTGGCGCGGCAAGTAGAGTGCTGGCCCTGGAATTGGGAGGACCTGAGTTTGAATTTGGCCTCAGACACTTAGCGTGCGCGCACACACACACACACACACACACACACACACACACACACACCCCATAACCGTGTGACCTTGGGCAAGATACTTAACCCCAATTGCCCTTCAAAAAAAAAAGAATATTAAACTCCTACTCCAGGGTTAAAGTAATAATAACAACTTAAACTTTTAAAGTATCATAAAGTATACAATATCTTTTACTCATGATAACTTTCTCAGTTACTTAGAAAAACTTTTTATTATTCCCATTTAAAAGATGAGAAAATTGAAGATCAGGAAGTTGAAGTGATTTCTTCAAAGTTACCCAAAGTAGAAAGCGGATCAGACATGCTAAGTGATTTTTTTTAAGTTATCTTCTTTTGTGCTACAGCTGTCTTGTCCCTTCCCCCAATCCACATGCACATCATAGCAACCCACTCACACCCTATATAGAAAGAGAAGAGAACAGGATTTTCATTTTAAATTTAGGAACTGCCTATTCATGCTCAACCATTTAAGCTGGTCTTACATTTCTGGCACTCAAACTGACTTGGAATCTTGAGGTGAAATAACTTTCAGTATTTCATTTACTATGGTAGAAAATAGTACCTTCTTCATAGCTGTGTGGACAAAGTGTGGCATTTGAATTCATTGATAGCTTCTAAACTGTTACAAAAATAGTGAAGTGGCAAATGGAAATTCTTCCTGCACTTGTGCTTGAGGCATTACTGAAGGAAATTCTTTATAATATTCACAAGGGAATGTCACAGGGAGAAACCCATCTGGGTATAACTGCAATGTTGCAGTTAGTAATTGTGAAGAATGGGATTTTACATTTTTTGTTCTATTAATTTAAGGTTTATTAAGCCTGGTGGTTTGAAACTACATTTTTGTATCTTTCTACATACAAAAAATTAGAAGTCTGTTACAAATATATATTTAATATCTGCTATAAAAATTAGTACTTTATAAAATGTTAATGAAGGAATTTGAAAACATAGTCCCCTGGAATTCATGGCTATATCAATCTAAGGAATAATTATCTATGTTATATGAATATCTTATTTAGCTGTCAGAAATTCTTTACATTTCTTAGTGGGGGCATGTACAAGAAAGGCCATGACTTCCTGTTCCTAATTGGAATGTGGATATAATAAAATTTTGTTTTTCCACAGCATGCTTTTCATGCTTAAGGTACACAAGAATAAAAATGATTCTAAGAAGCATGCAGTGACATAGACATTTTAGAATGCCAAGCAAACTGTTTGAAGTCTTCACCCACTATGTACTCCAAATGATAAATAAATCATAGTGGTTGTACAAGCATAGTATAAGTTATTTATATTGCATGTGCCAGAGACATCAGAAACCACTATGTTCAAAAAAGAACTCATTGTCTTTCTTTCAAACCTAAAACTCTGTCAAATTCCCTATTCCTGTTCAAGGGAGCAGCATTGTTCTAGTCTTTGACATTTATAGCTCTGTTGTAATCCTCACTATCACTCTTCTCACATATTTGCTCAGTTACCAAACCTTGTCTTTTCTCCCTCGAACATCATCTCTTGCATTTGAAGTACCTCTGTACTCACACAAATAAAACCCCATTTAGGACCCTCATTGTCTCTTGCCTAGGTTAGTCTGCTAATAATAAGCTTTCCTGTCTTGTCTTTTACCCACTTCAGCCCATCCTCTATAATGCTACCAAAGTAATTTCCCTTTAGCTCAGATCTTATGAGCCACTTTCCAACTCAATCAGCTCCTGTGACTCCCTGTTTCCTTTAAGATAAAAAAAAGTGAACTCTTCTGCTTAGTATTTAAATTCATTCATTAATTGTCCTTAATTTATCTTTTTAGTTTCATTCCTTTCCCTCCCAACCTCTGTGATATAGCCAGATTTCCTTAATTCTGTTATTCTATCTTTTTACCTTTCTACTGTCTGCCCACAGTTCTGTGATGTACTCCCTCCTTACCTCTGCCTCATAGAATCTTTTTTTGACCTTAAAGACACAGATCAAGATCCCCACTTCAAAATAATAATGCCCTCCTTTCCAGACTACTTTGTATTTAACTGTTTTCTATTTATTTGCATTTATTCTCTTTGTATTTATCCAGCTTATTTATATATATATATGATATATTATATATGATATTGTATAGTATATATCATCTGCATGTGTATACTCACATAAATATATAATATATATTCTGCATATAATATGTATATATATAATTACACACATAAATATATATATATAATATATATTCTGTATATAATGTGTGTGTATAATTATATGTATACTTACCATCCAAATTAGATTGTAAGACAAGATGCCTGTGAGGTTGGATTGTTGTCTTCATTATATTTTTATCCTCATTCTCTGTACATAAAAAAATCTTATAAAAACTTTTTAATTATTGGTTGGATGAGATGTACTGAGATGCTCTAAAAGACTTTCATTGTATTTTCCCTGTGATTAATTAAACTGAGAATGATCTGAACTTGACCATGGATGAGAATGGAAAGGAATTACCATTTTCTAGTCAGTGACTCTATTACAAGAGCCTAGTTCTATTCAGGAAGAATATGATTGATTTGAAACTTCCTCATAACTTTTCCCATTACAATTCCTTTGTTTGAATAATCTTCACTTCTCCACACCTAGATAAAGGTTATAGAACCAAATTCTATGCCAAGTCTTCCTTGATTACCCCAGATTACATCTCGTTCTTCTGAAATTATTTTTTTAAATTTTTTTTATAAGCAATTGGGGTTAAGTAACTTGCTCAAGGTTACATGGCTAGTCATTATTTGTGTGTGGGTGCTCATTTTCTGAGGCCAGATTTGATCTTGGGTCATCCCAACTCCAAGGCCGGTGCTCTTACTGCACCATCTAGCCACCCCTCTTCTGAAATTCTAAAGCCCTTAGTGATAAGGCCATTCATTTGATACTTATAGGTTCATGGAAACAGAACTACAAGGAACTCTGTAATTCTACTCTTTCATTTATAGATGAAGAAATTGAATATCAAAGAAAGTAAATGATTTGCAAAGAGACAGCTAGTAGATAACAAAACTTGAATGTGGACGTAGGTCTTCTTAATTCACAACCTTTGCACTTTCTAGAATACCGTATACATGCTTCATAAATATGCTTTTGCTTCATCAGTTATCTTTTCATTTTTTGTGTTGGTGTAAGTTCACATACATAAATACCTGCATGAAAATGTGAACATTTATAAGCTTGCATATATGTGTACAATGAATGTACATGCATGTACGTGAGTATATATATTATCTGCCTACCTAAATTATAATAAAATGTAACTAGCATTTATATGGCATATTAACATTTTCAAAGATATATTTAATCCATAATAGCATTAATTATCTATTAGGGAAAGCAATATAGGTATAATTTCAATTTTGCAGATGACAAAATATATTGACTTCTTAAGTTCAGAGGCCAAAAAGAATTCCTGTATCTTTATGTTATCCAGAGAACTTAACATAATGTCTTGACCAGAGCAGGCCCTTAACACATGTGTTGATTTGACAAATTAAGAGAAAGGGTAAATTCCTTCTATAAGACATTTTAAGCAAGCATTTCATCTGAAACCATGTGCTTCCTCACAGTCATGGGCAATTTTTAATCTACATTAGCTCAGTGATATATTAAATTGATTAAGATAATAAAAATATTGTAATATGTGCCCCTTAAATACTTAACTCCTTTTTGGCAATCTGAATATGAAAAAAAGTTCTTTCTGTCTTTGAAATCAACCTAGAACTAGACAGAAAGTTCCTCTCTGAGGAACTTTGGAAGAACAGGTATAAAACATTTACATTTTCAGGAGAGATGGAAGGAAGTTTAGTTCATTCCTTAGATGAAAATAACAAGGTTGAAAAAAGATCCCAATAGACTAGAACAATGTACCAAAACTAATAATAATTTCACCAAGATAAATATTATATCCTAGCCTTAGGTTCAAAAATATCAACTACACAAGTGTAGAAAGGGAAAGGCATGGAAAGACAATGTTCTTTGTGAAGAACATCTGAACATTTTGGTGGAGTAGAAGTTCAGCATAAATCAATATTATGATGTGGAATTTTTTTTCTAAAGAAACTAACACAACCTAAGATTGTATACAGAAGTCTCTAGTGTCAAATATCAGATAGGTACTACCACTAATATATTTTCTCCTAGGCAAGCCAGTCTAGAATATTGCTTTCAACTTTGGACAGACTAGAACCTGCCCCTGGAAAGAAGGCCACCAAATTTATCTTGTCTAGAGAAGAAAAGGTATGGGAAAACACAACAGATTGTAAGTTCTTTGAGGTCAAAGAATGTATTTCTCTCTCTTTTAATTCTCAAAGAATAGCACTGACACATAGTAGGCACTTAATAAATGTAAATTGACTTGAAGAGGTGGAATGATAGCTATGTATGAAATGACTGTTATTTAGAGAAGTTATTATACTTAATTTTAATGGACCCATGAGACCCTAGGATTCATGGACAAAAGTTTTGAGTGAAAAGCATTTTACTCTGTATAAGGAAAAAAAACAACAAGCAAACAATTTTAACAGTTTCATTTAGAAGTCAGTTAATGATCTGACTTTAGGTGAAGTGAATTACCTAGTGTTGCTATTGTTGAGTTGTTTAATAAGACAAGTTCGACTCTCTGTGACTCCATTTGGGATTTTCTTGGCAAAGATACCAGAGTTGTTTGCCATTTTCTTCTACAACTCACTTTACATTTGAGGAACTGAGGCAGAGAAAGTTAAGTGACTTGTCCAGGGTCACATAGCTTTTAAGTATCTATCGACACATTTATTCTCAGGCTGCCTAAGTTTTCTATTGCTGAGGTTCTAGGAACAGAAATTCTATGACTACATATTCGGGACTGCTATTCAGAGAAGTGGCAAAGTATTTGACCCATGGTATTGGTTCTGACTCTAAAATTACATGATTCCATAATTTAAAATCATCAACAGGAGAGAAATCTAAGTTAATGTTACTTTTCAATACTTGAGCACATAGTCAGCCAAGAATTCTAGAAACTCATTATTTAACTTAATCAGGGGTACTCAAACTCTGAGAATAATGATACTATAAAAACTTGCATGTCTGTAATGGAAATGGAAATTTAAAAATCTTCCCTGCCCCTAGGACCTTTGATGGGCTTAAGAGACTCTGACAACCTTCCTTGAATTGAAAATATACTCTGCCCCCTAATAGGCTGAATGTGGTCACATGAAGCCTGTGGTAGGAGGTTTGGTTTTCAGGAATGCCTACACCTTGATGTTGTGTGATTGGGCAGTGTGTCAAGAGAGTCATTACATTCTCTGACCCTGGAAAAGGCTATATAATCCCTGATGTGAGGCTTTGCTTTGGGGCTCACTTTGAGAAGTGTTGGGTGATTTGACCAGATAAGACTCTGGGCAGCCGAGGAGAGCCCCTTGGCTTTGAAAACCCAGATGTTGATGCTTCCCTCTCTGGTAACTGTGATTTGGTATTGATGTATGTAATGGTTGGGCAGTTTGGAAGCCTGTCTGCTTGATCTGTTTGTTTATCTGTCTTGTAAATTCTGTCTGTATACTTTGAAGTTTGGGGTGCTGATCTTTTTTTTCCCCTGAACTAGGTAAATGATATATGTTTGATTGATTAAAGTAAGCTTGTTAACCCATTTTGAGTTGCTTTCCTTTATAAGAGCAGATCTAAGAACCTGTGTTGGCAGTCACCCTGGGGATGTTGGGGTGCTTGCTGCTACAATGTCACTGGTTTGTTTCAAGGAGTCAATCTAATAATTTTGTTAAGAAATTTTTTTCAGTAATAAAACTTGGTGGGGGGATAATTTAAAACTAGAGTGCTGCTTTGAGATTAGACAGGATCAGAGCAAAAAGAGTACCTATGGGAATAGAGCTACTCTATCCAATCAGATGCTTTTGTTGATTGACAGGTCATCCTTACCTCAGCAATATTAGAGATACCCTGTCCTCCATTTTAGTCATTTTAGAAGTAAATTTTCCATATTTTTCTCCATTACTCCCCCTTTTCAATATTAGTTGGCATTTCAACACTTCTAAATATATTACTTTTTATTTGAAAAGTATTTTGCTTTATTTGGTGAGTTTTCTAATAGGCACTCATATCTTTCTAAACATTTTATCACTGTCTATAGATTGCTTTATTGGAGGAGGGTATGCCTCTAATGCCCACACCTGTCATTAAGCTATTTTTAACATGCTGTACACTTCTTAAAAAGAGAAAATTAAAAGAAAACAGATCTCAATGAAAAAAAAAAATAAATGCAGACAACTGTGAGTTCTTCCAAAATTATTTAGTTCCCTGAATAAAATGATTTTGTAGAGGCTGCCAAAATCCCTTCTTAAAATCAATAGACCCAAGATTTTCAGAGGGTACTGCAATCATTTCTCTCCTATTAACATATATAACAACATTTCTTTCTGCAGTTCAAAGTAACTTAATATTATTGATAATGTAATAGGTATCGATATCCAAAATCCATGTGAGACTAAAAGATGTTTGTAAGGAAGGGACTTAGGAGAAAGTATAGTCAGTAGAATTGTTCTTTTTCATTAGATGCTATGAAGGTTATAGAAATGTATATAGGGAAAAGTTACCTTGACCAAATAACTCTTAACCTGTGAAAATGCTCTTCAAATTCTTCTACTGAAATAGAGAAATATGAAGGAATACTAAAAAAGTAAGCATTCCAACAAATGCTAATTTTATTTTATTTTCCCCAATTATTCTTTTTATTTTTCATGTTATTAGAAGCCAGGAAGGACAGATAGTCATGAGGGTCATTGTAGGCCTCAGGCTGAGGGTGGATGTCAAGAGAAAAGTGTGATTGCCCTTATTAAAAAAAGGTGAACCATAAATTTTAATGAAATGCATGAAGCAAAAAGAACTGAAGGCCTAAAGAGTTTCACATCAAATGTTTACTACTTGTATGCTAAGCGAAACCAATCAAAGTATAAAGCTTTTATTCATCTGAATACTGAATAATTTGTATTTCAAAGACGTGCAGAGTAGAAAGTAATAATATAAAAAGAATATACATTATATATATACAAAAATGGAAAATTATATATAGTGTATATATGTATATGCACACATATCTCAATACATGTAAATGTATCTGTAGTATATGTGATACAAAAGGTATTATTATATATGCATATATTTTGCATGTATATACATATGTATGTATTCTGAGCTTGGGAAAAATGAGTTTTAAAATCTCCTGAAATAAAAAAAATTTGCAGAAGGTTTAGTTCTTTTGCTAGTTATTCTGCTAATCATCTATATACGAGTTGATGAAACATCCATTTCATCTTTGAAGTGTAAATGATGATTAGAACTTTAAAATGTATATAACTATAGATGCTATGTGTGACATCTCAATATTCATTAAGGCTGTATTATTTTGGATGATGATTAATATTTGTGAGGCTAGAAATAAGAGGAACAACAGGCTGCTTCTCGATGTTACCTTCCTTGAAGTTTCTAGGCTATTTCATCAGTTATAAGTTTCTCAGGAATGTACTTTCAGAGCTGATTTTCAAAATGTTACTGCACTTTTATTTTATAATCTTACAGTCTGAATGGAAACAAGATCACTGTAATATGTGTAGCAATAAGACTTTTGTAAAAAATTAGTCTTCTTATACAAAAGGAAAAAATAAAGTTAGAATCAATGTTTTCTTGGTCATATCAAGATATTGGTTCATCTCACTTTTTCTTTTTCACACTAAGCGATATCATGTTTTGTTACCTGCACAGATTATGAAATATCCACAACTTGATAACACCCTAAAAGACAAGAAAAATCCACAAATCAAGGAATGATTATTTGAACCAAAGTGTCCTGCAGTAACTAAAGTAAGCTCTTTAAAATAATTATATTCAAACTAAAAAGACTAAAGTCTCTCTCCCCTTTCTAAGATACAAGGCAATTTAATCCATGTCAGTGAGAGAGATACTGGCCTTCATTAATATGGTTAATTGATTTTTAAGAGTTAGAGAGAACAGTACTATCAGATACATCAATATCATTCATTCCTTGGTCAGCTAAAAGCAGCACCTCTTTAATTGTAGGCTTGGCTGGCAGCCTTTAAGGGGGCAGGAAGTCTGATCTTGAAATCATTGAGTTTGTTCTTTTGCTGCCTAAGGCATAAAAGGCTCATGCTATGAGGAGATAATGTCAAAGTTTCAGTGGAATTTCCACTGTCCTCAAGAACAACTATGTAACCTAGCTGGCTAGTTGCCATGTTTAATGTGGAAATATTTTTTAAGCTTAGAAATAGCATCCTTTATACACATTGTTTTCTGTAAAGTTATTTTTATTGTATTCTATGCTATATGAATTATCATTGCCTTCTAATGATTAGCCTGAATCACTGTACTGACCTGAATCAAGTCTGGTCCAAAATATGTGGCTGTCTATACTAGATGATTCTAGATAATACACTGACTGAAATGAATGTACATATATATGTGCGTGTGTGTGTGTGTGTATACATATATATACACACACACAATGTATATACATGCATACACACATATAAATATCTATACATATATGCCTATATACATATATACAGATACACACATGTATGTATGTAATATATGTATATATAATTATGTGTACATTTCTATCATTTGTTTTTTATCATTTCTGTCTCTGTCAACTCTTTTTCATCTTTGTCTTTAGAAACCTTTGTTATATGCCTATTCTTTCTAAATAATTGGGAACCAAGGGGCATGATCACTAGAGTGTTGGACTTCAATTGAGCAAGGCCTGAGTGTGAATTTCAATATTAATATGTATTTATTTGATGTTACCTATTATAACCATGGAAAAGTGAATTGTACTTTATGAGCCTTAGTTTCCACACTTGTAAAATGGGAAAAAATAATGGAATGGAATACCAGTCTCTACTGTGAGGTTCCAAAGTGTGTGGGGGAAAAGGATCATTCTAAAAAAATATTAGCTGCTGGTGATGGTGGTGCTACTACTGCTACTATTAAACTGATTAGCATTTTCCTGTTGGTACATAACAATAAATCAGTACACGTTACAACAACTCTTAATCTCTTCTGTTGTATTCTATTCACAAATAAATAAATAAATAAATATAATTTTTTAAAAATGAGTTGGACACATACTGAATTGGTTATCTTCCCAGAGGGAGTGGGTGACAAGGGAGGAAGGGAATGGATGTGAGATTTCAAGTTTTAAAATTAAATGTTTCAAATGTATATAAATACTATTATTAATACTATTTTGCATGTAATTGGTAGATAAGATGTGCAGGCATTTGGGCACAGAGATTCACCTTGCCCTAATGGCAAAGTCAAAGGGGGTATGGGAGAAGATATGGGAGAGAGTAGATTGGATGAGGGGATATCTCGTGGGACTGCTATTCTGGGGTGGTGGGTAGGAAAAATGGGGAAAAATTGTAACTCAAAATCTGGTGGAAATGAATGATGTAAACCAGAAGTTAATAAAGCATTTGTTAAAATAAAAAAAAAATGAGTTGGAAGGAATCCCCCAGGTTGTCAAATACTGTCAAATCCAAAAGAATGAATACTGTTTTTATTAATCCTTATGAGCTGTAATCTAGCCCCTGTTTGGAGGTCTTCAGGAATAGATAATGCACTGCCCTATAAAAGAATATATTTATATTGGATTGAAGGAATATATCAAATGTCCAAAATAATGGTTTACTTGGGAAATACTTTTGTGTTAATGTAATGCATGAAACACTTTCCCTGCTTTGTTTCAAAATATTTTTACCTATTTATTATTTTTCCAGACCACAGACCATGGAATGGAATTCAGTAAGGTCCTATCTTATGTTTTCATATATGCAAAAAATCGAGTATTTGGGGACAAATATGATAAGGTTGCACTTTAAAACACTTTTTCCCCCTGAAGACTCAGATTAAATCACTTTAAAAAACAGATGTATTTCTCTTACTTAACCAACAGCTTAAAAACAACAGCAACAACAAATAAATCAGTAGTTTTTTTTTATTTATTGTTGTAGCATTTGAATTATGGTCAGGCTATAAGCAGCTTTAGTTGATATTTGTTTTGGATCAAAAACAAAACCAACGAAAATCCAAGTGAAGTGTAAGCTTATGGCACTTGAATTATTTCCTCAAGACATAGAAAGCATTTCTTGAATAGAAGTTAAGAAAAAGAAATAGATACCAATTTAATCACCTAGGGATATAAACTAAAGAATACATAATTATGAAATTATATCACTCCTTGGAATAATTTCCAAATGAGAATATTTTCAGGAATCAATACACAAATTGGTGTCAGGAAAAGGTAACAGAACTGGGCAGTCTTAACAATTTAAGGAAATGTTTTCCACAAGGAATCACCAAAGGTGATTTTTCAATGATGACCATGTTTTGAACGTCACATTTTTTTAAATAATCTTTTATGTGTACAATGACCTATCCTTTCTACTTAACTGACATCAAGTAGTGCAGAGAGAGTAAAGAGGATTGGAGAAAAGGGGGAGGATGGGAAAGCTGGCTCTTCTAATCCTGAGATGAATACAATCCTTGTCAATCAACAAGACTTCTGAGTCTTGCTTAGGGCAGGGGTTCTGTGGGGAAGCTCCAAGGCTTAAAAATCCCAACTCCAACTGTCAAAAGATGACAAGAAAAGGAACAAAAAAAGTGATTCTCGATGACAGGCAACAAAAGTTCTGCATAAGGCTAAAACAATGAGTTGGTGACTCACTGTACACACAGTCATAATCACTTCAATGTGGAGCTATTTATTTTATCATCCAAGCAATAATACAAAGCTATATTAATATATAAAAGTATGCATATGAAAACCACATGACAGAGGAAAATCTCTCATATAGACACATAACTGAAAGAAAATACCAGTGATGATATAAAAAAGAGTCTAGAAAAAAAAATGATTCCTGGTGTATTTGGACTAATTAAAAAAACAAAAAGTCAGTCAAGTAGAATGTGATGATGGATGTGATGAGCAATACTCAAAAGGTATTGGAAAACCACTTAAAGGTACATTATCACAATTTAATATCTGTAGAGATGAGTTTGACAAATTCTCAGTATTTGAGATTCTAAAAATTGGAAACAACGTGGTCAGGGTAAGCTTCACTTTTGTATAACTCTTCCATTATTGGATTCTTACCTTTGATAATATCACCCGCCACCTTCCTGTCCACCCGAAGAAGTTATTTTGATTCAAATGACTGAAATTTGATTCAGTTTTTTATTCTGACCCCTAACTTCTCTTCTGGTATGGTCACATAGTTTCTTTTTAGTTGCCTACTAGATATCTCCACATAAATATTCTACCATTACCTCAAAGTAAATTTAGCTTTCTTTTTAAACATGCCTTTCCTACCAACATCTCCATTTTGGAGCACAACAGCAATTTCTACCTAGGCCTAAAACCTTAATCATTCTGGACTCTTCCCTCTTCCTCAACCTTCACATACAGAAAATTTCCAAGTTCTGTCAGTTCTTCCTTTGAAATATACTTCATATTTGTCTTCTGCTTTCCATTTTATTTTTTTTTTGAGGGCAATTGGGGTGAAGTAACTTGCCCAAGGTCACACAGCTATGTTTTGTGTGTGTGTGTGTGTTAAGTGTCTGAGGCCTGATCCGAACTCAGGCCCTTCTGACTCCAGGGGCTACACTCTACTCACTGTGCCACCTAGCCGCCCTATGCTTTCCATTTTAAATGGAAGAACTCTAAGTTAGGCCTCTTATGTGTATGGATGGTGTATTGTCCTATGCATTATATAACCCCATATATCAAGCAGCAAACTGTTCCAGGATATATAGATATGATACTGTAGTCCCATCTCTCCTCACTCAGCTTCAGTAACGCAATTGTTTTCCCAGAAATCTTTTCCTTAGGAATACTTTCTAGATCTTGAGTGATAACTTGGAAGATTCCTGTCATTTCTGGGACATTCATACTGTATATTGGTTCCCATGTTCTGTCCTCAAAACCATACTAAACATAATAGGTACTAGAAGCAGTACCATCTCCTCCATGATACAGAGTAAGGAGAATATACAATGATTCTTTTGATGTTAGTCAGTACCAAGGTTAGCCTATGTCAGCAAAAAAATGGTAGAACACAACATATGTGTGTGTTTGCATGTATATGCACATATACGTGTGTGTGTGTGTGTGTGTGTGTGTGTAGTGAAGAAGTTATTATTAGATGGGAAATTACAAGAGTTGACTACTTGTAAGATTGAAGATTTCTATAACCTGCTATACCAGTTTCAGGCAAAACCTATTAGAGTTTAAGTATCAGAAGGACAGTCAGCCTTGATCCTTTATAATTAATGAATCCCCAAGCAGATAAATAATCAATAAATATGAGTTATTAAGTACACATGAGGTGTCCCATATCCCTAAGGACTAGGGATAAAAACAAATCACATTGTTCAAGGAACTTACATTCTATTTGCGGAGACAGCATTGCAAATATGTAACTTGTAACATGCAAGATAAATAGGACATGGAAGACAACCTTAGCAGTGCAGGCAGGTAGCAGGGGGACCAAGAAATGACTGCTACAGATGGTAACATTTGAATTGAATCTCAAAGAAAGGTAGGCATCTCAAAGGGTGAAATGAGGAGGTAAAAGCACATTCCAGGAACGGGAAACAAACAGTAGGTATAAAAAAGTGAGGTAGAACATCATGAACAAGGAAGAAAAAGTAGTCCAGTATGGTTAGACCATAGAGTGCATATGGGAGGGAGATAATATGAAAGAATACTGTAAAGATTAGAAGAGACTGGCTGCTAAAGCACTTTAAATGACAAATAAAAGAGGCTATATTTAATCCTAGAGATAATAAGGAGTCAATGGAATTTTGAGGGTAGGATATGACATGATAAAGTCTACACTTTGGGCAACAGTGAAAAATGTGAAACAAGGAGCAAACATGAAAGGTAATGAGAATAGTCTACTGGAAAGGTGATGTGCATCTGCATTAAGGTATTGGTTTTGTGGAGGAAAAAAAATTGAGAAAATCTGCTAACTATGTTTATCGGTTGAGAGAGAATGAAGAATAAAGGACAATGAAGATGCAAACTTGACTAACTAAAAAAAAAATTAT
Organism: Gymnobelideus leadbeateri; assembly: GCA_011680675.1. Taxonomy (NCBI): domain Eukaryota; kingdom Metazoa; phylum Chordata; class Mammalia; order Diprotodontia; family Petauridae; genus Gymnobelideus; species Gymnobelideus leadbeateri. Next base: position 884,401 of record WOXC01005190.1, on the reverse strand, counting down.
GATGCCCTAAAAAGGATTAAGGAAACTATGAGGAGGGGCAGGATTGGAAGATTGAGGAAGAATATGAGTTAAGCTTTAGACACATGGAATTAAATGCATGGACATGCAGTTGAGATCCTAATTAGGTAACTGATGATCCCAGAATGTAGCTCAGGTGAAAGATTGGTATTCATATATAGATCTTGGAATCATCTGCAAAGAGATGATAATTAAATCCCTTAGAGCTGATGAGATAACCAAATGAGAAGGCCCAGGAAAGAAATTTAGGGAATTCTCCCGTGACTGGGTGTGATATGGAGAAAAATGTTGTGGGAGCATCAAAAAGAAAATAATTGAGACAGTGATTATTATGAATGAATAAATGAAAAATCATCTATTAAGGCTTTAGAATGCATGAGAAACTATCCTAAGTGTTGGGGATACAAATACAAAGGCAAAGATAAAAGCCAAGCCCTCAAGGAGCATACATCAAATGTGGAAGGTGAAACACAAAGGGGAGTGGTGTCTTGTGAAAAGGCACTTTGGTTTGAAAAGTTTCAAGGACAATGATTGAGGCCAACATTTCCTCTCTTTTGACTCATTTCTCATCCCCTTACAATTTGGTTTCCAGACTCAACTAAAACATTTATTTTTAAAGTTACCGAGGATCTTATAATTATCAATTCCAATGTTGTCTTGTAAGTCCTCATTAACCTCTCTTCCATATTTCACGCTGTGGACCAAGCTCTCCTTCATGCTCTCTCCTTTCTGAGTATTCCTGACACTGGTTTCTCCTGGTTTTCCTACTTGTCTTTCTATTCTCCTCAGATGCTAGAACATTATCTATGTTCTATGACCTAACTATGACTATCTACTAAAGTTCTATTGTGGGCTACCTACTCTTCTCTCTCAGTTCTCTCTCTATTGGTGCACTCCTCAAAACTCATATTTCCTATTATCATCTCTATACAGTGGGTTTCCAAATCAACATATGCAGCCCTCTTTCTCCTAATGTCCAGTTCCCTATCACCAACTGCTTTTAAATATTGCATATTGAATATCCTACAGACGTCTCAAGCTCAACATGCCCAATATAGTCCTTATTACCTTTACTCCAAACCCACTCTACCTCTTAACTTTGATATTTCTGTCACTCCGTATTTCTGTCGTATTTTAGCTATTCTTCAGGACACATGGATTCATAACCTCAGCAATATGCCTAATGATTTACTCTCACCTTCAATATCCAAATCATTTGCCAAATTTATTTATTCTTTCTGTATACTATAGCCAATTTTTCTTTCCTTGACTCCACTCATATTGTCACCACTCTAGTTCAAACTCTTGTCACCTCTTGCTTGAACTATCGTGTTAAATTTCCTGATAGATTCTGTGCCTTGACGTGTCTCCCTTCCCACAACTGCCAAAGCACATGTCTGATTATGCTACTCTCTTGCTCAAGAAGCTTTTGAATTCTTTGATCAACTATAAACTTTGTTTTCAAAAAAGCTTTTGCTTTTTTTGATCAAATATAGACTTTAGTGTTTGCATCCAAAGTACTGAATAATCTGTTTTCAGTCTATTTTCTCGGACTTAGTCCTTTTTTGAAGTCTTTAGTTAAGGATATGCTGGAGCCAGAAACCACCATTAAAGACCCAAATGTTTAATTTCCAGTGTGAACATTTGCTGATAAGAAAATCAGTAACGCATACAAATCATAGCTTGGTTTTCTCTGGTTTCCTTCCTTCCTTCCTTCCTTCCTTCCTTCCTTCCTTCCTTCCTTCCTTCCTTCCTTCCTTCCTCCCTCTCTCTCTCTCTCTCTCTCTCTCTCTGCCTCTTTCTGTCTCTTTGTTTCTCTCTTTTTTCTAGACCTTAAGAAAGTGTTAACAATGCAAACAAACTTTAAAAGTGCCTGTGCAAATGTTTTTTCTTCTCTTGGAGAGCTCAGTCATTAAAAATTTATCAGCGTGGCCCTATCTCTCGCTTTAGAAACCTTACTTTAACTTAGCAAGAGGGTGGTAGAACACTTGGGAAATAATGATAGCATGAGGTTTAAGGCTAGTAGGCTGATAATAAAAAAATAACAACTGACATGTATATATCACTTTAAAGTTTGCAAAGTGCTTTACATTCACTGTCTCATCTGAGTCTTACAATTTGTTCACAATCATTGTGTTATTATTATTACTATCTTAATCATCATCATACAGCTTGCACACACAGACTATCGATTTCTCATTTTCCTGTTATATATTCCTTCTTCACCTCTATTATTTAGAAGTCCTAGCCTATATCAAAATTCAACTTGAGCCAACTTCTACATCAAGTCTTTCACAATTCTTACAACTCCTAGAACCCAGATCCTGTTTCCTTTCCTTTCCTTTCCTCCCCTCCCCTTCCCTCCCCTTCTGTCCCTGCCCCTCCCCTCCCCTCCCCTCCCTTCCCTTCCCTTTCCTTGGTCTACATTTTGTATTCACATATATATTTTTTTTTTCTTTTGTTCAGTCCTATTTAGTCATGTGCCAACCTTTCATGACACCACTTGGGTTATTCTTGGTAAAGATACTGGATTGGTAAGCCATTTCCTAATCCATATCATTTTTATAGATGAGAAAACTGAGGCAAACAGGGTTAAATGACTTGCCGAGGATCACACAGCTAGTAAGTATCTGAAGGCAGATTTGAACTCAGGAAGATGAGTCTCCCCGACTCCAGGACCAGTACTCTTTCCACGGTACCACTCAGCTGCCCTTGATTTCATGTGTGCATGTGATTTCTCCTGATAAATGTGAAATTATTTACATTAGTAAATTTTTTGCCTCTTTTTATCCCTAATATTTAGCATGTGTCTAACACACAGTTGCTACATGAGAAATGCTTGCTAATTGATTCACTGATTTTTAGCCTTTCATACTTTCTTAGTTATCTCTGTTTTGACCATTACAAGGTTTTCTAGATGTTTTGAAAGCAGCAGCCACCAAAAGCATGATTTTTGGCTCTATGAAAGACATTTTGCTAGAAACTATATCAAAATATTTATTTAGCCTGTTCCCTGGTCTCTAATTATCATCTGAAGACACTAGACAGAGGGCAACCAAAATTAAATTAACTGAATCTTGTAACAAATCAACCAATGATTTAATCAGGACTCTAGTAGCAATGTATTACCAATTCAGAACAGTCTGGGGATATGTAATCAAGCAAACAATATTGGGAATTTCTTCTTTTCTCCAGGGCCTCAATCCACATACAACCAATTGTAAAATTAGAAGGCACAGACTAATTGCGCATATGACCAGAAAGAATTATGTATTTCTCTCTCACCCTCTTTAATTACCCTCTGTTATACAAATCTGTGTCCTTGTATCCTTTCTGATGAATATAAGTGCTCTGAAGGCAGGGATTATTTCATGTTTGTCTTTATATCACTACTGCTAAGTACAGTGATTGGACATAACGAATACTTAAATTTTCCTTATGCTGTAAGGGCATGCCACTGTCAATATCTTTCTCTCTATCACAATAATAATTACTTACCTCTGTGTAAAGGCACTTAGGTGGCATAGGGGATACATTGTTGAATTTATAATAAGGAAGACCTGTGTTCAAATCTTGCCTCAGATACATACTAGCTGTGTGGCCCTAAGCAAGTCTCTTTACCTGTCTATCTCAATTCCTTTAATTATTCAATGGAGATGATAATAGAATCTCCCTTGCATGGTTATTGGGAGGATCAAATGAAGTACAATATGTAAAGTTCTTTGAAATTCTTAAAATGTTGGATGATGATGATGATGATGATGATGATGATGATGATGATGATGATGGGCAAGCATACCTAAAATTCATCATACCTTGCACAAGGAAGGTAGACATTCAGGGAGGCATTGTTTCATTAATGAATGAGTGAAGTAATACAGTTTTCAAGTTAATCTATGAGAATCAATTTTATTAATTTTCAGTAATTTTAAACTATGGCCTCCTATGTTCCATATTTCTTGCAAAAAAGAAAAATTGAATGAATAAGTGAATAAATGAACCAGAATACTAAATTTATGCCACAGGAATCAGCTTTACTTTGTCTTAGCATCTCTGGAGATTGGTTTTGTGGAAAGTAAAGTTCAGTTTTTAATTAATATTGGATTTGGGAATTATAAGTGGATTTCAATTATCTTAATAATCTTCCTATTTTCCTTAAATATAAATAATTAAGGGCTAAATGTAATACAATAACAATGCAAATATCAACATTCTACAAATGCAATGAAGAAACAGTAGTTAATGTAATGGTATCTTTTATTGGAAAGGGAGATGCATTCCCAATATATTTTGCAATTATTTGGGAAATACATCAAGAAAGCTATGAAGTTTGAAATACTCCTTACCTAATGAAAGGCAAGGCAAGGCAAGCTGTCACAAGGAGCATGTGACAGTTGATAACCCTGAATGAAGGGATGAAATGATAGTAGGGTAATGAGATTAAAGGACATTGCCTTAAAAATATAGGTGATCTAGGGGAATAACGGGAGGGAAATGATTGTAACTCAAAATCTGGAGGAAATGAATGATGTAAAACGGAAGTTAATAAAGCATTTGTTTAAAAAAATATAGGTGATTTTCGTCATATCTGGTTCTGCCTAAAATGTTGCAAAATAATGTTACCACAGCATTATACATAAGTGTAGTACACTGCCAATCTATTTCCTTCAGGCACATATCTTGCTGAATTTGCCCATGGAAATTTGCTCCCTGGTAGGCTTGTGAGTGCCCTGAGTAAAAGTTCCTTTACTCAGTGTAATTGAGCTGCAGATACATGGTAGACATGGGACACTGAGTAGAAGGGCAATATTGCAAACCATGGGTTGGACTATCCAAGGTTGCCTCATCCTGTCCTAGCTGTTTTAGGAAAGGCAAACAGATTAAAAGGAGACAAAGGCATGCAAAACATGAAGAACTATAACAAGTGGCCATGACTTTAAATAAAAACAAGAAAGAAATAAGGTAAATACCAAAAAAAAAAAAAGGGGGAACTTTAAAATCCTGGTGTATTGCAGCTCCTTCTGTCAGAGTCTTCATCACTTGTCTGAGCTTATAAAATCACACCCTTTGCTGAACTCCAATTTCTCTTTATTATTTCCATGAATTTTTGTGTGCCCAAGAGAACATTTGGAGGAAACAGTCCACATGTCTTTGTTTTCTCTGATTTTAACACCATTTACCTTGACTCCCTTAAGGTTGTTTTTTTTTCTTTTTCTTTTTTTTGGTTTTTGGAGAGCAATTGGTGTTAAATAACTTACCCAAGGTCACACGGCTAGGTTTTTGTGTGTGAGTTAAGTGTCTGAGGCTGGATCTGAACTCAAATCCTTCTGACTCCAAGGCCGAAGCTCTACTCACTGCGCCGCCTAGCCACCTCATGATTGTTTCTTAATGTCATTGTTGATTATTTGTGAATGGTATACATTTGGAAATCATTCTTCTTTTTTTTTTTTTGAAAGGGGTAAGGCAGGGCAAATGGGGTTAAGTGACTTGCCCTCGGTCACACAGCTAGTAAGTATAAAGTGTCTGAGGCTGGATTTGAACTCAGGTCCTCCCGACTCCAGGGCAGGTACTCTATTCACTATGCCACCTAGGTGGCCCAGGGAATCATTCTTTACTAAGTCTCTGTTTTGTCAAATAAGATAATAAATTGAATGCATTTGGTACAAGAACTGGGTTTTGCTACTCAATTGGTACATCAATAGGAAGATACAAAATCATACAGAAACAGATGAATCCACTGGGAAGATAGATATGAATATCCCTCCACTCACCCAACCTAAAATGAATATGAAATTCAGGCCTAATGACTTCAAAAATAACTTAATGATTCTTCAGCTGTGTTACCAGTGGGTCCTAGCCTCCTTTTCCTTAACATCTATTATGTCTAATCCCAAGGTCTAAACAAAATGAATAAATGAAAAAAAACATTTATTAAAAACTTATCATGGGAGACAGAGACAAAATGTAGACAATACAGGGAGTAGTGTCAGCAGTCCAGCCAAATTCTTCTAATATTCCCCTCCAAATAACTTTAAAATGGTGTCTCCAATAAAATTTTGGAGTGGAAGAGCCAAGAAAAGATCAAAATGAGCTATTGTTCCTAGAATAAAAGAATTTAGGAGATCAGCAAGAAAGGACTGTGACATTAAGGTAGGAGCTGGCAAAGTGATCATGTAGCATGGTCAGAGCACAGTGATGGCAACAATAACAGCTTAAGAAATCTGACCCTAGAGATGGTAAGGTGGTTAGAAAACTGGTCAGAAAGAGGTCACAAGGGACCCTTGCTAACACTGGGTATAGCTGGCAACTACTGGTAACTCTATTGACCAAACACAGTTCTGGGTCATAGATGCAGAGCAAAGAGAAGCAGTAATGGTTATTCCCAAGGGGGCAGGGACTTTGGACTTAAGTTCCAAGGCAGAGAGGAGCTCTTATGACTGTAGGAAAATAAGCGAAATGATTACAGTTTCTGGGGTAGATGAGTGCTAGCACTTGTGACTGTGAATGAATAGGGCCCATTCCTGAGTAAAGACCAGGAGGACTAAGATAACATTTAACTCCAGACTACAATACCTTGGAAGTACTAAAAACTTGCAGACTCCCAAAACTAGCTATGAAAGTAACAGTATTAAAAAAATCCTGAAGTTTGGGATAGTGATTCCCCACTACCAGATGAGAAGATTCTAACTTTAACATACAGTTAAAAGTCTAAATAAGTTCAAAAAATGAACAAATAAAAAAAAGAACTTGACTATAAAAAGCTACCATGGCAAAGGCTAATATACAAACTTAGAAGTATAAAACAACGTGAAAAAAGCTATAAGCAAGGCTTTGAAGAGAGAAAACATGCTAATTAGACACAATTCCAATAAGGATTCCTGAATATGGTAAAGGAATAAAAAAGAATGGTAGAGGGAGGCACAGTCAAGATGGCAGAGTAGAAAGGGAACTTCCATATGTCTCCTCCTCCCACTTCCTCTAATTCATGTAAAAATGAATCTAAACAAACTTTGGAGCTATAGAACCCACAAGATTACAGAAAGAAACTAGCTTCCTGTTAAAGACACTCCAGCAGCCCAGCAGGAAGGGGCCAGAACAGCACTCTGGGAGCCAAGCCTTGTGTGAGCCAGAGGTTTTAGCCCCAGGGCAGCCTGACCAGCCACCCACTGGAGGGATTTCAGATCATCAGCAGCTGTGGTGGTTTCCAGAATTATCAACTCATAGATGCTAAAGACAAAGTGAGAGGTCAGTGTAGACTTTGCAGGAACAGGGTATTTTTGATTGGGGACTGGCCTTTGCCCCTGGGGTGAGAAGTGGCTGAGGCTCCATGGCCCTGCAGCCCACTGCTGCTATGTGCCTGCTTCAGAGCTCCTGGCCTGCAGATTGTAGGGGGATCAAGTGACCAGTCTGAGGGGTAATTGCTCTTGCTTTAACTTGCTTCGATCTGGATCACTGTCTACGGTGGAGGTCCTGGGCTGTGTGTCCAGTTTGCCAGAGCATGTGGAGGCTTCAGAGAGGGCAGCCGACTAATAGCTATGGAAGGTGATCAAACCCCAGCGATTTGGGACAAAGCTCCCCTTTCTGGTAGCAGAGTTCAACTGTAGCAAAAAGCTCAAAAGTCAAGTAATTGAATGGCAACATGAGCAAGCAAAGGAAACAAAGCAAGCTCAACAATCCAACTTCATACTCCTATTTTGGGGACAAAAAGGATCAAAGCATGGAAGAGGAGGAAGACAGCAAAGTCAGAACTCCTGCACCAAAAGCTTCCAAGGAAAGAATGGTAGAGGAAAAAATTTGGGAAAGAAATGAGAGTAATGCAATTAAATTATGAAGAGAATTAAATGTTTGATGAAAGAGGCACCAAAATAGGCACTAGACAGAGAAATACAGAGAAACAGAGACAGAGAGAGACACAGGGAGAGACACAGAGAGAAAGGGACAGACGGAGACAGAGACAAAGTGAAAGAGAGAATAATTTCAATACCTTAAAACACAGAATTGATCTAATGATAAAAGAATCACAATAATTCACTGAAGAAAAGGACTCCTTAAAAAGTACAATTTATCAACCAAAAAAGAGGTACAAAAGCTCAATGTAAAAAATAGTTCTGTAAAACTTACAATTTTCCAAGTGAAAGTTAATAACTCAACAATACATTAGAAAATAATAAGACAAAATACAAAATAATGAAAAATGGAAGAAAATGTGAAATTTTAAACAAAATTGGAAAAACAAAACAACTGACCAGAAAATGGATGAGGAAAGGTCATTTAAGAATTACTGAAATAGGGGCGGAGCCAAGATGGCCGAGTAGAAACAGCTCGTCCAAGCCTCTCTGCCCCCAGATTCTCCACAAACTATGTAAAAAAGGACTCTGAAAATCTTCTGGAGTCCCAGCACCCACAGAACGACACAGAGAAGCTAACCTCCCGCTGAGGACAGCCCAGCACCCTGCAGGAAGGACCAGCGCAGTGGTCTGGGAGCCGGCAGCGCGCAGAGCGCAGGAGCCGAGCCGAGCCCAGGTCCACGTGAGCCGAGGTTTTAGCCCCAGGGCGGCAGGGCCAGCAGCCGGCTGGAGGAACCCCAGAACACCAGGAACTGTGGCGACTCCAGAATTATCAACATAGACTTGCCTAGGACAAAGTAAGAGGTTAGTGTCCTATGGACTTTGGGACCTGTATTTGGGGAATGCGTCAGCTCCCTCCCCTGGGGGCTAGAAGCTGCTGAGGAGACACGCCACTGTGTAGTTTTCAGAGGCATTTCCGGCTCCCAGCCTACAAATCGTGGGGAGATCCAGCGATCAGTCTTGGGGGGTAATCGCTCTTGCTTTAACCTCCCTGGATCTGGATTGTGATCTAGGGTGGAAGTTGTGGGTGGGTTTACAGCTTGCCAGAAACGGAAGTTGCCCCCCACACGTTCGGGACGAAAATTCCTCTAGCTGGCCTTAAAGCCATAGTGTGGCAACAAGCCCAAAAGTCAAGTAATTAAGTGGCAACATGCCAAGGCAAAGGAAACAGAAAAATGCAACCCTAGACTCCTATTTTGGGGGCATAGAGCGGGAAAAGGACTGTGAGGTCAGAAGTCCTGCTCCAAAAGCCCCAGGGGAAAACATGAGCGGGTTGCAGGCCATAGAGGACCTTAAGAAGGACTTTAAAAATCAAATAAGAGAAGTGGAGGAAAAATTAGAAAGAGAAATGAGAAGGATGCAGGAAAAGTATGAAATGAGGGTCAACAGCCTGACTGAGGAAAACAACACCTTAAAAAATAGACTAACTCAAATGGCAAAGGAGGCCCAAAAGGGCAATGAGGAGAAGAATGCCTTAAAAAGTCGAATTTGCCAGATGGAAAAAGAATCTCAAAAGTTCACTGAGGAGATTCATTCCTTCAGAGTTAGACTGGAGCAAATGGAAGCTAGTGACTTTATGAGAAATCAAGATGCTGTTAAGCAGATCCAAACAAACGAAAGATTAGAAGGCAATGTGAAATATCTCATGGGAAAAACCACTGACCTGGAGAATAGATCCAGGAGAGACAATTTAAAAATTATTGGACTACCTGAAAGCCATGATCAAGGAAAGAACCTAGAAATCACCCTTCAAGAAATTCTCAAGGAAAACTGCCCTGATGTTTTAGATCCAGAGGGCAAAATAGAGGTTGAAAGAATCCACCGATCACCTCCTGAAAAAGATCCCAAAAAGAAAACTCCCAGGAATATTATAGCCAGGTTCCAGAATCCCCAGATCAAGGAGAAAATACTACAAGCAGCCAGGAAGAAACAATTTCAATATTGTGGAAACACAATCAGAATAGCCCAGGACCTGGCAGCTTCTACACTGAGGGAGAAAATAATGGAAGAAGGGGGTGTGGTCATACGATACATACATTGAATGTGTGTGTATATGGTTACAGTTATATATGGATAGAGGGCATAGGTTGATTTTGTTGGGAAGGGAGAGTACTCAAGGGATGAAATTATGAGGTGAGAGAGGAAAGTGGCAAGAGGAGATGGGGAGAGACATGGTAGGGTAAACTATCTCATGTAGGGGAAGTGGTTGCAAAGGAGGGGGAGAATAAGGAAGGCTAAAAAGGCAAAACCACATTCACATTGAATTTGGTTCAGGGAGAAAATGACATACATACTAAATGGGATATCTCAACCTGCAGCAGGATAGGGGGAAGGGGGATGAGAGGAGGGATGATGGATGGGAGGGCATCCTTGGGGTGAGGGGAGGTTGGAAGTACCCACTATAGAAGAGGGACAGGATCATGTAGGGAATGGACCAGGTGGGGGGTGGGATGAGTGGGAGGGAATTATAAGCAGCCTTGAACAATATATCTACTATGATAATGTTTTGCAGAGCTAGACATGTACAACATATACTGAATTACTTATATCCCAAGAAGGAATGGGTGACAAGGGAGGAAGGAAATGGATCTGAAATTCGAGGTCGTAACATTAAATGTTTCAAATATATATATAAATACTATTATTAAAAAAAAAATAAATGACGTTCAAAGGCAGAAAAAAAAAGAATTACTGAAATATCTAAAAGGCATGATAAAAGGAAAACTCTAGACATCATATTTGAAGGAATTAGGAAATCCAACAGCCTTAGGTTCAGAGAGTAAAATAGAAATTGAAATAATGCCCTGATCACCTCCTAGAAAAATCCCAAAATAAAAATTCTATAATAAAAATATAACAAAAACTATAATGATAATCATAGTAAAATTCTAAAGCTCCAAAGTTAAGGAGAACATAATCCAAGCAGACAGAAAGATACAATTCAAATATGTGGAGTCATGGTCAGAATTACACAGGATTTAGCAGCTTTTATGTTAAAGAAGTATTATATTCTGGAAGACAAAAGAGCAAGAAATAAAAGCAATAATAACCTACTCAGTAAAATAACTACAACCCTTTCAAAGAAAATTTGACATTTAATGAAATATTAGACTTTCAAGTGTTTCAAGTGTAAGTATGAATAAGACATCATAAGGCACTCTATATGGTTAAATTGTTTATATTCCTATATGGGGAGGTAATACGTGTAAGTCCTAAGAACTTTTATTATTATAAGGGCAATTAGAAAGAGTCTACATAGAGTACAAGATAGTGAGTTGATTTTGTTGGGATAATGTCAAAACAATGCAGATGTGAGAAATGTGGAGGCACTTGGGCAAGGGGAAAGGTAGAAGAAGAATGGGGGGAATTGTGTCATATAAAAGAGACACTCAGAAAAGCTTTTACAACAGAGGGGGAAATGGATGAAGTGGCAGCCAATGCAAGAATATCACTCCTATTGAAACTGGTTCAAAAAAGCAAAGATAGATAGATAGATAGATAGATAGATAGATAGATAGATAATTAGGTAGGTAGATAAGCATGAATACACACTTATTTGGGTTTAGATATCTACCTTACTGAAGGAGGAATTTGGAGGGGAAGGTGATAATAGAAAGGGACAAATTATAATAGGTAGGGCATGGTAAGGGTGGCAATGGTCAAAAAGCAAAACTGACTTTTGATGAGGAAGAGGGGTGAGAGAGAGAATAAATGAAAGAGAGAGAGATGGGGCCACTAGGTGGTGCAGTGAATAGAGCATTGTCCCTGGAGTCAGGAGGACTTCTGACACTTGACACACTTACTAGCCTTGTGACCTTGGGGAAGTCGATTAACCCCAATTGCTCTCCACAAAGCAAAAAATAATGAGACATAAAGAGACATGGAGAGAGAAGGACAGACAGAGACAGAGAGAGACAGAGACAAAGAGAATGAAAGAGAGAATAAACAGAACAAAAACGGGATGAAGGGACATACAATTAGTAATCATAGCTGTGAGTGTGAATGGAATGAGCTCACACATAAAAGGGAAGTTGATAGCATAATGGATTAGGAACCAGAATCCAACAATATGCTGTCTACAGAAAAAAATAAAAAAACACTGGAAATAAAAAAAGCAGCAGTCATGTTCCTAGGCAAAGAAAAAAATAGACCTGATTAAAAGATAATCAAGGAAAATACATTTTGCTAAAAGGTTGATTGGGTAATGGTTGTTGTCCTTCATTCCTGAAGAGAAGCAAAATAACTTTGCTATGTCAGGGTCAAAGTATTGTGTGTCTAGCTGTGAGTGATCAGACCAATATGAGCTTAGAAGTCTCTATGTCAGAAACAAATAACTCATATCAACATTGGGAATGGAGTTGTCTCTAAATCTGTGCATCTCATGTTTCTTTTGAACTATTGCAATTTTGCTTTGCTTACAAAGCATGCTACCTTCTTTGATGTGGACACATTATGCTGGATGGCCCTATATGAGTGTTTCCTGTGTCTCACAATCAATTCCAAAGTTCTTCAGAGAAACCCTGAGAGTGTCCTTGTATCTCTTCAGCTGACTTTCATGTGAGTGCTTGCCTTTATGTGAGTTTTCAGTAAAATAGTTTTTAGGCAGACATAGATTTGATGTTCAAACAATGCAGCCACCTAATCAGAGTTGTGATCTTTGCAGCAGTTTGAATGCTTAGCAGTTCAGCTCAAGAAAAGGACCTCAGTGTTTGTTACCTTATTTTGCTGGGTGATCTTCAGGATCTTCCTAAGAAAATTCAAATTGAAGTGATTTGCTTTTCCATCCTAGTGATGGTATGTAAACTGTCCAGGTTTTACAGGCATAAAACAATGAAGTCAGGAGGCAGTCTAATACTTCCCTCACCCACTTTTCCTTCATTCCTTCCTTCTTTTTTTACAGTTTTAATTTTTAATTTATGGAATAAAACAAGCATTTCCATTAAAGTACAATATAAAAAAGGAATGCATAAGAAACTGCAAATCTACTATGCAAAACGTCCCTAATTTTCTACTTTCTTTCTAAACTTGGCTACATTTTCTTTATTTGTCCAAACCCTTTTTAATTTATTGTGATCAAAATAATCCATTTTACATGTAACTTTGTTCTCTATCTCTTGTTTATTCATAAATTATTCACTTATTCTTAAGTCTGATAAGTAATATATTCCATGTGCTTCAAATTTTCTTGTAAAATCTCTAATTATGGAAGAGGATTCTGGGAATATTGTGGAACAGGTCAGAAATTTCCAAGTTCTCAAGATATTCCCCCACAAAAGAGATGAAACAGCACCTTAGGGTGAACACTCTGTGTTCACCCTAAATAAATAAATAAAATTGGGGATAGAACAGTGGTATTCCTGGGACAATAGAAGAATATATGAAGAAAATTCCAGGATGAGAGTTGAACCTTGTGAAGATTAAACACCTCTAGCTTAGATCCTCTATCTGTTTAAGCAACAAATGGCAAGCCCTGGGGTTGGCTGGGTTGGGAGGCTGCCTCTACCCAGGAACTTTTACCCACAGGAAACTGAGGGAATTTGGCATTCTGAGTCAGGGGAGATTGAAGGAATCTCTGCTGACAAGGAATACCAGACTCATTCATGCTGTGGAGACATAGAGGGTGTTAAGAAGCATCCAACACATGCCCATTGAGTGCAGAAGCAGTGGGGTGGGGATGCCACTGGTTTGGGACACTTATAGGAAGCTGGAGGAAACAGTTTATGTTCCAGGGCAGATGGGAGAACTGAAGGAGGATCAGAGGGCAGAGGCACACCTGCGCCATTACCCAGAAGTGAGATAATTTATAAAAAAAAAAAAAAAACCTAAGCTATTATTATTTTTTTAAATTATTATTAAAAAAAATCAGAGTCAAAGGAGAAAGAATACAACCATAGAGAGTTACTATAGGAATAGAGACGACCAGGATTCATCTTCAGAGGAGGATACTGAAATAAAGAAACCCTCTAATACCACCACTGAGTACAGAAAAATGGTGACCTGGCCAAAAAGAATTCATAGAAGAATGTAAAAAATAATTTTAAAAAACAAATGAGAGAGAATGAAGAAACACTTAAAAAAAAAGAAGGAAATAAAAAACAAGATTATAAAAAGAAATTCAACCAATTAGGTATGGAGATCCAGAATCCTTTTTTCCAGTTAAATCTATTATTGTTGTTGTTGTTGTCATTGTTATTATTATTATTCCTATTAATTTATTTTTAGTTTTCAACATTCATTTTCATAATATTTTGAGTTATACATTTTCTCCCCATCTCTCCCCTACCCCTACCCCAACATGCATTCTAATTAAACCTTCCCCCATCTGCCCTCTCTTCTATCAACCCTCTCCCTTTCTCTTATCCTCTTCCCTTCTAATTTTCCTATAGGGCAAGTTAGATTTATATATCCCGTACACACACATACCCACACTTAATTGTAGTCTACTGGGGGGCTGAGGGAGGAGGAAAAAGAACAAAGTTGTGGGCAGAAGTAAAGGATAGGGCTTAGAAGGTATAGAAAATATATGAACAAATGTAAAAACAAAGATCAGAAGTAGAATTTGATAGGGGAAACTATATGTCTATAATTGTATGTATTTATATATTTATGTATGCATGTGTATATATGTGTGTATATATATACACACACATATATGTATACATCTTTTGCTAATTGAATTGGGATGACATTGAATATGTAAATTAATTTGGGTAAAATTGTCATTCTTATTATATCGACCCTGCCTACCCATGAATAGTTAATATCTCTCCAATTATTTTAATCTGGTTTTATTTGTATAAAAGTGCGTCTTTTAAAAATAATTTTGTTTAAATAGTTCTTGAGTTTGTTTTGGCAGGTGCATTCCCAGGTATATGACACTGTCTAGAGTTATTTTATTTTATTTTATTTGCTTTTTTTTTTTTTTGGAGGGCAATTGGGGTTAAGTAACTTGCCCAAGGTCAGACGGCTAGGTTTTTGTTTGTGTGCGTTAAGTGTCTGAGGCCGGATCCGAACTCAGGTCCTTCTGGCTCCAGGGCCGGTGCTCTACTCACTGCACCACCTAGCCACCCCTAGAGTTATTTTAAATGGGTTATCTTTTACTGTCTCTTCTTGCAGAATTTTGTTCATAATATATAAGGATACTGCTGATTTATGTGGATTTATTTTATATGCTGCTACTTTGCTAAAATTATTTTTTTTCAATTAAATTTTAATTGTAGCTTTTGGGTTTTCCAATAATAGCATCATGTCATCTGCAAAAATAGTTTTATCACTGCATTCCATATTCTCATTCCTTCAATTTCTTTTTCTTCTTTTATTGCTATTATTTCCAGTACAATATTCTTTTTTTTTTTTTAATTTTTTAATTTTTAAAGCAGTTGGGGTTAAGTAACTTGCTCAAGGTTACATGGCTAGTCATTATTTATGCGTGGGTGCTCATTTTCTGAGGCTGGATTTGATCTCGGGTCATCCCAATTCCGAGGCCGGTGCTCTTACTCACTGCGCCACCTATCCGCCCCTTTAGGGCAATTGGGGTTAAGTAACTTGCCCAAGGCTACATGGCTAGGTTTTTGTTTGTGTGGATTAAGTGTCAGAGGCTGGCTCTGAACTCAGGTCCCTCTGACTCCAGGGCCAGTGCTCCATTCACTGCACCACCTAGCTGCCCCTTCCACTACAATATTCAATGATATTGGGGACAATGGACATCCTTGTTGCACACCTAATCTTACTGGGAAGGTTTCTAATTTAGTCCCAGTACAAGTAATGCCTGCT
This sequence comes from Gymnobelideus leadbeateri, assembly GCA_011680675.1. Lineage (NCBI taxonomy): Eukaryota > Metazoa > Chordata > Mammalia > Diprotodontia > Petauridae > Gymnobelideus > Gymnobelideus leadbeateri. The sequence continues at coordinate 868,763 of WOXC01005190.1, read as the reverse complement.
GGTAATTTTAAATAAATGCTTTTTTATTAATTTAAGGAAAAATTCATTTATATTTATACTTTCTAGTGTTTTTAATAGAAACAAGCAGTGTACTTTACAAAGTTTTTTCTCTATTTATTGATAAAATCATAAGATTTCTTCTTACTTTTATTGATGTAGTCAAATATGTTAATAGTTTTTCTTTTAGTATACCATCCCTATGTCCCTGGTATAAATCCGATTTGATCATAACTTATAATCTTTGTAATATATTGTTGTAATCTTTTAGCTAGCATTATATTTAGGCTTTTTGCATCCATATTCATTAATGAAATTGGTCTATAGTTTCCTTCTGTTTTTTACTCTTTCTGGTTTATCAGTATAATTTTTATTTAATGAAAGAAGTTTGTTAGAACCACTTCTTTGTCTGTTATTCCAAATAATTTATTTAGTATTGCAATTAGTTGGTCTTTAAATGATTAATAGAATTCACTTTTAAATCCATCTGGCCCTGGTTCTTTTCTCTTAGAAGCTCATTTATGACCTGTTCAATGTCTTTTTCTAAAATAGATCTATTTAGATATTCTATTTCCTCTTCTGCTAAATTAGGTTATTTATATTTTTTATATTTTTCCAGTTAACTTATATCACTAAATTTGTTGACATATAATTGGGCAATATGCCTCCTTATAATTGCTTTAATTTCATGCTCATTGGTGATATATTCACCCTTTTCAGTTTTAGTACTAGTGATTTGGTTCTCTCTGTTCTAAAATCTAATCAATTATTTGTCTATTTTATTTTATTTTCATAAAGCTACTTTCAAGTTTTATTTATTATTTCATTTTCTCAATTTTATTAATCTCACCTTTAATTTTTAGAATTTCCAACTTAGTGTTTCATTGGGGATTTTAAATTTCTTCTTTTTCTAGTTCTTCGTAAATTGTATACCCAACTAATTAGTCTACTCTTTCTCTATTTTATTGATTTAAGCATTTAGAGATTTAAATTTTCCTCTAATCACTATTTTTGCTGTATCCCATAGATTTTGATATGTTGTCTCATTACTGTCATTCTTTTTAATAAAATTATTAATTGTTTTTATCATTTATTCTTTAACCCACTCATTCTTTTAGATTAGGTTGTTTAAATTCCAATTAATTTTTAGTATGCATTTCCTTGGTCAGTTATTAAACATAATTTTATTGCATTATGATCTGAAAAGTATTCTTTTAATATTTCTGCTTTATCTACAAAATTTTGTGAAACTCCCAAAACATTGAAATAACTCTGGCAATGTGTGCATAAATCATATCATTTATCTGGACAAGCCTGGAAAGTATAATGCCAAGGTATGTGAACTTATTTATTTGCTGTAACTAATGGTTCCATGTATAAATGGTTTGGTGTTGGCTGATGGAGAACCTCTGTTTTGTTTTGTTTTGTTTTTTTGAAAGGGGAACGTAGGGCAATCGGGGTTAAGTGACTTGCCCAAGGTCACATGACTAGTTTTGTGTGTGTGTGTGTGTGTGTGTGTGTGTGTGTGTGTGTGTGTGTGTGTCTGAGGCCTAATTTGAACTCAGGTCCTCCTGACTCCACAACTGGTGCTCTCTTCACTGCACCACTTAGCCACCACCTAGCCACCTAACCTCTGGTTTCTTGATGTTAGTTGTCAGGCCAAAAAGGGCACAAGCAGCAGAGAATCAATTCATATTCTGTTGCATCTCAGCCTCAGAGGCTACATTTAATGCACAATCACCTGCAAACAAAATGTCATGCACCAATTCTCCCTCCACTTTTGTTTTGGCTATAGAATTTTTAAGTTAAATTATTTTTATTATTAGGGCTGTTCACTGACCTTGATGCCATTTTTATCCTTGTTGTTTTGCTCCGGGAATTTCTCCTGGAGTCACTGGGCAGTGATTATTAGCCCTTTCTGAAACCACACTGTCTCTCAGGCAGTAATATGACCATCTTCCAGGTGAAGGATAAACCTGTTAAGAAGGACTACAATAAAACTTTTGCTGATAATGACTAAGGCAGAGACACCCCCCATCTCAATTTTTACAGAATGACCTATGTCCTTTTTACTACTGAAAAAAAAAAAAACCCTGAGGATTCATATGGTGGGGCTAGGGAAGAAGCTTTTATTAGCCACCCAATATTTACCAGGCTACATGAAATGCTTTGCTAGTATTGTCATTTAATCCTCACACCAACCCTTGGTGGTAGTGCATTTATGATCCCAATTTAACAATTGAGGATATAGTGATTAAGTTATTTGACCAGGGTCACAAAGTTGATAAATGTCTGAGGCCAAGTTTGGCCGTTATATCTTCACAACTTCAGACCCAGAATTCTATGAACTCATACCACCTACTTGCCTATTCTTATACTGTTTTAAAAATGCTACTGTTTCCACTCTCAAGGAACTCTATTAGGGAAGGCAACACATAGAAAGAAGTTTAGCTACAGTGCAGATGAAAAAGGCCTAGAAGTCCTTAGGGGCAAATTGTGGACAGGGATCACAGGTTATAAAGATAAGACACATGGGGAAAATATCTATATATAGCTGGTATCTGGTTTTCTATAAATATTAATGAAAGAGATCTCTAGCTCCCATTCAATTATTCAAGGTAATAGGCAATTGGGTGGATAACAATTTTTATTTCATCCCACAGAAAATGCAAAATACCCACAGGAGCCCATAAAAGATGAGGAAAACACCTGTTTTACAAAGGAGAAAAATGAACCTACAAATAAATAGAGGAAACACAAAACACTTGTACTAGTGCATAAAATCCCCCTCAGAAGAGAACTGATCTTAGAACAAACAGTGGAGCAATTACCTTTTTTTTTTTCATCAGCACCGTCACTTTATTGACATGTAAATGGTGGTAGTTTTTTGGTACAGATTATGAAAAGGTCAGATAACCACAATATGCATGCACTGAAAGACAGTAGGAGTGGCGCCCACAGTTCCCAGGTGTATGGGAAGCCAGGTGTGGCTTACCTCTACTTGTCACTGTCTCCAAGCCTGTGCTTGTTAAAAAGATATTCCGCCATGCCAGAATCGGGGCCTCCATCTTGCGCAGGTTGGTTAAGTGATCACCCAGCTGTTTGATGGACTTGACCTGCTCATCCAGGTAGTGGGTTTCGATGAAATCACATAAGTGGGGGTCATTCTTGTCCGTTGCCAGCTTGTGCAATTCCAGTAACGACTGACTGACATTTTTTTCCAAGTGCAGAGCACACTCCATTGCATTCAGCCCGCTCTCCCAGTCATCGTGGTTGGGTTTCTTGATGTCCTGCAGGAAGATGCGGCCGCCGCGCTGGTTCTGCAGCTTCATCAGCTTCTCCGCGTGCTTGCGCTCCTCCTGTGACTGGTGCAGGAAGTACTTGGCGAAGTTCTTGAGCGCCACGTCTTGCGGTCGAAGTATGTAGGAGGAGTAGAGCTCCAGGTTGATCTGCCAGTTGATGGCGGCCTCCGCATCCTGGTGGTAGTTCTGTCGCACCTGAGAGGGGGACGAGATGGTCATGGCTTCAGCAGAGGCTGGGGCGGCGACGAAGGCCGGGGGCGGCTGAGCAGGCGGCTGCTGCTTGACCTTAGGACAGAAGAAATGTTGGTTAGTGGAGGTGAAGGTGGAGAGGTGGCTAAGGGTGGCTCCCGCCAGGAATCAAGCAACGGGTTCTGTTCAAACACTGCTGAAGCAGGAAACCGCAGTGACTCCCCTTCCCTGCGCTTCTGGCCTGGAGCAATATCTTGACATTCTGGTTAGTCCCTCTTTCCCCTGGAATTCTACATAGTCTCTGTCTCCTCAACATTTAAACTATTACCTTTGTCATTGTCCATTTTTAGCCACATCACCTTCCAGATGAACACTTTGGGACCATAATTCAGATGTAATTATTGGAGTGGTATCTGTATGTTTTGATGCAAAGATTTCTATTTTCCATCATGAAGTTTCTATTGTCATAATAAGTCATGAGAATAGTGGATGAGTGCAAGGTACTAATTTCTTCATCATTTCATGACTCTGAGTCTCTTACTGCTTATGATGATCCTAAAAAATCCCATTTTTTTCCATGAAGTGGCATGCTGTTTATTCTACTTACATACTTTCCTCTCCAGAAGCCAGGTTATAAAATCTAACATCGAGTTAGAATGGAGGCATACCTTCAAGCTGTCACTTGCCTTAAAATCTCCCCTTTTTGATTGAAAGACTTGCTTCTTAGACTTTGAACTTCAGAAAGTAAAAATACCCCTTCTTCAGACAGGTGCTCAGAATAGAAAATTTCTTGTAAAATTCCCCTGGAGCCATGTTGTTAAGCCAATGTTTCTTTCCCTGGATACTTTATAATTACCCTGGCTAATATCATCTATAAAGCTCAGAATGAATTCTTAAGAATTTTCCCTGTCAGGCTCCACGAACAAGCACATTGCTGCCTTTCTGCCAGGTTTTTCTTCAGAAATTCACATTTTCATTCTCAGGCCTCAGCTTGAGAATGTAGCATATAATTGTGTCAGGGGAGAGGCAACTATGAGCATTCATGAGTTTCTCATAACAGACTTCCTTTGTACCCTGCTGCCCAATCCAAACTCCAATATATATATGCCCTCTGTCATGCTCTGTTTCATCTTCTTCTTCTTTTTATAAATGCTTTATTAACTTTTGGTTTACATCATTCATTTCCGTCAGATTTTGAGTTGCAATTTTTCCCCATTTTCTCCCTACCCACCACCCCAGAGTAGCAGTCCCACATGATATCCCCTCATCCAATCTCCTCTCTCCCATATCTTCTCCCATACCCCCTTTGAATTTTCCAGTAGGGCAAGGGGAATCCCCATGCCCCAATGCCTGCACATCTTATCTCCTAATTAAATGAAAAATAATATTAATCATAGCATATATATATATATGCATATTCCCCTATTCCCCTGCCACCCACTTCCACTGGGAAGATAAGCAACTCAGTATATGCTGTTCATGTGTAGCTTTGCAAAACATTACCATAGTAGAAATATTGTAAAAGACTGAATATATTTACCTCCCTCCTATCCCACCTCCCACCTGGTCCACTCCCCACTTTGATCCTGTCCCTTTTTCAAAAGTGGGTGCTTCCAACTTCCCTTCCCCCAAAGCCTGCCCTGCCTTCCATTATCCCCCCTCTCATCTCCTTCCCCCCTACTCTGCTGTATGGTGAGATACCCTATTTAGTATCTGTGTCATTATCTCCCTGATCCAAATTCAATGAGAATAAGGTTTTGCCATTTTGTCTTCCTTTTCTTCTCCCTTGTAACCATTTTCCCTTGCCTCTTCTATATGAGACAGTTCACCCCATTCTGTCTTTCCCCATCTCCTCTCATTATATTCTTCTCTCACCTCTTAATTTCACCTTTTAAGTATCATCTTTTCCCATTAAATTAGAATTTTCCCCTCTGTGTATACCTGAAAACATATATACACACATTCACATATGTATTCTTATGTCCATATGCCCTTCTTCAACTATTTTCATACTGAGAAAAGTTTTATCAGTTACGGTTATTGTTTTTCCATGTAGGAATGTAAATAGTTCAACTTTGATAAGTTCATAATGATTTCTTTTGTCTGTTTATCTTCTCAAGCATCTCTTGCTTCTTGTATCTGAATGTCAAATTTTCTACTCAGCTCTGGTTTTTTCCTCAAGAATGCTTGAAAGTCCTCTATTCCACTGAATGACCATATTTTCCCCTGAAACAAAATACTTAGTTATGCTGGGTATGTGATTCTTGGTTTTAATCCCAGGTCCTTTGCCCTGCTGAATATCATATTCCCTGCCCTTCAATCCCTCAATGTAGAAGCTGCCAGGTCCTGTGCTATTCTGATTGTGTTTCCACAATATTGAAATTATTTCTTCCTGGCTGCTTGTATAACTCAGGATTTCAGTAGGTGTGGTCTGTGACACACAGATAGGAACCATCTCAGAGCACATGGGAATGTATTTACAGCATACAGTATGTATTTACAGCATCATGACTTGAGGTGGCCAGGAGAGTATCAGCAGCAGTATATTTAGGAATTTTCAGCCAAGAGAAAATAAAGGTATCAGAGAACTGGTCAGAAAGAGATTAGAGGGAATACTTTGTTATCATTAAATTCATCTGGAACTTATTGACAACTCTATTGTCCATATACAGTTCTGGAACACAGATCCAGGGGGCATAATAGCATTTGTAGTAAGTCAAAAGGGAAATGGAACCCTAGTCTCAGATAAAGAAAGAGAGGGGATCTTGAGACCATTGGAGAGCAAGGGGAATAATAATAGTTCCTTGGGGAGGGGTGGAGCCAAGATGGCAGAGTAGAAACAGCTCGTCCAAGCCTCTCTGCCCCCAGATTCCCCACAAACTATGTAAAAAAAGGACTCTGAACAACTTCTGGAGACCCAGCACCCACAGAACAACACAGAGAAGCTAACCTCCCGCTGAGGAAAGCCCAGCAGCCCTGCAGGAAGGACCAGCGCAGTGGTCTGGGAGCCGGCAGCACGCAGAGCGCAGAGCGCAGGAGCCGAGCCGAGCCCAGGTCCCCGTGAGCTGAGGTTTTAGCCCCAGGGTGGCAGGGCCAGCAGCCAGCTGGAGGAACCCCAGAACACCAGGAGCTGTGGGGACTCCAAAATTATCAACATAGACATGCCTAAGACAAAGTAAGAGGTTAGTGTCCTATGGACTTTGGGACCTGTATTTGGGGAATGCGTCAGCTCCCTCCCCTGGGGGCTAGAAGCCGCTGAGGAGACAGGCCATTTTGTAGTTTTCAGAGGCAGCTCGGGCTCCCAGCCTACAAATCGTGGGGAGATCCAGCGATCAGTCTTGGGGGGTAATCGCTCTTGCTTTAACCTCCCTGGATCTGGATTGTGATCTAGGGTGGAAGTTGTGGGTGGGTTTACAGCTTGCCAGAAACGGAAGTTGCCCCCCACACGTTCGGGACGAAAATTCCTCTATCTGGCCTTAAAGCCATAGTGTGGCAACAAGCCCAAAAGTCAAGCAATTAAGTGGCAACATGCCAAGGCAAAGGAAACAGAAAAATGCAACCCTAGACTCCTATTTTGGGGGCATAGAGCGGGAAAAGGACTGTGAGGTCAGAAGTCCTGCTCCAAAAGCCCCAGGGGAAAACATGAGCGGGTTGCAGGCCATAGAGGACCTTAAGAAGGACTTTAAAAATCAAATAAGAGAAGTGGAGGAAAAATTAGAAAGAGAAATGAGAAGGATGCAGGAAAAGTATGAAATGAGGGTCAACAGCCTGACTGAGGAAAACAACACCTTAAAAAATAGACTAACTCAAATGGCAAAGGAGGCCCAAAAGGGCAATGAGGAGAAGAATGCCTTAAAAAGTCGAATTTGCCAGATGGAAAAAGAATCTCAAAAGTTCACTGAGGAGATTCATTCCTTCAGAGTTAGACTGGAGCAAATGGAAGCTAATGACTTTATGAGAAATCAAGATGCTGTTAAGCAGATCCAAACAAATGAAAGATTAGAAGGCAATGTGAAATATCTCATGGGAAAAACCACTGACCTGGAAAATAGATCCAGGAGAGACAATTTAAAAATTATTGGACTACCTGAAAGCCATGATCAAGGAAAGAACCTAGAAATCACCCTTCAAGAAATTCTCAAGGAAAACTGCCCTGATGTTTTAGATCCAGAGGGCAAAATAGAGGTTGAAAGAATCCACAGATCACCTCCTGAAAAAGATCCCAAAAAGAAAACTCCCAGGAATATTATAGCCAGGTTCCAGAATCCCCAGATCAAGGAGAAAATACTACAAGCAGCCAGGAAGAAACAATTTCAATATTGTGGAAACACAATCAGAATAGCCCAGGACCTGGCAGCTTCTACACTGAGGGATCGAAGGGCATGGAATATGATATTCCAGAGGGCAAAAGAACTGGGAATGAACCCAAGGGTCACCTACCCAGCAAAACTGAGTATTTTGTTTCAGGGGAAAATATGGTCATTCAGTGGAATAGAGGACTTTCAAGCATTCTTGAGGAAAAAACCAGAGTTGAATAGAAAATTTGACATCCAGACACAAGAAGTAAGAGATGCCTGAGAGGTAATCAGGGAAAAGAAATCAAAAGGAACTTATCAAAGTTGAACTATTTACATTCCTATATGGAAAAGTAATATCTGTGACTGATGATATCTTTCTCACTATGAAAATAATGGAAGAAGGGGGTGTGGTCATATGAATACATATGTGAATGTGTGTGTATATGGTTACAGTTATATATGGATAGAGGGCATAGGTTGAATTTGTTGGGAAGGGAGAATACTCAAGGGATGAAATTATGAGGTGAGAGAGGAAAGTGGCAAGAGGAGATGGGGAGAGACATGGTAGGGTAAACTATCTCATGTAGGGGAAGTGGTTGCAAAGGAGGGGGAGAATAAGGAAGGCTAAAAAGGCAAAACCACATTCACATTGAATTTGGTTCAGGGAGAAAATGACATACATACTAAATGGGATATCTCAACCTGCAGCAGGATAGGGGGAAGGGGGATGAGAGGAGGGATGATGGATGGGAGGGCATCCTTGGGGTGAGGGGAGGTTGGAAGTACCCACTATAGAAGAGGGACAGGATCATGTAGGGAATGGACCAGGTGGGGGGTGGGATGAGTGGGAGGGAATTATAAGCAGCCTTGTACAATATATCTACTATGATAATGTTTTGCATAGCTAGACATGTACAACATATACTGAATTACTTATCTCCCAAGAAGGAATGGGTGACAAGGGAAGAAGGAAATGGATCTGAAATTTGAGGTCGTAACATTAGATGTTTCAAATATATATAAATACTATTATTAATACTCTTTTGCCTATAATTGGGAGATAAGATGTGCAGGCATTGGGACACAAAGATTCATCTTCCTCTAATGGAAAAGTCGATGGGGGTATGGGAGAAGGTATGGGAGAGAGCAGATTGGAGGAAGCGATATCTTGTGGGACTGCTATTCTGGGAGGTTGGGTAGGGGAATAATGGGGGGAAAATGATTGTAACTCAAAATCTGGCGGAAATGAATGATGTACAACAGAAGTTAATAAAACATTTGTTTAAAATAAAAAAAGAAAAGAAAAAAAATAATAGTTCCTTGGCAAATAAGAGGGCTAACACTTGTGACTCTGAAGGAACAGGCTCATTTTGTGGGTAAAGACCAGGAAGACTATCACTACACCTGACTTCAGATCACAATACGTTAAAAGCACTGAAAGCATGCAAACTCCTAGAAATAGCTATGGAAAGAACATTATTAAAAGCCTGGCTGCTTCAAAGCTACCATCTTGACTCACTACAGGCAGGGGAAGTGTTAGACACCAGCTCAGAAAACCACCACATGCGCTAAAGTTCTCCAGTGTTCAAATATCCTGATGCTTCAGCACAACTCCAGGAGGCACAGCTTCAGGCTGGTAGACATCCTCCAGAACTCAAACATTCGAGTACAAGGCCCAGGTTGTCAGGAGCTGAACATTTAAGTGCAAGGCCCCAGTGAGCAGGCATCCCGCAGAGGCCATACTTGCCACCCTCCAACCCCAAGAGCTCCAGTATTGCTGATACCAGCTCAGCACCAGGTAATCTGCCAGAGAACTACAACCTTCAGGCGCCACTACTTGAGGTCCCAGCACACAAGGCCAGGGACCAGTTCCCAGGCTCTTAGAACAAGAAGCTTGGGTCAGTTCCCCAGGTGCTGTAGCAAGGGAACTCAACTCTAAAAGTCAGGAATTAGGCAAAAATCATGAACAAAAAGCAAAAAAAGGGATAATGGCCATAGATTCTATTACAGGGATAAGGAAGATAAAAGCAAAAATTCAGAAGAGGACATCATTTTCAATATACCCTCATCTGAAATCACAAGGGGGGATATGAACTAGTTTCAAGTCCAAAAAGCCTTCTTGGAAGAGCTCAGGAAGGATTTTAAAAGTCAAATAAGAGAGGTGGAAGTAAAATTGGGAAACAAAATGAGAGGTATGTAAGAGAGAATCAATACCTTGGAAAAGGAAGGACAAAAATTGATTGTAGAAAACAAGCCCTGAAAAAGTAGATTTGGCCAAATGGAAAAGGAGGAACAAACATTAATTGAAGGGAAGAACACCTTAAAAAGTAAAATTAAAAATGAAAATGAAAAGGGCCTGAATAGCATTTTTTTCAGGAAGTCATGGGTGAAGAACTTTGACATTTGTACTTTGTGACCCTTAAAGAGCCAAGTCTCCTTAAGGATAATTGAATGACTGATTTACTAAATGATTGAGTTACTAAATGATTGCACTTTGTTGAAAACTATGTGACCACTATGTTGAAAACTATGTGGCCATTTTAGTGATAAGTTGTAAAGTTGTGACATGGTAAATATTGTATTTTGATTTTTTATGGTAAGTTGTAACATTATGAATGCTGTACCTTGATTTTTTGTGAATGTTTTGCTCTGATTTCTTGTTTAATAAATAGAGAGTTAACTATAATGTGAAATCAGAACCTTAAAAGCTGTTCACATCAGCAATCCTCTGGAAAGCTGCTTGTGGTTGGCTTTATAATATTGTAGCCAAATTCCAAAATTACCCGTTCAAAGAGAAAATGCTACAAGTACTCAGAAAGAAACAATTCAAATTACCATGAAACCACAGTCAGGATTACACAGCATTTTGCAGCTTCTACATGAAAAGATTGGAAAGTATGGAATACAATTCTCCATAAGGCAAAAGAGCTTGGATTACACCCAAAGATCAACTACCCAGCAAAACTGAGCATGGTCTTTTGGGGAGGAGATGAATATTCAATGAAATTGGGGCCTCCAAACCTTTCTGATGAAAAGAAAAGAGGTCCACAGAAAATGTGATCATTAAACATAAAACTTGAGATAGGCATAAAACAGTAAACAGGAAAGAAAAAAAGATGACATGTTATTAATAAAAGAAAATTGATTACATTCCTATCAAGGATGATAACACTTGGAACTCTAAAGAGCTACATCATTATTATGACATTTAAAAGGGGGTATACATAGACAGAGGGAATAGGTATACTTTGACTTTGATGTGATGATAAAAATATAATTAAGTGGTGAAAAGGGATTGTACTGAGAAAAGAGGAAAGGAGGAGGCAAGCAAGGGTAAATTACAGCACATGAAAAGACACAAAGATCTATTATAGTATAAAGCAATAAATTAGGGAGATGAGCAGTGTTTGAACTTTACTCTCAACGGATTCAGCTCAAAGAAGGAATAACATAATGAGTTAGGTGTAGAAATCTAACTTACCCTATAGGAAGCAGGAGGAGAAAAGGAAAAGAAAATGGAAGGGCAGATAGAAAGGAGTGAAGAAGTAGTAAGGGAAAAGGGGAACAAAAGGGATGGGGCTGTAGAAAAGAGGGCAGACTGAGGGAGGCAGGTCAAAAGCAAAACTCTAGAGAGGAGGGAAAGGGAGAAAGGAGAGAGAAAAGCATAAATAGGGGAGGAATAGGATGGAGGGAAAGACATTAATAATAATTATAATTGTGAATGAGAATGGGATAATCTCTCCCATAAAATAGAAGTCAATAGCAGAGTGCATTAAGAAAAATAATCCTACAATATATTGTTTACAAGAAACACATTTGAAGCAGAGGTATATACGCGGTGTAAAGGTAAAAGGCTGAAGCAAATATATTCTGCTTCAGCTGAAATAAGGGAAAAAAACAGTGGGTAGTAATCCTAATCTCAGACAAAGCAAAAGCAAAAAATATATCTAATTAAAAAAGACAAAGAAGGAAACTACATTCTGCTAAAAGGCACCATAGACAATGAAGTAATATTGTGTGTGTGTGTATACATGTGTATATATATATATATATACACATGTATACACACACACACATATATATATATATGTCTGTGTGTGTGCATACATACAGACACATACACTGTGTGGTATAGTATGCCAATTCTTAGAGGAAATGTTAAGGGAGTTATAGAAAGAAATAGATAACAAAACTATACTACTGGGGGAACTCAACCTCAACCAAAAGAAAAAATAAGCCAAATTTAAAAATACTTAAGGAAAATCCAGTTTTCCAAAATATATTATAAACAATAAGTCATATAAAATTTTTCTCAACAAATTTCCCCAATAAAGTCCTCATCTTTCAAATATATAAGGAACTGAATTGACTTTATAAAAATAAGAGCCATTCAACAATTGATAATTGGTTAAGGGATAGAAGAATAAATCCAAATTAGCTATAGAAATATGAAAAGTTGCTCTAAATTACTATTGATCAAAGAAGTGAAAATTAAAACTACTCTGAGGTAGCACTTCACACCTATTAGAAATGATAAATTCTGGAGGAGATGTGGGAAAATTGATGCTAATGAATTATTGGTAGAATAAATTAACAAGTGCAATGATTCTGTAGAAACTTGGAACTATGGTCAAGGGTCTATTAAACTGTGCATAACCTCTGACAACTAGATATGTACCCAAAAGGGATCAAATTAAAAAAGGAAATGAACCTATATGGACAAAAATATTTATAGCAACCTTTTTGTGGTGGCAAAAAGTTGGTAACTGAAAAGATTCTCATCATTGGGCAATGATTAAACATAAAGAGACATTCATTTGTGATTAAGTAGTATTGTGCTACAACAAATGATGAAGCTGATGTCTTCAAAAATATTTAAAGATGTATGTGAGTGTGTGCATAACCAAGATTTTACTGTAAACAGTAACACCAATATTGAATTGATGATCAACTATGAAAGACATAGCTGCTTTGAAAAATATAATGATCCAAAGTACTTGTGAGGAAAATTTTCTCTCCACCTCCAAAGAGAGAACTGATGAGCTCTAAATACAAATTGAAGCATGGTTTTTCACTTTTTTTATTTCTTTTTCTGATAGAGTTGATACAGAAATATATTTTGTGTGATTTTACAAGCATAATTGATGTATTGCTTTCCTTCTCAGTGTGTGCATATGGGGTGGGAGAGAAGAAGAGAACTTGAAATTCAAAATGCTTTTAATATTAGATAGATCCATAGACAGGTAAATATAGATATAGATATATAAACATAAACATAGACATAGAAGTAGATATAGATGTATATGTAGACATAGATATAGATATAATAGTCACAGCACGTCTAAAGATGGATTTGGTAGACAAATCTTGATTTACTAAAGAAAATAAAGGATGATTTTCCTACATATTACAGGAGAGAAAGTTGGTGCAGAATGCTTCTGTTCTGTAATGAAGCTTGCTTAAACTCTTTTTGCTACTTAGTTTCTAGTTTCTTTCACAATCTATGGGAACTTATTTTAATTTGTTTGCCTCCAAAATTCTTATAAAAAATTTCAGCAATATAATCTCCAAGAAAGGACCTGTGAAGATCCAAAAGACAGAGGATGAATGTGTATGTGTATATATATATATATATAGATATATATATAGATATATATATAGATATATATATACATCTATGAAATAGAATAAAATGTCAGATATATATATATATATATATATATCTATGAAATAGAATAAAATGTCAGATATATATATATATATATATATATATATATATATATCTGACATTTTATTCTATTTCATAGATGTGTGTATCTCCCCTTGGAGAGATACACACATCTCTCCATAGACACGGAACCTGGAAGTAGACAAATAATCCTGTGGCCTGAGGGCATCTTGGTATAACTTTTACTGATAGAGGATTTGAAAATGTAGAACTGGATATCATATGAGGGGAGAAAGAGAAAATAAAAGTTCAAAACAACTGATTTACTTAGTAAGTGGTGATACCATGGACCTACTTTAACGAAGAGAGAAAAAGTCAAGAAATAGGCTTGGAAAGTAAGCAGAGTAGAAAAAAAAATCAGACAATTCATTTTGGTGACAAGAAAAATCAAATCATACACTCAGAAAAAGACAACAGAGTCAAAGCTCCTACATCCAAAGGCTCCAAGAAAAATACCAATTGGTCTCAGGCCATAAGAAAGCTCAAAAAGGATTACTGAAATCAAGTAAGAGAAGTAAAGGAGAAATTGGGGAGAGAAATGTGAGAAAATCATGAAAAATGAGTCAACAGTTTGCTAAAGAAGACCCAAAAGAAATGCTGAAGAAAATAACACCTTAAAAATAGACTAACCCAAATGGCAAAAGAGGTCCAAAAAGGCAATGAGGATAAGAATGCCTTAAGAAGCAGATTTGGCCAAATGGAAAAGGAGATCCAAAAGCTCACTGAAAAAAAAAAAACAATTCCTTAAAGGTTAGAATAGAACAAATGGAATCTAATGACTTTATGAGAAATTAGGAAATTATAAACCAAAAGCAAAAGAATGGGAAAAAAAGAGAAGACATTGTCAAATAACTTATTGGAAAAAACAACTGACCTGAGAAATAGATCCAGGAGAGATAATTTGAAAATTAGTTGACTACATGAAAACCATGCTCAAAAAGAGATCCCAGACATCACCTTGAAAGAAACAATCAAGGAAAACTGCCCTGATATTCTAGAACCAGTGGGTAAAATAGACATTGAAAGAATCTACTCATCTCCTTATGAAAGAGTTCCCAAAATGAAAACTCCCAGGAATATTATAGCCAAATTACAAAGTCCCAGGTTGTAGCAGCAAGCACCCCACCATACACGGGGTGGCTGCTAACACAGTTTTTTATATCTGCTTTACTACAGAAAAGCAACTCAAAATGGGCTAACAATCGTGCTTTAATCAAACATATTTCATTTACCTAGTTCAGGGAAAAAAAATCAGCACCCCGAACTTCAGAGAATAAAAACAAGTTACAAGCAGAAGTTACAAGAAGACATAGAAACAGATCAAGCAGATAGGCTTCTAGCTGTCTGACCCTTACATTCATACCTAGTCACAGTTACGAGAGAGGGAAGGACCAACATCTGGGTTTTCAAAGCTGGGGCTCGATGGCTGCCCAGAGTCTTGTGTGGTCAAATCACATAACACTTCTCAAAGAGAACCTCACATCAGGGTTTATATAGCCTTCTCCTGGTTCAGAATATGTCACAACCCTCTTGACCTACTGCCCAATCACAGAGCACCAAGGTGTGGGCATTTCTGAAAACCAAGCCTCCCGCCACAGGCTCCAGGTGCACTTAAGCCAATCAAATGGCCTAGGGGCAGGGAAGATCTTAAATTCCCATTCCCATAAGACAGGTTAAATAGAAAATATCACAAACATCCCGAAAAATACAATTCAAATACTGTGGAAACATAATTAGGGTAACACAAGATTTAGCAGGTTCTATGTTAAGGGATCAGAGGGCTTGGAATATGATATTCCAGAGGTCAAAGGAGCTATGATTAAAACCAAGAATCACCTACCCAGCAAAATTTAGTGTTATCCAAGAAAAGAAAAAAATTTATTCCATGAGGTAGAGAAATTTAATGCATTCTTGGGAAAAGATCAGAACTAAATAGAAAATTTGTCGTTCAAACACAAGAATCAAGAGAAGCATGAAAAGGTAAGTGGGAAAGAGAAATCAAAAGGGATTCATTAAAGTTGAACTATTTACATATCTATAAGCCAAAATGGTATTTTAAATTCACTAAACCTTTCTCATTATTAGGGTAGTTAGATTGAATATATATGGAGAGATTTCACAGGGTGAGTTGAATATGAAGGGATAATATCTTAAAATAAAATTAAGGGGTCAGAGAGGAGTGTACTTGGAGAAAGATAAGTGGAGAGGTTGAATTGATTTAATAATGTCACATATATGATTAAATAAAATGTTTTTAAAACGGATGGAAAAAGGGGGGAGGTGACAGGAAATGAGTGAACCTTACTCTCATCATAACTGGCTTAAGGAGGGAATCACATACACACTTAAATGGGTATAAAAATCTATCTTACCCTACAGGAAGGTAGGGAAGATGGGGATAAGAAAGGTGTGATCCAAAGGAAGGCAAGTGAGGAAAGGGGTAATCAGAAGCAAACACTTTTGAGGAGGGACAGGGTGAAAAGAGAGAGAAGAATAAATAGGGGGATTGATAGGATGGATGGAAAAATAGTCTTCACAATATAACTAATATGGAAGTGTTTTGCATGATTACACATGTATGACCTATATCAAATTGATTTTCTTCTCAATGATTGTGGGTTGGGAAGAGGAATAGAAAAATGTGGGACTCAAACTTTTAAAAATGAATGTTAAAATTATTTTTTCATATAACTGGGAAATAAGATACACAGGCAATGGGGTATAAAAATCTAGCTTAAACTACAATAAAATAGAAGTGGAAGTGGATAAGAGAAGTGGGGATGAGCAGAGGGCAGAATGAGGAAAGGGGTAATCATTACCAAAACACTTTTGAGGAGGAACAAGGTGAAAGGGGAAAGACTATAAATATAATAAATAGCGGGTAAGGGGAATAGGATGGAGGGAAATACATTTAGCAAAAATAATTATGAAAAAAATTGAAGCATGTTTCTCTGATAAAGGCCTCATTCCTTTAACATAGAGAACTGAGTCAAGTTTATAAAAATTAGAGCCATTCTCTAATTGATAAATGACCAAAAGTTATTTTAAGTTTTCATATGAAGTAATTAAAGCTATCTATATCCATATGAAAAAAATATTCTAACTCACTATTTATTGGAGAACTGCAAGTTAAAACAATTCTGAAGTACTGGGGCAGAGCAAAGATGGCAGAGTAAAAGCATAAACTTGAATGGGCTCCAGCTCCAACCATTTTCAATACCTGTAAAAAAATGACACTAAATACATTTTAAAGCTACAGAACCCACAAAGTGACAGAGAGAAACATTTCCCTCTGAAGGTAGCCTGGCAGGCCAGCAGGAAAGGTCAATTGGAGCACACAGGGAGCTGAGTGCAGTCCCCCATGAGCCATGGTTTTGGCCCCAGGGTGTCCTAGACTGGCCAGAACATACTTTAGGGGAGTGAATCCCCAGCAGGTTTGGCAGTTTTCTGACTTCTCAACACATAAACGCCAAAGAGAAAATCAAAGGTGAGTCAAGAACTATACTGAAGTGTAAAGGAAGAGCCCCTGCCCCTGGGGTGAGAAGCAGCAGAGGTGTGGTGGCTGTAGCTACTGCTGTATGACTGCTTCCAGAGCTACTGGCCAGCAAATTGTAGGGGGACCAAGCAACCATTCTGAGGGTAATCACTCTTGCTTTGACCCTGTTTGGATCTGGATAGTGGTCTTGGGTGGTGGTCCTGGGGTGTATGGCCAATGTGCCAGAACATATGGGGGTTGTCAAGAGGGCCCCTAACTAATAGTTCTGGCAAATACAAAAACCCCAATGATTTGGGACAAAGCTCTCTCCATTTTGTAAGCAAAGTTCTACCATAGCAAATAGCTCCAAAGTCAAGTAATTGTCAAGATGAGCAAGCAGAGGAAGTGCAATCAGACCACAAAATCATTTTGGGGGGATAAAAAGGATCAAAGCATGGAACTAGAGAAGAACAACAAAGTCAGAATTCCTGCATCAAAAACTTCCAAGAAAAATATGAATTGGTCAGAGGTCATGGAGGAGCTCAAGAATTATTTGAATATCAAGTAAGAGAAGTGGAGGACAAATGGGAAGAGGAATGGGAATAATACAAGAAAATCAGGAAAAGCAAGTCGACAGCCTGCTAAAGGAGACCCCAAAAATACTGACGAACATAACAGTTTAAAAGGTAGCCTAACTCAAATGGCAAAAATGGCCCAACGAGCAAATGAGAAGAATACCTTAAAAATCAGATTTGCCAGATAGAAAAGAAATTTCAAAAATTCACTGAAGAGAATAATTCCTTCAAAATTATATTGTAGCAAATTAAAGTGAATGACTTTTTGAGAAATCAAGATATTATAAAAGAGATCCAAACAAATGAAAAAATAGAAGGCAATGTGAAATACCTCATTTGAAAAACCAGTGACCTGGAAAATAGATCCAGGAGAGAGAATTTAAAAATTATTGGACTACCTGAAGGCCATGATAAAAAAAAAAAAAAGCTTAGACACCATCTCTCAAGAAATTATCAAGCAAAACTGCCCTGATATTCTAGAACCAGAGGGCAAAACAGAAATTGAAAGAACTCACCAATTGCCTCTTTAAAAAGATCCCAAAAAGAAAAGTCCTAGGAATATTATAGCCAAATTCCAGAGTTCACAGGTGAAGAAAAAAATACTGTAAGCAGTCAGGAAGAAACAGTTTGAATATTGTGGAAACACAGTCAGGATAACACAAGACCTAGCAGCTTCTACATTAAGCGATTAAAGGGCATGGAATATGATATTCTGTAGGTCAAAGGAGCTAGCACTAAAACCAAGAATCACCCAGCAAAAGTGAGTATAATGCTTTAGGGGAAAATATGGTCATTCAACGAAAAATAGGATTTTCCAGCATTCTTGGTGACAAAACCAGAGCTGAACAGAAAATTTTACTTTCAAATACAAGAAGCAGGAGAAGCATGAGAAGCTAAACAGGAAAAAGAAATCATAAGCTTATTAAAGTTGAACTATTTACATCTCTACATGGACAAACGATAATTGTAATTCATGAGGGTTATCTCAGTATGAAGATAGTTGAAGGGAATATATGTATGTATAGGAAGGTATATGTGTGTATAAATATATATGTGAGTATATGCATATGTGTGTACATGTATACATAGACCTAAGGCACACAGGATGAGTTGAATATGAAGGGATGATATCAAAACAATAAAATTTAGAGGTAAGAGAGCAATATATTGGAGAAGGAGAAAGGGAGAGATAGATTAGGGTAAATTATCTAATATAAAAGAGGCAAGATAAAGCCTTTTATAATGGAAGGAAAAAGCAGGATGATGAAAGGGAATGATTCAAACTTACTCTCATTGAATTTGGCTTAAGGAGGGAATAACATACAAATTCAGTTGACTATCTTACCCTACAGGAAAGCAGGGGGGAAGGGGATAAGAGGGGGGATTATAGAAGGGAGAGCAGATTGAGAGAGAGGATAGTTAGAAGCAAACACTTTTGTAAAGTTACAGGGTCAAAGCAGAAAATAGAATAAGTGGGGGTTGGATAGGATGGAGGGAAATATAGTTAGACTTTCACAGTATAACTCCCATGGAAATGTTTTGCATAACTACACATGTACAACCTATGATGAATTGCTTGTCTTCCCAGTGGGGGTGGGAAGAAGGGAAAGACTCTTGAACTCAAAGTTTCAAAAACAAATGTTAAAAAAAATTTCTTTACATGCATCTGGGAAATAATATATACAGGCACTGGGGTATATAAATCCATCTTGCCCTACTAGAAATTTATGGGGGGAATGGGGGTGGATATAAGAGAGAACAGATTGGGGGAAGGGGTATTCAGTAAGCTCAGTATTTTGGGGTGGTTAGTAGGGGAAAGACGGGGAGAATAATTTGTAACTCAAAATCTTGTGAAAATGAATGTTGGACCTCTTCCTCCGCAGCCTCCTCTACTTGGCACTCCCCTCCACGCCGCTGCGGGCCTCTCGCCGGCTGGGCCTCGAGCTCGCCCCGTCCCCCAAGCGACCCTGCGCCGAGCCCATGGCGCCGACCCGGCCCCGCATCGGAACCCACAACGGCACCTTCCACTGCGACGAGGCGCTGGCGTCCGCGCTGCTGAGGCTGCTGCCAGAGCACCGGGAGGCGGAGATTCTGCGCACCGGTGACGCGGCGCTGCTGGCCACCTGCGACGTGTTGGTGGACGTGGGCGGCGTGTAAGACCCAATGAGACACCGCTATGACCACCACCAGAGGTCCTTCGCCGAGTCCATGAGCTCCCTGCGGCCTGGGAAGCCTTGGCAGACCAAGCTGAGCAGCGCGGGACTGGCCTATCTGCACTTTGGCCAGAGGCTCCTGGCCCACCCGCTGGACACCACTGTAGATGACCTAGTTGTGGATACTCTCTTTGACAAGATGTATGAATATTTTGTGGAGGAGGTAGATGCGGTGGACAATGGGATCTCCCAGTGGGAGGGAGGAAAACCTCGATATGCACTGACCACCACTCTAAGTGCTCGGGTTGCCCGGCTTAACCCCACCTGGGACCAGCCAGATCAGGACAGAGAGGCCGGCCTTCATCGTGCCATGGAGCTAGTACGTGAGGAGTTTCTACAAAGACTGGATTTCTATAAGCGCAGCTGGCTACCTCCCCGGACCCTTGTGGAGCAAGCCCTGGCAACCTGATTCCAGGTGGACCCAAGTGGAGAAATTATAGAGCTGTCTCAAGGTGGCTGCCCCTGGAAGGACCGTTTGTTTGCTCTTGAGCCTGGACTGACCCCCTTAGTGCCCATTGCATTTGTGCTCTACCCTGACCAGAATGGACAATGGAGGGTACAGTGTGTACCAAAAGAGCTTCACTCCTTTGAGAGCAGGCTGCCCCTACCTGAGCAATGGCAGGGTCTTTGGGATGAGGCCCTGGACCAGATTAGTGGGATCCCTGGCTGCGTTTTTGTTCATGCCAATGGCTTCATCGGTGGGCACCACACCAGAGAAGGTGCCCTGAGTATGGCCCGTGCCACCGTGCCACTCTGGCCCAACGCCTAACACCTCTGCCTTCTGTTGACTCTCAATAAAAATCTCCATACAGTGAAAAAAAAAGAAAATGAATGTTGAAAACTAAAAATAAATAAATTAAAAATAAAACAATTCTGAAGTACTACTTCATACCTGTTAGATTACATAGTAGGACAGAAAGGGTAAATGGTGAATGTTTTAGGGGATGTGGGAAAAATGAGACATTAGTGTACTGTCATCAGGGTTGTGAACTGATTAAAGCATTCTAGAGTACAATTTTAAACTATGCCCCAAGGACTATAAAACCATGCATACTCTTGGACATAGCAATGCAATTACTAGATCTGTGTCCCAAGAGATAAAAATTAAAAAAAAAGGAGAAGGGCCTATCTGTACAACAACTTTTATAGCAGTTTGTTATGGGGCTAAAGTATTAAAAATTCAGGGATGTACCTCATTTGGGGCATGGCTGAATAAGTTGTGATATGTAATTATCATGGAATATTGTACTACAAGAAATGATGAGCAAGATGCTCACAGGAAAAAAAAAAAACCTACAAAGACTTACATTGTTTGATGCAAGGTGAAATGTGCTGTGTATGAAGTAACAGCATGATCAGCTGTGGATGACTTAGCTAGTCACAGCAATATAATGCTCCACAACTCCAAAGGACTTAGGATGAAAAATGCATGACTGTTATGGATATGTTTTACATGACTACACATATATAGCCTATAAGAAATTGCTTGACTTCTCAGTGAGGGGGGTTGTGGAGGAAGGAGAGAGAATTTGGAACTCAAAATTTTAAAAATAAAGGTTATTTTTTATGTAATTGGGGAAAGATTAAATATTAAGTAAATATCAAAAAGTGCTTTGCCAATGCTCAACTGATTTATAAATTTTAAAAATGAAATTTTAATGAATAACAAATAGAACTATAAACAACTTTTAAAAATTCCTAATACAATGCTAAGTAAGATTCTATTTCTATATTACTGATTAATGTAAGGTTCTATTTCTATATTCTGATAAGGAAATAGAATATTGAGTTATGTACATGTTGTTGTTGAGTCTTTTTCAATCATGTCTGACATTGTTACCCCTTTTAGACTTTTCTTGGCAAAGATGCTGGAGTGGTTTGCCTTTTCCTTCTCGAGCTCATTTCAAAGATTAGGAAACTAAGGCAAACAGGATTGAGTGACTTGCCAAGGATCACTAGCAAGTGTCTAAGACCAGATATGAAATCAGGAAATGAATCTCCCTGACTCCAAACCTCGTATTTATATAGCATTTTTTTAAATCGTGGCTGAAAAAAAGGTATAATGAGATAGAACATAATTTTTCCCCTGTGTGAACTTTGGCAAATCACTAGCCTTAGCTAAACCATTTTATTTTTATGTGCCTAATTTAATACCCCTGTAAAATTAAAAAAATATTGTTGAATTAAGGTCTCAGCCAAACACAAACCTCAAAATCTTAAGAAAACAAAAACATTCTTCCTGTGAAATTTAGCTGTACATGAACAGGCCGAATAAGACTGGCTTGGTGATATCTTTAAGTTCCCTCTACCTGTAAGACTAATCCTCACAGCTCTCCTGTGAAGCAGGTGTGCATCACAATGTATCCTGATCTTGATCTTATAGCCTACTACAATTACCCTAGTCTTTTTGCAGCAAATATATAGCCACATCATTTTCAGCCTACACTGCTACTATGGATCATAAATGTTGTTGAATTCTGAGAATAGTATTTTATAATAAAGTAGAATTTACCATTTTTAGCTGATAGGGTAGCTTTGATTCACTAACAAAACAAAACAAGATTTAAAAAGTCAATGATTTAACACCAGGACGTAGTTTGGAAACATCACAATAACATCATGCCAGTCTCTAAAAGAGGGAGGGGGTGGGAATCCTACCTGAGGAGGCACTTGATTAAGGACTTGCAAGCTTTCCATATATATCTTTGCATTGGCATGTGTTCCCAGAGAAATACTCTGTTAAAGAGTCTGAGACATTTCCTCAGACATATAACTTGAAAGTTCAGAATCAGGAGCTAACTATAATTTCCCCTAAACACAGGTGCAAGCTTATTCAGGATATGATGTCCAGGGAAGAATAACAGTTCTTAGGCTCACAATGTTTGACAGCCCTTTCCTGCTTTAAAGACTATGTGAGTTGCATGACAATCATTCTAGGTTACCCTTGAATTAAAAAAAAAATAAAGAAGCTAAATACCATGTGCCAAAATGTTCTGATTAAATGTCCAACTATTCTCCTACTCTCTTTTCCCAAGAAATCCACCCCCCCCCGCCATTTTTTCTAGATGGGTCTTTACTAAGGAACTATGAAGGAGAGCCTAACTAAAACAGGGAAGAATTTACCAGGTACTTGATACACTAGGTATTTTATGTGTCACAGGCACAATCTCCAGTCTATTTCAGTTAAAAAAATGAGGTGACAGCAAGTCAGCACTAAAGAATTTCCTTATTACATGTTGCTGATTGCTTTTCCTTTCAGTGTGAGAATAGGTATCTTATGTACAAAGCCCAACATTCCCAATGTAATTAAAACACATTCATTACCTAACAAGAATCCAATGGCACACAAAATGAGTTTAAATGGAAAAAAATGGACCTTCTGAAAAGTCTATGTGAAGTTAATTCTGTAATTATTTGATAGTGATCAAGGCTAAGAAAATTTCAAGAAATAGTTCCTATTTCCATGATCAATAAATTAATCTTCCTGACACATTAAAATAGTGAAATAGTGAATCATAGCAAAACCCAGTCATAATAGATGTATGTACATATATGTATAAAATTATGCAGTATAATTTAGAACCATATATGTATATGGATATATGTGTCTACTATGAGCATAATATTTTCAATACAATGGGGCATATATATGTATGTTTTATATATTACACACATATATATGCATATAAATTGACATGTAGGCATATATATACACATATAAATGGAAATATACATACATACATACATACACACATGCAAACTATTAAACTTAAAAAATTATCTAAGACTTTGGGGGCACTGTGAATATAAACCTGTACAAAGATCTATACACATGCACACACACACACACACACACACACACACACACAAGTGACTTGTGGAAAGTGAAGGAAGAAAGTTTTGTGTTGTGACCTAAAATGTCAACCCCCCTACATCACCCGCTCAAAAAAGCAGATGCTCAATATATCTGATCTGGATCACTGCTTGCCTTTACATCCAATCATGATCCATTTCAGCTATGTTTTGAACATGTCACCTCAGTTTTATTTCTTGTTTTTTATCACAAGTTTGAATGAGGATTCATGCTCAACTAGTTCTCTCCTCATGATTTTTTGGCATTCTGTGCTTCCACCTCATGGCTTCCACCTTCCTATTTCATGGCAGAGCCAAGCTCCTAATTCTAATTCTCTTCCTTTCCCCGGGGAAAAACATAATGAGTTCACGAAATCATCATGACATGGAACTAAAAGCAGAACAAAAGGGCCTCCTCCCATCCAGGAGTGTACTGATAAATATTTAGCAACTGACTTCCAAGCAGGGTTAGTTTAATCCATATGATTACCATTTTCTCCCCCACTTTTCAAATGTAGACAATAAGTAAAATAATAAATCAAGACAAGATTTGGCATTATTTAATTTCTGCTGAAATGAATCAAAAGATAATGATGGAAGATGTAGAGAAATCACTCAGTGGATATCTCTCAACATTGCCTTCCAAACAACTATAAAATAATGCCTCAAACGAATTCTGAAGTGGCAGAGCCAACAAAGGTCAGAGTGAGACATTTTTCCACCCCTAGACAACATAGGAGGTCTGGAAGAGAGATCTGCTACATGATGTGAATGCTGGCCCAGAGATCATATGGATGAAATACCTGTGCTGGAACTAGTTGGTGGTGACAGAAACAGCAGCAGCTTTGAAATCTCTTTAGTCAGAGATGGTAAAGACACCTGGTGAGGAAAAGTGTGCAAATCAAGAAACTGGTCAGAAAGAGATTATAGGGTACCTCTGTGCTAGTACTAGATGCAGGACCAGATGCAGTTTGGCAACTCCATTGTATATACCCACTTCTGGATCATAATTCAATAGGAGA
Organism: Gymnobelideus leadbeateri; assembly: GCA_011680675.1. NCBI lineage: Eukaryota > Metazoa > Chordata > Mammalia > Diprotodontia > Petauridae > Gymnobelideus > Gymnobelideus leadbeateri. Next base: position 844,112 of record WOXC01005190.1, on the reverse strand, counting down.
GAAAAGCAACTTCAGGCAAGAGGGAGTGTAAGCCCTGATGAGCAATATCAATTCTGCTCCAAAAGGATCAGGGACCCTGAGGGGCAGTATCATTTCCAATTGCAAGCAATATCCAGGAAACTGATAAGTAGTATCAGTTGCAATAGCAAAGGATAAGGGGCCCTCCCTAGGTATGGAGCACAGGGAAGACCAAGAAAGTAGTAACTATCTCTCCAAGATCATACCACCTTCCAAACACTGAAAACTTCCATGTCCCCAGAATTTTCTCTGGAAGCAGCACTACAAAAGAAAAAAATGCTTAATAAGGTGCTCTTTTGCCACTCATGACAGGAACAGAGACCAACATTAATTTTAAGTTTCAAAACAATATATAAAGAGGAAAAATGAGAAAACACCAAAAAGAAATTGACAATAAATTTGATGGTGACAGGGAAGATGAAGGCACAATCTCAGAAGATAATGCAATCAAAACGTCTAGAAGCAAACACTAAAATTAATAAGGGAATTGAACACAAGCCCAACAAGAATTCCTGAAAAAGCTAAAAAAAATATTTAAAAATATTAGAGTGGTAGAGGGAAAAGCAGGTAAAGAAATGAAAGAAATAGAAGAAAATTACGAAAATAAAATTATCAGCCTGGGAAAAGAGGCATAATAATACTAAAGAAAACGATGCCTTAAAAACACAATAGACCAAATTTAAAGAGGATACAAATTAACTAATGAAAATTACTCTTTCAAAGGCATAATTAGACAAATGGAAGGGCAGAAAGCTATACAAGCTCACTGAATACATTAAAATTGGTCAAGTGGTAACAAATATCTTTAAAAGATATCAAGAATTTTTAAAAATGGAAATAATGAAAAAATATCACAGAAAATCTGAAAAAAGTTTATTGAAGAAATAAATGCCCTAAAAATACAGTGTGTTACCAAAGTCTGGAAATTTAGGAACAGGAAAAAATAGGAAAATTAGGAAATCTAATTAACTGCATATTTTCAAGAAATGAAATGAATAAAATTTTCAATATTTTATTTAATTAATATAAATGAGATTTCATAAGAAGACATAGGAGATACATAGGAAATTTAATTAACTAAATTAGTTAAATTAAAATAATCTCATTAGTATGGAAAATAATACCCAAAAGCTAATGAAAGTTTTTATTCCATTTGGAATTATCATGGCTAGAATTTTGCTAAATTATTGTCCTACCTGAAAACCATGATGAAGAAAGAGCCTAGACATCATATTTCAAGAAATTATGAAGGAAATTGTTTTGATATCCTATAAACAGAGGATAAAATAGAAATTGAAAGAATCTGCCAATCACCCCCTTAAAGAAATCCCAAAATGCAAACTCACAGGAATATTATAACCAAATTCCAGAGCTCCAAGGTCAAAGAGGTAATACTTCAAGGGAGCAGAAAGAAAACATTTAATTACTATGGAGCCATATTCAGCCTCACACAACATTTAGCAGTGACTACATTAAAAGAGCACAGGACTTGGGATATGATATTACAGAAGGCAAAAAGAGCTTGGAGTATAGACAAGAAATACCTAACCAGAAAAACTGAGCATAATCCTGTAAGTGAAAAAAATATAGATATTAAAAAATAGTAGAATTGCAAGCAAACATTTGAAAAAGACCAGAGATCAATAGAAATTTTGTATTTGAAATAAAAGATAAAAGAGGAGAATAAATAATTAAAAATGAAATAGAATTTATAAGAGACTCAGTGAGGTAAAACTACTTTCTTATACAGGAAGCTGCAACTTGTATCTTTTACGAATTTTCTCGTTATTGGGGCAGTTAGAAGGAATCCACATAGAAACATTAATTAGGGGTGAGTCAATCATCTTGGAGTGATGTGGAAAATAGATAGGTTAAAATAGAGATGACTTGGAAGAAGGGAAAAGGGTAAAGGGAGAGGAAGAATGAATAACAAAATATCAGATAAAAGAAGTATGCAAGGAAGAGCTTTTACAATAAAGAGCAAAATGGGGAGAAGGAGGTTGGGAAATAGTTCAACCTCACATCTACACATCTAAATTTGTTTAAAGAGGGAATGTGTGTATGTATATATATATATATATATATATATATATATATATACACACGTATATATACACATGTATTATATATGTATATGTATACGTATATGTATAGATAAATAAAGACATTGTGGAAATCTGACTTGATTTCAGATAAAGAAAAAAAATAAAAAAAACAGACTTAATTTAAAAAGTTATTCTAATTGAAAGATTTACTACATTTTGCTCAAAGATACCATAGCAACGAAGTAGTATCAATAATAAACAAACGTGCACAAAATGGTATGGCATTAAAATTCTTAGTGGGGAAAGTAAAATGAATTACAAAAGGAAATAGACAACACATGTTTACTAGATGGGACATCAAGTTTTCCATCTCAAAATGTAAATAAATGTAAACATAAAATAAATAAGAAAAAAGTCAAAGAAATAAATAGAATCTTAAAAAAGTTAGATATGATAGATATCTGCGAAAATCTGAATGAGAATTGAAAAGAATGTACTTATTCTTAGCTGTGCATGACAGTTTTACAAAAATCAAAAACTGACCCTGTATTAGGGCGTAACAAATTCAAAACGCTATGCAGAAAAGCAAAAAACAAAAAACAAAACCCACATAAATAAATGAAACATCCAGACAATAATTGAATAAAAACTACAATAAAATTAATTTTAAAATTGTTAAAAAAAATAAATGGCCATAAATAGAGTGAAAGTTAATTGGAAGCTAAAGAATTTAATCTTAAGAACTAGTGGGTCAAAGAAAAATCCATAGAAAAAATCAATAAGCTCACTAAAGAGAATGACAATGAGATAACATTTCAAAATTCATTAGATGCAGCTAAAACAATATTTAGGAGAATTTTTTTTTTATCTCTAAGCTCTTATGCCAATAAAAGAGAAAGAGCATATTAATGAAATAAGCATGCAACTAAAAAAAAAAAACCTAGAAAAACTATAAAACCTAATAAAACACCGAAACAAAAATCCTGAAAATCAAAGGTAATATTAATAATGTTAAAAGTAAAAAGCAAAAAAAAAGAACTAATAAATAAAATTAGGGGCTGGTTTTATGGGAAAAAAAACAAAATTAAAACAGATAAACCAGTGGTTAATTAGATTGTAAAAAAGAATCAAGAAAATCACAATCAAATGAATGGCATTAAAAAGGAAAATGGTGGAACACCACAAAGTAAGGTGAAATTAAAGTGATTATTAGGAGTTATTTTACCTAATTATATACCAGTAATTCTGACAGTCTAAGTTAAGGGAATGAAAATTTATGTAAAAATGTATGTGGCCTAGATAGGAAATAGAATCCACACACAACCCTATCTTAGCATAATAAATTTAATAAGCCATGAATAAGGTCCCTAAGAAAAAATGCCAACATCCCAATTGATTTACAAGTGAATTCTACCAAACATTTAAGGAACAATTAATACTAATACTATATGTTTATATATATATATATATATATATATATATATATATATATATATATATATATATATATATATACACACACATATATAATGTGTTATTTGAAACAATAGGTATAGTCCTATCAAATTCATGTTTAATGTCACAAACATGGTTTTGATACTTAAATCAGAAAGAAAAAAAACTGAGAAATAAAAGCATAGACCAATTTTCTTAAAGATCATCATGCAAAAAATAAAATTGAAACAAAATTCTAGCAAGGAGATTACATTGACTATATCACTAATATCACCAAATATCCCTGTATCAAAAAAAATAACCAAGATATTGTTATATCTTTATCCCAATCACAGCTGAGGTTTATTCCAGACTGGGTCAATATTGAGAAAACTATCAGCATAGTTGACTATCAGTAATAATAACTAAAATAATGACAACTAAAATCATATGATTATTACAATAGATGCAGAAAAAAACTTTGACAAAATATCACACTTATTTTTTGTTAATAACACTAGAAATCAAATGATCCAATGAAACTTTTCTCAAAATCATAAATAGCATCTATCTAAAATGAAGAACAAGTGTTAACTATAACAGTTATAAACTTGAAGTCTTCTTAATAAGATAAGGAGTGAAGCAAGGCTATCCATTTTCACCACTATTGTTTTATTGTACTAGAAATGTTAGCTATAACAATAAGACAAGAAAAATGAATTGATGGGGAAAAAATAGGCAATTAGGAAACAAAACTAGCACTCTTTGAAGATGGTGTTATGGTATACTTAGAAAACCCTAGAGAGTCAACTAAAATAAAAAGTAGTTAAATTTATTTAAAAATATCAGGAAATTTATGGATTATAAAATAAATACACATAAATTGTCAGCATATCTCACTACTACCAACAAAATCCATCAGCACAAGATAAAATGATAAATCCCATTTAAAATAACTTTAGACCAAAAATATTTGGAAATCTATTTTCCAAGACATATCCAGGCATTATATGAACACAAAGTACTTCACACAAATAAATCTGAAAAACAATTGAAGAAACTTTAATTCCTCATGAATAGGTTAAGCCAATGTAATGAAAATGATAATTTAACCTAAGTTATTTTACTTACTCGGTGTCACATTAATCACACTACCAAATAATTATTTATATCACTAAAAATATAACAATATTCATCTGGAAGAAGAACTGGTCATAAATATGGAAATCAATGGAAAAATTTAAGGAAGTCAGCTAGCAACACCATATTTCAAAGTATGCTATAAAATGTAAATCTCCAAAACAGTCTGGTACTAGCTAAGAAATTCAGTGATGGAATAGTGAAATATTTTAGGTATGCAATATGTGGTCATAAATGACAATAATAATGTAGTGTTTGATAAACCCAAATATGCCAGATTTGAATTCAAGAACTCACCATTTGACCAAAAAAAATTTACTGCTGGGAAAACTGGGAGATTGGCAGAAATTAGCCACAAGACTATACATCACACCATATTCCAAGATAAGGTCAGAATTTACAAATGATTTACACGTAAAAAGTCGTATGACAAATAAATTAGGGAAGCATAGAAAATGTATCTTTCAGATCTATGGATAAAGGAAGAATTTATGACCAAGCAAAAGAGAAAAACAATACTATAGCAAATAAAATTGATCGTTCTGATTGCATGAAATTAAAAAACTTTTAACACACACACACAAACATACACACACACACACAAACTAGTGTAGCCAAAATCTGAAGGAAAACAAGAAACTGGTGTGTGTGTATTAACAATTTTTCCTCAGAAATACTCAGTTCTCAAATATATAAGTAACTGAGTCAAATTTATGAGAGAGAGGGAGAGAGAGAGAGAGGGAGAGAGAGACAGAGAGAGAGAGGGAGAGAGAGAGAATCCATAGTTAATAGATACTCAAAGGATATATAGTTTTCAGAAGACATAAAAACTATCAATAGTCACATAAAAATGTTCTTTATCACAACTAATTAGAGAAATGAAAGTAAAACAACTCTAAGATACCACCCAACACCTGTCATGGGGTCTAAAATGACAGAAAAGTGAAATAACAAATGCTGGAGGGAATGTGGGAAAATCAGATAACTAATTAATTATTGTTGGAATAAGCAAACTGATGCAACCATTCTGGAAAACAATTTGGAACTATTCCCAACTATAGAACTATAAAACAGCATAATATTTTTGACACTGTAATACCTCTGTTAGGTCTGTATTCCAAAGAGATTTTAAAAATGGAAAGGCACTTTGTCCAAAAATGACAAAAAATACTGATCATGTCTTCTTTTGTGGTGGCAAAGAATTAGAAATTGATGTGATATCCATCTGTTGGGGATGACTGAACAACTGTGGCTTCTGCTTGTGATGGTATACTACTGTGCTATAAGAAATGGTTAGATAGCTACATTTAGTTTATAGTAATGGTTATATAGAAATGTTTTCAGAAAAAAACTTTGGGAAGTCTTAAATGAACTGAAGAAAAGTGAAATGAGTAGAAATAAGAGAATATTGTACACAGAAATAGTAATAGTATGAGACCGATCAAATGTAAAAGACTGAGCTACTTTTATCAAGATAATGATTCATGTCAATTCCCAAAGATCAAGACCTATGATGAAAAATGCTCACTTCCAGAGAGAGAACTGATGAACTCTGAATGTAGAATGAAGTATAATATATTTTTTTTTTGCTTTTTGGAGGGCAATTGGGGTTAATTAACTTGCCCAAGGTCCCACGGCTAGGTTTTTTTGTTTGTGTGTTAAGTGTCTGAGGCCGAATCTGAACTCAGGTCTTTCTGACTCCAGGGCCAGCCCTCTACTCACTGCGCCACCTAGCCGCCCCAAACTCATTCTTTTATTATGTAAGAATTTTCTTTTTCTTTTTTTTTCTTTCATTTTTGACTTGTGTCAAAATCTTCATGACCCAATTTAGGATTTTCCTGGAAAAGATATTTGAATGTTTTGAGGTTTCTTTCTCCAGCTCATTTTACTGTTGAGGAAACTGAGGCAAATGCAATTAAGTGACTTACTCATTGTTTTCTTTTATAACATGACTAATATGGAAATGTTTTGCATGTCATTACCTGTATAATAATTATCAAACTGTTTGCTCTCTCAAAGATGGGGGTGGTTTGGAAGAAGGAAAAAAAATGAAACTCAATTTAAAAAAATATATTTAATTGTCAAATAAAATACATTTTTTTAAAAGTTAATGATGTCTGCTGGAAAATAATTAAAAATGAAAGCAGAACAGAAGAGGCATAGAAGTAATAGAACCCAAATCTGTACCTCTTATATCTCCTCTTAATTTTTGGTTCTTATTATGAAAGAAAATCACCTTTCCTTTGCAATTCTGATTTTTATTTCCATGGTATTCTGAATATTCTATTCTATGTTTCTGTTTGAGACATATTCTAAAAAAAAAATCTAGCAATTAAGTCAAGGCCCAATTCTAGCATGCATTGACTGGGTGACAATTGGATGGGCTAATCACTTCCTTTCTTAGTGCCTTCCTGTGTATAAGTTGCAAAGAGGATGGTGACTTGCTCTGCTAAAGGTAGTATTCCTAAGCTATAAGTTCCCTTTACCAAGGATATCACAGAACCAGTATGTATTCTATAATTGAATTACTTTAATAGGTAGGTTCTCCCTCAATTGCATCCTTCAAGGGAAAGTGAGATTTCTACTTCTTGGTGATATTATAAAATATGTTCTTTCTTATGTGAGGTTTGAAGTAGCATAAGTATGTTTTGGGAGGGGAGGATGAAGAAGGTAAATTGTTATATTTGGGTCTCTTGCTGATATAAGTAACTAAGCTATCCCTAACTTTGTTCAATGATAGATGCAAGTATGAGCTATGTTGTATAAATTGATGATTTTAGCAAGTTATTGTTGTTGTTTTTGATGTTCTATTGTTTCAGTCCTGTCTGACCCTCCATGATCCCACTTGGAGTTTTCTTTGCAAAGACACTGGAGTGATTTGCTATTTCCTTATCCAGTTCATTTTACAGATGAGAAGCTGAAGCAAACAGGGTTAAGTGACTTTCTGAGGGTCACTCATCTAGTAAATGTCCGGGGACAGATTTCAACTAAGGTCATTCTGACTATAAAGTGGGTGCTTGTAAGGATAATGTAAATGGTAAAATGTTTCCCATCCATTAATAGGTACATGTGACTTACTTAAGTCACATAGAAACCTAAATCAAATTAGCTTGAGTCACATGAAGCCTGTGGTAGGAGGAACTTGTTGAAGGGAAGAACAAGAAAGGTGGAACAGGAGCAGAGTCCAGAGGAAGTTGGTCAGAGCAGTTAGAGCTGAGGGAGAGAAAGGAAACAAGAGAGCTGTGTGGAAGGCACTAAGAGGGGAAGGTTTAGAATGGCAGCGTCTCTTGCACTATTATTCTATAAAGATTTCTTTTTTGCTATTATGGATTTGATTCTCTGGTGTTGGAATTCGGCTTTCTGGTGTTTGAATAAATATTTTGGTTCTGACAACCATGTGGAGAGTCTGTTATATTTTGTGATCCAGAATTATGCCAAAATATTCATAGCAATCATAGGCACTGTGAATCTTGCATTGGCACTACATTTATTTATACACACACACACACACACACACACACACACACACACAGTTTTCAACATTCATGTTCATAAGATTTCAAATTACATTTTTTCTCCCCATTTTCCCCTGCTCCACACCCCAGAATAGCAAGTCTACTAAATACCCCTTTGCCCAATCAGTACTCTCATATAGTCCCTTATCTCCAGCCTAACTTTCTAGTAGGGCAAGATGGATATCTATACCCCAGTGCCTGTACATTACATCTTATTTCCCAGTTGCATGTAAAAAACCAAACAAACCAAACAAACAATCAAAGAAAAAAAAAACAAAACAACAACAACAACACTTTTTTTTAATTTGTTTTTAAAATTTTGAGTTCCAGATTTTTTCCCTTCTCCCCTCCTAACCTGCCCCCCACTGGGAAGATAAGCAATTTAATATAGGTTGAACATGCGTAGTTACCCAAATCATTTCCATAGTACTTAAATTGTGAAAGACTATATTTCCCTCCACCCTATCCCACCCCCACTTATTCTATTTTCTCCTTTGACTCTGTCCCTTTTCAGAAATATTAGCTTCTAACTACCTGTAATGGAAATGCAAATTTAAAGATCTTCTCTGCCCCTAGCTTAAGGAGGAGCCTGTGGTGGGAGGCTTATTTTTCAGGAAAGCCCACACCTTGATACTTTGTGATTGGGCAGTGGGTCAAGAAGGTTGTTACATTCTCTAAGCCAGGAGAAGGCTATTTAAGCCCTGATGGGAGGCTTTGCTTTGGGGCTCACTTTGAGAAGTGTTGTGTGATTTAACCAGATGCGACTCTGGGCAGCCATTGAGAGCCCCCCAGCTTTGAAAACCCACATGTTGATGCTTCCATCTCTGGTAATTGCAATTTTGGTATTGATAATGGTTGGACAGTTTGGAAGCCTGTTTGATCTGTCTGTATACTCTGAAGTTCGGGGTATTGACCTTTTTCCCCTGAACTAGGTAAATGATATATGTTTGATTAAAGTAAGCTTGTTAACAGAATTTGAGTTGCTTTCCTTTTGAAAAGCAGATCTAACAACCTGTGTTGGCAGCTACCCTGGGGATGTTGGACTGCTTGCTGCTACATTACCATGTACCCCAATCTGCTTTCCCTTCTACTCTCCCTCGTCTTATCCCCTATCCCCCTATCTTCTTGTATTGTAAGATACCCATTTGAGTGTGTATGTTATTAGCTCCTTAAGCCAAATTCAGTGACAATAAGGTTGACCCATTCCCTTTCACCTTCCTGATCTTCCCCTCCATTGTAACAGTTTTCTCTTGCCTCTTTAGTAGGAGCTAATTTACCCTAATGTAACTCTGCTTTTCTCATTCTCCCAATAAATTCCTCTCTCACCTGTAAACATTAGTTTTCAGATATCATCCCTTCATATTCAATTCATCCTGTGTCCTCTGTCTATGTATACATGAAGATACATATGCCCACACTCATATATATATATATATATATGTTGATATATATAAACATACAACCTCCTATACACACATATATTCCCTTCAACTATCCTTATAGTCAGAAAAGTCTTATGAGTCACAATTATCATTTATCCATGTAGGAATGTAAATAGTTCAAATTTAATAAGCTCCTTATGATTTCTTTTTCTCATGCTTCTCGAATTTGAAAGTCAGATATTCTGCTCAGCTCTGGATTTTTCATCAAGAATGCTGAAAAATCCTCTATTTCATTAAATGACCACATTTTCCCCTGAAGCATGATACTCAGTTTTGCTTGGTAGGTGATATTTGGTTTTAGTCCTAGCTCCTTTGACCTCTGGAATATCATATTCCAAGCCCTTTGATCCCTTAATGTAGAAGCTGCTACATCTTGTGTTATCCTGATTGTGTTTCAAAAATATTTAAACTGTTTCTTCCTAACTCCTTGCAGTATTTTCTTTTTCATCTGTGAACTCTGGAATTTGGCTGCAATATTGCTAGGGCTTTTCTTTTTGGGATGTTTTTCAAAATGCAATTGGTGAATTCTTTCCATTTCTGTTTAGCCCTCTGATTCTCGAATATCAGGGCAATTTTGCTTGATAATTTCTTGAGAGATGGTGTCTAGGCTTTTATTTTATCATGGCTTTCAGGTAGTCCAATAATTTTGAAATTATCTCTCCTGGATCTATTTTCCAGGTCAGTGGTTTTCCAATGAGATATTTCACATTGACTTCTATTTTTTCATTTGTTTGGAACTGTTTTACAATATCTTGCTTTCTCATAAAGTCACCAGGTTCCAATTGCTCCAATCTACATTTGAAGGAGTTATTCTCTTCAGTGAGTTTTTGAAATTCTTTTTCCATCTGGCAAATACTGCTTTTCAAGTCTTCTTCTCCTCACTGGATTTTTGGGCCTCTTTTGCCATTTGAGTTAGTCTACCTTTTTAATGTGTTATTTTCTTCAGTAATTTTTGGGTCTCCTTTAGCAGGCTGTTGACTTGTTTTTCCTGATTTTCTTGCATAATTCTCATTTCCCTTCCCAATTTTTCCTCCATTTCTCTTACATGATTTTCAAAATCCTTCTTGAGCTCCTCCATGGCCTGTAACTAGTTCATATTTTTCTTGGAGGCTTTTCATTCAGGAGTTTTGACTTCTCTGTCTTCCTTCCACTCCATGCCTTGATGCTTTTTTGCCCCAACAAAGGGTCTTATGGTCTGTTTGTGCTTCCTTTACTTTCTCATTTTGCCAGTCAATTTCTTGACTTTTCAGCTCTTTGAAATGGTAGACCTCTGCTTCCAGAATGGAGAGAACTTTGTCCGAAATCACTGGGGTTTTATCATCTGCAAGAGCTAATAGGAGGGAACTGTCTGTAAAGCCTCGACCATCTCTTTCTCCCTGGCCACCCACCCTAGGACCACCACCAAAGACTATGATAGAGATCCAAGGAGATTATGGCAAAAGTGATTACCCTCTGAATGGTCACTTGGTCCCACTTGAATCTGCAGGCCAGGAGCTCTGGATACATGCACAGGATGGCAGCTGCACAGCCACTACACCTCCATCGTTTCTCCCTCTGGGGGCAGGGGTCGGATCCACACTCTTCTGCCCCCCCTTCCAACAGAGTTTCACACTGACCTTTTACTTTGTCTTTGGTAATTCTGTGTTAAGAAGTCTGGAAACTGCCACAGCTAATGGTGATTCACTCTAGTGAAGTCTGTTCTGGCCACTTCTGGTTGGGGACAACCTGGGGCTAGAACTGTGGCTCACCCAGGACTGAGTTTGGCTCCTAGCAAGCTGTGATAGACCTTTCCTGTCAGGCTGCCCGGCTATCTTCATTGGGAGATTTGTTTCTCTCTTTCTTTTTGTGGGTTCTGTACCTCTAAAATTTGTTTAAAGTCATTTTTACCCTGAATTGGAAATTATTTGAGCAAGAGCTCACACCAAATTTGTGCTTCTACTCAACCATCTTCTCACACTACATTTGGAGAAAAGTCTGGGATCACAAAATATCAAAACTCCATTTGGAAGGAGAAGGGCTTTAGAGAGAGAAATGAATACCTCAGGATGGGAGGATTTACCTTATTCCTCTCTGTCAAGAAAATGGGCTAAAAGCACAGGGCTCGATGAAAACTGGGAATGAAAGTTACAGAAGGGAGAAGCTAGAAATTCGGAAATATGTTTGCAAGAAATGTCAATGGAATTGGGAAAGAACTGTCAGGGGTATGTAGGAGAGTCTGGACTTTGCTAACAAGTTATTGCTTCATGTGTAAAAGCAGGGACAAGCTGTTGGAAGAGAAAGCTCATATGGAAGGAGAATTGGCTGGTTTCCATGGAAATCTTTCTGTGCCACAACATTTGGGCTCTCCTTTTGAAGAGTAAACTGGGGGAGGGGGTTTTCAGGTGGGAAAAGAGCAAGCTAATCTTCATGTAGCTAAGAGGAAGCAAAAAAAAAAAAAAACTAACAAAATGAATGTGCATGAAGTCCTTGCACAGTCTGTGCCTAGTTAAGGCCCCAACAATTTTCAGGAAAATGTGTGGGAAGAGAATGAAATAAAGTTAAATGAAGAGACCTTTAGGAGTGCAGACTTTCACCTAATACTCAGAAGATAGTAGGAGAACCAGGGAGGCCACATGGTGTTTAGGGAGGTAAAACAGGATTTTTCTTAGTAGGAGGTCACTGATATATTGAGTCAATTCACCCAAATTATGGGGTAATCATTAATGTTTTTGATGGTGGCAATCAGTGATGAAGGATTGGGTGGGTATCAATGGATAGCATAGATTGCTTGAAATTTATAAGCATTATAGAAATATGTTGTACAGCAAGCTTTTAGGGATCATCATATGCTAGGAGTTAACAATGTGATTAATCTGTTAGCTTTAGCTATAGCTAGATGCAACAGACAATATCCTACTGTCTCATTGTGGCCTAGTGGAGATAGAAACTGGTATATGATTAGGGACTGTATGCCAAAGTTAAAGGAGGATGTAATAAAGACAGCAGTAATGATAGGAGAGGACAAGACTTCTCATGGTACTCCCTTAACAGTTTCTCATAAAAATATAGTGAAGAGGTCTCCTCCTGCTTAAAAGCATCTAATTCTGACTTTGCTAATTCGTGAAATAGGACACCCACTTTTAGAGGTACTGAATAAGATTTCACATTTAAGTGACTTAAGGGAATGGGAAAAAATAAATTTCCTTGAGAGAGAAAAGCCAGAAGATTTGATGTCAGAATAGGTTAACAAGGAAAGAATTGCTTACTGCTCTATTAAGAGCAGAGGTAGGTTTTGGAAGAATAGATGACATTCAAACTAATGAACTATATAACATGTAGCTAGAAAAGGGGCTTAATATTTGACTGAATAGGGGATTAAGAGCTGCCCCTCAGATCCTCCTGAAACATTGTAACCAAATTAGGCAAACCTGGAGGAAGAACATGAAATTGACCAGACTCCAGCTCAGATTAAAGAAAGTCTTCCTCTAGCCAGAATGATGACCCCAAAACTGAAAATTACAAAACAGTAAACAACAATGAATAAGACTATGATAGTGGGTTCATGGACTCCAGAAGCACAGCTAACCTCATATGTACCCTGTTTGTGGTAATTGCAGTTTTGTTTCTTTTCAGATTTTTTTCTCTTAAACTTTTTTTTGCTGGATTTGTTTCCTTCAGGCTTAATACACTCCACTTGAAGATGCCTGATTGCTTAGGCCAGATGTCACCCCTAGTCCACGACTGGGATTATCATCCCTGGACCTGGCTTTGACCTAACCTGGAAGCAAACTAAATTTATGACCTTTGAATGGGACCTCTTGGGGCAAGTACAGCTCTGTGTCGAATTTCATCAGGAAGTAGCCATGGGAGAAGAGACCTACTTTGACCCTTACCCCAAGATTTTGAACCCTTTTGTTTGAGGGGAGAATGATGGCATGCTTGTGCTCAAGTAACACCCTAAGGTATTGCTTTATGTGTTTCTTTTGTATTAACCCTATTATATTTCTGTAAACTTCTGTTGACACTAGTTACTCCTAACTTCTCATTAACTTATATAATAAATACAAAAGACCTTGGAGCCAAATGTAACAGTAATGTAAATGGAAATATCTTTCCCATCCATTAATAAGCCCATGTGAAGTACTTAAGTCACAGGGAAGTCTAAGTTACATGGTTTTGAGTGAAATGAAGCCTGTGGTGGTAAGAGCTAGCTGAAAGGGTGGAGCATAAAGGGTGGAGCAGGAAAGGTGCAGGGAATGAGCATAGAGGGTAGAGCAGAGCCTAGAGGAAACAAGCATAGATCTGTGAATATTCATTTGTGGGAAATCCTTGCAGAGTGAAGACTTGGGAATAGCAGTGTCCCCTGCATTGTTATTGTGTATAGATTTCTTTGTTGCTATGACGTATTTGGCTTTCTGATTTTGTGATTTGGATTTCTGGTGTTTGAATAAATGTTTTGGTTTTGTCTTATATGTGAAGAGTCTGTTTGAAGAGTCTGTTATATTTTGCAATTCAGCATTACAGTGGTATATTCAAAGCTGCTAAAGGCATTGTGTATATTGCATTGATGCTACAGTGCTCTATCCATTATGTCACCTAGTTCCCTATGTTAGCAAAGGTCTCTGGCAAACATATTAGCCTCCCTTCTTCATCCTCCCTTCCCCAACAGAATTGTAGGGAAGGAAACCCATCATCATCTAATGAAATTTTACTAAGAAAAATCACTGGATTCATATTCATGAGTAATTTTTCTTTGTTTTTATTTAGGCTCTGGGCCTAAGTGATCTTGATTAAATAATTTCACATCCCACTTAGCTATCCATCCCTACCATTTCTTTGTCATCTCTCTGTTATTGCTACTCTCCAGACCACTTTATTTCCTTTTAGGAGATGATGTGAGGCATTAGTTTCCTCATCTTTGATCCTCATGTCAAAGGGCTGAGAAATCTTTATTTGTGAGTGAGCAGAAAATCACAGAACCAATTATATCTAGCTGTCCCCTAAGTAGGTGATAGTTCATATTCTCTCTCTCTCTCTCTCTCTCTCTCTCTCTCTCTCTCTCTCTCTCTCTCTCTCTCCTAATTACCTTTTTAGTCAGGCAACAATAATAACTGTTTTTGGAAAGAGCATGGGCTTTGCCTGGTCTATGACACCACTCTAATTATTTCTGTGGATATCCTAGGACTGCCAATGAATCCCTTTTTTTCAGGATTACTTCTATAACCTACACACACACACACACACACACACACACACACACACACATTGCACTATTATAAATATAGATAACTGTGATGTGAACCTTTTTTTCCTATTGAAACCCACTCTCAACTTCTAATCCTTGGGTCAGAAAAACAAAGAGAAAATCCAGGTCTATTAATCTATTAAGCATTCATAAACTAGCCATCACTCTACTAGGCACTGCCTCCTTCTCTTAGACTCAGAGCTTTTGTATTTTTGTGTCTAGTGCTTGGCATAGTAGCTAGCAAAAAGTAACTACACAAAACATACTATTAGTTGATTGATTTATTCCTTTATTTTTCTAGAATTCCTTTCATTATGTATGAAATGACAGGGTTGTAATAGATGAACTCTAATGTCTTCTTCTGCTCTAATTTATTATAGATTTATGATTTAAACCATTAATAACCTATACACTGTCCCTGAAAAGTGGCTTATAGACTTTCAATTGAAGACCATTCAAGATAGTGAACTCAATACTTTCCTTCACATCTATCCCAAGATGAAATCCATTCCATTTTTAGGTAATTTTAGTTGTTAGGCATTTGTTTTATTTATAGAAAGAGAAAATGTCCCTTCCTATAATTTACAATCATGGGTCCTAGTTCTGCACTTCGAGGCAAGTAGAACAAGTTTATTTCTTCCTCTACATAATACACTTCATATATTTGAAGTTTTATTCCTCCCTAAGTCTTATTCTGTCAAAGCAAAATACCTGTTGTTACGCGAACCAATCATCCTGTTATTTTTGCTTTCTCATATATAAGTGTTGCAATATATAGAGAAATAAGAATATAGCAATATAGATGCAGGTCTGTTGACATGTATCCATAAATATACATATGCACTATCTTTCATCTATCTATCTATCTCTATTTATCTATCTAATTCTCTATCTATTGATCTATCTACCTATCATCTTTACAATCAATAAACTAGATGAGAATAGATTAATGGAAGAAAAGTTTCAGAGCATTAGCTGGATAATGATGAGTTGGAGGAGGGCATACTTTGGCAATTAGATAGCATCACAGAGACAGCAGGCTTCTGCTGAAAATATTGTTTCCTGCTTTATAATTTAGCCAGGATGAGCTCTTCTAGCCAGTTGCTTTGGCAGGAAAATTAATGACTCAAGAACCCAGAACTCTTCTTTTGCCTTAATGATCACACATGATTATTGACTACATATCTGCTTTGTCCTTGCTCCCATTCTACACTAGATAGCACTGCAAAGACTTTCATTTTCTCTGTACCACCACCATCACCATTTGAGGGATAACCTATTCCTTTCTCATCTCAGTCTCTTGGAAACTCTGCTTACCTTTAATACTAGGTTTAAATTCTATTACCTTTTACAGCTGGCCTTTCTTATCATCTCACTACTAGAACCTACCTTTCAATGTTAGTTTTATATCTAGTTTATGTTTCTTCTATACACCCACACCCATATACCCTCATACATGAAAGTTTGTGTGTCTGTGTGAATGTGATAAGTTCTCCCACGTTACAATGTAAGTTCTCTGAGAGTGAATGCTCTCTGCTCCCTATAGGGATTAGTCCCAGTGCTCCTTCCTTACGGAAGCAGGAATTAGTTTTCATTAACAGAAGACACAACTGTCCCCAGGACCTTATTGGACTCCTACTTACCTTGATGCAGCATCCTAGTCACTTAAGGATCAAAAAGTCCCACCCATTTGGAGATCAATCGTCTTAGTCTTGGTTGTTTGCTGAGACAATGTGAATTACCATAACATTTCTTGATGACCAAATATATTTCCATAAGTGGGCAAAGGAGACTGAATCTACCAAAGTTTTCCTACTATATTATTATTTCACAGCCATGTTGGATTAGGGCAAAGTAAACCTTGCCTTGTGTTAACTGGTCAGTAACTTACAAATGCTAAAATCTAAACTGAACCAAGAGAGTGTTGGCATTTGGCATGCCTCTGAGAAATACTTTAGGAATTCAAAGGGGAGAGAGATTGTTTGGTGCTGGATTTAGAGAATAAAGGTATTTAGCTAATGATAGATTCAACTTGTGTCTGTTTCTTTCGGTATATTCACCAGCTTTCTTGTTTATGTTCCAGTATAGTAGTGCTTAAGAAGTAGCAACTTTTATAAGGAGATAGCATCCGTGATTGTTCAGCATATACAAAGGATTAATGAAAATACTGACAGAAAGTGACGGGTCTCTGCCCAGACATTCTCAAAGGAGAGGTGGATGTGGTGCTACTCACGAAAGTGGTATAAAATAGGATAATTGGACAAAATGATGTTGGCAAGTCACTGAACCAGAAGAATGTAGTGGAATGACAGGCAATTCAAAGATTTACCTTTGGAAAGGGTAGAATCCTTCCCTTAATGATTTGTTTCCATCTTTTCTATTTTCCCTTCCTGTATATCTTTCCTTTGCCAACTTGAAGTCAAATAGAAGGGCTCATTTTTCTTCCTATCAGCAACCTAAAATCCAGTTAATCTTTTTTTTTTTAAATTAAACAAATGCTTTATTAACTTCTGGTTTACATCATTCATTTCTGTCAGATTTTGAGTTACAATTTTTCCCCATTTTTCCCCTACCCACCACCCCAGAATAGAAGTCCCACAGGATATCCCCTCAACCAATCTGCTCTCTCCCATATCTTCTCAAGTCCAGTTACGCTTTGATGGCATCACTTACTCCTGTCGGAAAACAGATATGGGAGGGGGAATTTCTATATTTTCAGCTGATTTTCCAATAAATGTTGATTCCAATTTTTCAAATGCTTCTGTCTTAGCATCTGCAAAGCATTTGGCGTTGCCATTCCCATAAAAAATACTCTTTGCAATCTAGTAAATTATGCAGAGTTTAGCGAGGTATAACAATGCCACATCTGCTTTGATTCTAATAAATTCCAAACTGTGAGTGTTAAATTCAGAATATTTCACCTCAGTTGCCCATACCATGTCTGGATAAAATATTAATTCTCTACTGATTCTATTACTTCTAAAAGTCACTTACAAGGAAATACAATTTGAAAGAAAGCACCAGCAGTTCCCTCTTCACACACAAGGGAGTATTGACTGTGACAAGTTGCTGTGTAGGCAATATGTGAGTGTAAATGGGTTAAAGAATATAAGTAAAGTGTTATCATGTTGAATGATAAAAAACCTTTAGAATTTTTTTTCTTTATGATTAACAAGCTTTTTCAAGTACCTGTGGGTATTACACTCTTGCTTAGGGCTTAGAGGATTTTATTCCCCCAAAATGAACTCTCTTATTTCCAAGAGTTCCTTAGATGTTGTGTAGAAATACTAGCAATTTGCTCCAATTCCAACATTTTCCTTGAAAAAAGAACAGCCTATAAAAATCTGTCATAGGCAAGAGAGAAAGTGAAGCACCTTTGCTAAACTATTATATTATTTTACTTATGGTTATCACACTAAGCATAGGTCTAAGTCAATAGCAGAAACAAAGATCTCATAGATGCCAAAATATTTATATCAGCATTTTCATTAATCAATTGATTTTTAAAAATATTAAGCACCTACTTCGAGAGACACTGTGCTAAGTGTTGGGAATGCAAAGAGTGGCAAAAACATTATCTACCCTTAAAGACTTTACAACCTACACGCAGACACACACACACACACACACACACACACACACACACACATACACACGGAATGGTAACAGAGTGAACATCCCCCTTTTGAGGAATAACTGAATAAAATAGAAAAGCTAAAATTTGGTTTAGTAGCTACCACTACCATGACTCCACAGGTGTTAATTAGAACAGTGGTTCTCAAAATATATGCTAGGGCATAATTCTCACTAGTTGCATCATGAATTTTATGGAACCTTTGAAATTCCATGGTATGTACGTGTAAGTATCTTGACTTTCATGTAGTATGCCTAGATTCCTCATGGAAAAGAACAAAACTTGGTGCTCTTTCAAAGGAAATGACTCCCACTAAGTCCCATTGCGTTTTGTTTTGTTTTGTTTTTGTTACTCTTTTGTTTTGTTTTTTCAAGTATTGGCATTTATTTTTATTTGTTAGACCCCCAACATTTTGGGGTGCAAGGATGTCTTGAAAGAATTTGCTCAGGCTGTCTCCAAATCAAGTGAAGGCCTTTATTAAAGGTAATACACCCAACACAACACAACGGAACACAACACAACACAACACAGTAAGTGGGTTCCTTTGTCCTTGGGGAGATGCAGCTCAAACGAAACCCCAGCTTAAGGGGGAGATGGCATCCTACTAAGGGAGATAGCGACTTAAGGTAGATGACCAGTTAAGGGTGATGAGGTTATGGATTTAATTGATAGATTAAAATCTGCCATGGGCAGGAGATGAGGTAATCAAGGACAGTAGTTTTAGAATTTCTGGCTTTATCAATTCTATTGTTTTTTTATAGTTTTAACTCCAAATCATTCTGGTCCCAGGCCAAACCCTACCTGGTCACTGTTTGGGTCCTGATTGGCTCAGAATAAATGCAAATAAAAATTATTTCTCTTTTGGCCAAAACTCTGAGGGTCTTCCCATCTCATATCTATATTTTTTTTAAAGAGGTCATTCTTTTTAATCAATCCTTAGTCACTGAATGGATGCTGCCTCAGTCAGATCAGACCTGCTAAAGTTCTTAGCTTGAAAAGGCCAAGGCTCCCTACTGTATCCTGGGCTGTCTCCCGTTGCCCTGATCCATATCTGGCTGGTGGATTCAGATGGCTCCAGAGGAGAAATTGAGGCTGGTGACTTTGCACAGGCCTCCCTTACTTAAATACAATTCACTTGCATGTCACAGCATCAGCTTCCTGATATCATGGTCTTCTTTGAGAAGAAAGAACAAACAGCAACCTCTGTGAGCAGAGGAGCTCCTTAATAGGGACCAAACCTCTAGTTGGGCAATATGACTTTCTTCCCTCCTTCCTTCCTCCCTTTCTCTCTCTCTCTCTCTCTCTCTCTCTCTCTCTCTCTCTCTCTCTCTCTCTCTCTCTCTCATAGTGAATGAGTTCTAGGATAATTAACCAATTGGCCACTGTGCTGAAGATACTCATGGTGCAATCTTTCTGAGACCATGGTGAGAGAATATACAGTATGAGTCAAAGAATATAGAGTTGGAGAAATATATATATATATATACATATATATTCAAAGAAATAACTGTACATGGGTCTATTATAGAATTATTTGCTAAATCAAGATTAGGACAAGGAGGAGAAACAGGAGGAGGAGGAGGAGGAAGAGGAGGAGGAGGAGGAGGAGGAGGAGGAGGAGGAGGAGGAGGAGGAGGAGGAAGGAGGAGGAGGAGAAGGAGGAGGAGGAGGAGGAGGGGGAGAATATAGTGGAGAAAGTATCAAGAAAGTCTGAAGCCCTGGCAAAAATAAAATAAAGAGTGAAGGAGGAAAAAGTGAGGAGTTTGCTGGTAGGCAAAACATGACCCACTACAATGTAGTTTGAATGTAATATAATTAAAAGTCATCATTTTTGCTATGTTTAAGATAATTCCCAATATGTTGGATATGTGTGAGAGAGAAGAAAGGTGATTTTTAGTGAACCAATTAAATAGATAATATTTGACAAAAAAATTAATTTCCCTTTCAGAAGGAGACTTTCCTTCCAGCACTAATTGCATTCAAATCATATCAATAAATGACTGCAGGCTAGGGCCATTGATCCAAAGACTGTGAGAAATCTCTGCTCCCTTCTTTTAGGTATCAAACACCTTTCAGGATGAACCTGGTATATTTGAGTTAAGAGTTAGGGCCTTTTGTTAGCGAGAACGCTTTGGTACATATTCCAAGGAATCCTCACATCCTTGAATAGCTAATCATCACTGTTGCCCATTGTAAAGTAATATTTTCCAATCCATTTTGTAATTAACAAACTATAAAAAGAACATTATAGGAAGTCAACAAACACCCCAATACCCTCCAAAGTAAGAAACACATTAGGAACCCTTTGAAAAATGAATTAAAATCAACGAAGCTAGAGCTGCATTTCTTTGGAATCAGTAAAGGTTTCTAGGCTGAGAAGTGAATAATAGAAGTGATACTGACATAAGCATTTGACAGAACGTATTATTAAGGAGGGGAAAAAAACAAGCAAAAAGATGACTATACCAAAAATTATTCAGAAAAAGTTATGGTGCAATCCATGTCAAGCACAAATGGTTTTAATTTGTTATTATTTTATTAAAAATAATATCAACAGATAGTTCAGCCAGCCATGGAAGGAATAAAGAAATGGTGAAGACTTCAAAATGTTTCATTACCACTTGCTATCCCTGCATGGAAAAAGGAAAATATTGGGGTCCATCACTCCACTTTGTTTATATCTTTTTTTCTTGTCTGCTTTCAACTCCATGAAACAAGATACCTCTATGCAATCTACCCCTTAATACCCCTCCCCTCTGCTTTCTGGTCAACATCCCCCTCTTTAGACTTTAAGCTCAGTGAGAGCAGGGATTGTGTTTCTTTCCTCCCCTCTCCTTTTCTCCCCTCCCCTCCCCTCTTTTCCCCTTCTCTCCCCTCCTTTGCCCTCCCCTCCCCTTCTCTCCTCTCCTCTTCTCTCCTCTTCTCTCCTCTCCTCTCCTCTCCCCTCCTCTCCTCTCCTCTCCTCTCCTCTCCTCTCCTCTCCTCTCCTCTACTCTCCTCTCCTTTTCTTATTATATCCCCATTGCTTGTCACAGTGCACAGCACTTAGTAAACACCTATTAAATGTTTATTGGATTGATTAGATTAGACAGTAATCAGAAAACAATAGAATTTAGAGTTATGGAGCATAACAACTGCCCCATTTTATATAAGATAAAACTAAAGCCCAAAGACTTTAAAAGATTTGCACTAAATTATACTTTGTAAGTAGAAAAGTCAGTATTTGGGGGCGGCTAGGTATGGCAGTGAATAGAGTGCAGGCCCTGGAGTCAGAAGGACCTGAGTTTGGAGCCGGCCTCCGACACTTAATCCACACAAACAAAAACCTAGCCCTGTAACCTTGGGCAAGTTACTTAACCCCAATTGCCCTAAAGGGGCAGCTAGGTGGCACAGTGAGTAAGAGTGTTGGCCTCAGAGTTGGGATGACCCGAGATCAGATCCAGCCTCAGAAAATGAGCACCCACGCATAAATAATGACTAGCCTTGTAACCTTGAGCAAGTTACTTAACCCCAATTGCTTAAAAAAAAAAAAAGAAAAGTCAGTATTTGAACCCTCTTCTTGGACCTTAAAGTCTTCCCTTTCTCTACAGCACAATTGTTAGGTTATAAAGTATTCTCATTGCTTCCCTGGAGATACTGAATTACCAGAAACCTTACCAAATCCTCATGCTTTTATTTAGTGTCTCCATTGGTTCATTGTATAAAAAAAGGGCAAACAAACAGCTGAGAAATGAAAAGGACTTCTACTATCTGGGCCCCATAGAATATTTAATATTATTTTTCTCTTAATCTATAATGCCCACATTGGAGGAAGAAAAAATGTAAAGTGACCAAATATTGCCCAGTATGAGTGGATACTGATTTTGGTTTACTAGACTCAGTTCTCTATAAAGTCATACACTTAACACAAGAGGATGAGTTCATCACTTCAGCCTAAGGTGTATAGGAGGCAGTGAATAGAGGGCCAGGCCTGGAATCAGGAAGACCTGAATTAAATTTAATCTCAGTCGCTCACTAGCTATATGACCCTGGACAAATGACTTATTTACCTCAGTTTCCTCATTGTCATAATGAGGATAATAGCAGCAACTACCTTCCGGGGTTGTTAAGAGGATTAAATAAGAAAATAAATGCAAAGCACTTAGCGTAATCTTGGAACATAGTGAGCAACACCTAAATATTACAGTCATCCTCTATGTGGTTATTATTGTTAATATTTAGGCAACTGAGGGACACAAAACCTAGTGTGTTGGACTTAATGGAATGGAGGCTTAAATTCAAATCCTGCATTAGAGTTTTACTAGCTGGGCAAGTTATTTCATCACTTTCAATCTCAATTTCTTTATTTATAAAATAGGGACGATAGTACCTGTGCCATATGGTTGTTGTGAGGATCAAATGAGATAATAAAATGCTATCTAACTTCCAAGTGTAATTATTAAAGGGATCTCCCAAACTTTGAAATTACCCCAAAAGTCATCCCATCAATGCAGCTATGCATTAAGTGCAATTACATGAAATACTCTATGGAACCCGGACGGAAATGCTTTTCGTTTTTCAGATTTTAGCTTGTTCGTTTTAATAATGAGTCAAGGGAGACAACTGAAAATCATCTAAATGTATCTAAATTTCTAAAAGTCATTTAAATTTTCTTTCTTTAGATGAACTCAGAATAATATCTATTTTATATACTCTTATAAATTGTAAGCTCTATGACTGTTAGAACTTAAAAGCGGGGGCAGCTAGGTGGCGCAGTGAGTAAAAGCACCGGCCTCAGAGTTGGGATAACCCGAGATCGAATCCGGCCTCAGAAAATGAGCAGCCACACATAAATAATGACTAGCTGTGTAACCTTGAGCAAGTTACTTAACCCCAATTGCTTTAAAAAAAATTTAAAAAAAAAGAACTAAAAGGGGTCTAAGAGCCAATCTAGTCCAATTGATAAATTGCCACTTTAAGTTGCAGTTTAGACTCCTATCTAAGCATTTGTAACTAACTCTCTTCAATCTGATCTGAGGCATAAGACTAAGGTCAGTAACCGCAACAAAAGTTACCACACTGAGACTTTTGACATGGCTTGTGCTTTCTTAAAATTTAGCTTTGACACCCAGGATTTGAACATCCTATGCTTGGAGAATTCCAACAGGTACATTCCATTTCTCCTGGCATTTGTGAATTGTAACAGAAACGTGTAAATTTCTGTCATTTCTTATCTCTCTTTGAGTAGGGATATTAAAAGAAGATAATGAATCCCATTTCCTACCCATTGGCACTTTTTCTTTGAGATAATTTATCAGTTTCCTGGGCAGGAAGAGGCACATGGAAAACATCCTTAGTTGACAAATCAAAGCCTGTTGGTTTTACTGCAAAACCATTTCCCAGGGCTTCCAAGCAAAATTGAAAAACATTTCCAAAAATGTGTGTGTGTGTGTGTGTGTGTGTGTGTGTGTGTGTGTGTGTGTGTGTGTGTGTTTAAACAAAAACCCTTTCGTTCTGTCTTGGATAATTTTTGTAGAGTGCTACAAAGGAAAAAAAAATTACAAATTGGGAAAAGAAAGAAAAAAAAAGGTGACCAAATTTGGATTTCTCTTTATTATTTTACCCTCCTGTGTTTCTACATGGAAAAAACAGATATATATTTTGGCTGCCAAAATTGTTTGAGGAGAGAAATTAATCAGTGCATAGAGGGCATTGGGGCCGTATTTAAAAGACAGAACCAGTTCTAAGCCCCAAATGTTTCCTTCCTCATGGTGTGGGAAATTTTGTAATCTGTTTTGCCAAAAAAAAAGAACCAAAATAGTTCTTGATAAGATAGTCAAATGCTGATCTGTAAGTAGGTACCTGACCTGGAGCTACCGCTGGTCACCTAGAGATGAAAATATGAAAGACTACTCAGCATCAACAGCAACAGGGGTAATAATGGGCATTTCAATACTATCTTAAGGTATACATACATACACAAATAAATGTGTGTGTAATACATATGCACACATACATATGTACAGTGCAATTATATGCATATATACATATGCACCAATACATGCATATATAACATAGCAATTTAAAATGTGAATGTATGTGTATGTTTATAATCCGATTTGATCTTCACAGCTACCCTGGGAGGTAGGCACCAAGAAATCCCTGAGCTAGAGTAGGGTTGCCCAATCTTTAAATTAATGAGGTTTACTACTTCTTTTGGTGGGTCAGCATTGAAAATAGAGCAGGGTTTTAAGGAAGTGCTTTTAATTCCTATGCCTTCTTTTGCCTTCTTGTTGTACTACTGAATAGTAAAATTAAGGCTGCTCCTTAAAGGGGATTTTAATCTCTTGATCAGCCAAAATTCCTTTTCTTTTCTCTGTAGACATTATCTTTCTCTCTATCCCTCTCTCTAAACAGGGGGTGGGGAGCAGATGTTTTTCCTATCTGCAAAGATACTCTAATGTTGAAGCTTAAAGTGATTCTAGGAAAAACTAGTGTCTCTTTAAATTCTATAGGTTGTGGTTGGGAGTAAAATGAATTTGTGACTCGGAAAGCAAATCAAGATAGATTTTAATGACAGATGACAGAATTATTCCTATTCACATCTAGCATAGGTATATGTATACATATATAGAAAAATAGAAAGATAGATAGAAAGGTAGACACATATGTAAAATCACTCTATGCATCCTGCTAATTATTCTTCCTCTAGATACAGATAGCATCTTCCTTCATATGGCCTTTGTAGTTAATTGGATTATTTATGAGGCAAAATGATTTAGTGGCTCAAAGTTGTTTTTAAAACAATATTGCTATTACTTTATACACTATTCTCTTGATTATGCTCATTCTTTATTTCATGCAAGTCTTTATTTTTTCTAAAATCATTGAGTTCTTTGTTTCTTATAGCATAGTAGTATTCCATCACAATCACAAATTCCATCCCAAATACTGCAACTTGTTCAGCCATTCCTCAATTGACAGGCATCCCCACAATTTCCTTTTCTTTGCCACCATAAATAGAACTGTTGTAAACATTTTAGAACATATAAATTCTTTTCATTTTTCATAATCATCTTTGGAAATACACCTAGTGGTAGAATTGCTAGGTCAAAAGATAAAAGGTAATTTAACAACTGTTTGGGCATAATTCCAGGTTCCTCTCCAAAGTGGTGGGATCAGTTCACAAATCCACTAAGAATGAATTAATGTTTCAATTTTTCCACATCCCCTCCAACATTTGTAACTTTCCTTTTCAATCGTTTTGGTCAATCTGATATAATATATAGGTATTATATTATATATTAGCAATATAATATAATACAATATAACACAATATAATACAACACAATATAACATAATATGATATGATATGATATATTGATATATTAAACAAGGTATAAAATGATAACCCAAGGGTGTGTTCATTTGCATTTCTCTAATCAATAATAATTTAGAACATTTTTTTTAATTTGACCATATATTGCTTTGATTTCTATATCAGAAAACTGCCTCTTCATATCCTTCAAACATTTATCAATTATGGAATAACATAATCTTATAGATTTGGCAAAATTCTTCATATATTTGAGATATGAGATAGTTGTCTGATAAACTACTTATAATACCCCCGATTTTCTGCTTTCCTTCTGATAATGGCTACATTTGTTTTATTTGTACAAAATCACTAAATTTAACACTATCAAAATTATCCATTTTGTACTTCACAGTGTTCTCCATCTCTTGGTTATTCATAAATTGTTTGCCTATCTGTAATTTGAAAAGTAGCATGTTTCACATTCTTCAAATTTTCTTGTACTGTCTCTCTTTATATCTAGGTCATGTACCCATGTTGACCTTATGTTGGTAAATGCTACAAGATATTGGTCTATGCTCAGTTTTTGACATACTGCCTTCTGGTTTTCCCAACAATTTTTTTAACCAAATGATGAATTCTTATATTACCAAATCTTAAATAATTAACACTTGGAAAGTACAAGGTTACTATATGTATTTTTTATACTTAATATTTAAATGTATTCACAACTTCATTGATATGGAAACTTCCTGCAATATCATTCATGGAAATTTAAGTGTTCTCATTCTGTGTAATTAAATTGAATTGTCCAAATCCTTTCATAAATTCTCCAAAGAAACATCTTGCTCTTACCATTTTTTCCTACTCATGTCTGGACCCAGATTATTCTCTATTTACAAGATATTTTGACTATTAACTAATGCTCCCTCCTTCTTTCTCTCCCTCTCTCTCTCTGCCTCCCTCTCTGACTCTCTCTCTCTCTCTCTCTCTCTCTCTCTCTCCTCTCTCTGCCTCTCTCTCTCTCTCTCTCTCTCTCTCTCTCTCTCTCTCTCTCTCTCTCCTCTCTCTGCCTCTCTCTCTCTCTCTGCCTCTCTCTCTCTCTCTCTCTCTCTCTCTCTCTCTCTCTCTCTCTCTCTCTCAGTGGTAATGGGAATTTGAAGATCTTCCCTGCCCCTTAATAAGACAAATGCAATCACATGGAGCCCACAGTAGAAGGAGCTTGCTGAAAGGGTGGAACAGGAAAGGTGGAGCGGGAAGGAGCAGAACAGCACATGCAAAGCTGGGATCAAGCAGTGTGGAGGTAGAACAGCTAGCATGAGTGAGAGAGGGGCATTTTTGCTTAAGGGAGTCTGTTTTGCTTTGAAAGCCTGATGGAGGGAAGACTTGGGGATGCTAGTGCTCACTGCATTAGTTATGTGTACCAACTTCTTGATATATAATTGGTTTGGCTTTCCGGTGTGTGGATTAGGCTTTCTGGTGATTGAATAAATGTTTTGGTTGTGTCTTCCCTGTGGGAAATCTGTTACATTTTGTGATTCAGAGCCACACCAATACATTTACAGCCACCATGGCACTTTGGTTATCACATTGGCATCATGTGTGTGTGTTGTAGTAGTAGTAGTAGTAGTAGTAGTAGTAGTAGTAGTAGAGAGAAGGCAAGAGCAAGGGGATTGGAAGAAGTGTCTTATAGAAGGTGGGAATTTAGCTGAGAGTTGAAGGAAGTCAGGGAAGCCAGGAAGTAAAAACGAGGATGGACGTTGCAGGCATGAGGGACAGTGAGTGAAAATGCCTGGGGTCAGGACATGAAGTATCTAATAAAAAGAATAGCAAGGAAACTAGAATCACTGGATGACTGAGTATGTTGGGGTGGGAAGAATAAGGTTTAAGAAGACTGAAAAAAGTAAAAAGGGATCAGAATAAGATTAGAATTGAGTAAAATGATTTTAAATTTGATCCCAGTGGTGATATGGAGTCACTAATTTTTATTGAATGGGTAGGTTGTGTGAGTGGTATTATCAGGTCTACACTTTAGGGTGATTAATTAAATAACTGAGTGGAGAATGGAAGGGTGTAGGAAAAAGATGAGGTAAGGAAACCATCTAGTAGGCTATTGCAATAATTGAAGTGTTAAGTAGTAAAAACCTGAACTGAGTTGTATGTCCAGGGAGAGAATAGAACATACACTAGAGATATTACAAAATAACATCAACAGGACTTGGGAACAGATGGGATACAGTGGTTGAAAGAGATTGAGACAAGAATAAAACCCAAGTTGAATGCCTATGACTGGGAGAATGGTGGTATCTTTAACAATAATAGAAAGTTTTGCAAGAAGGGATTTTCTTATTAGGAGGGAAGGGTGGGGATAATGATTTTAGTATTGGACACATTAAGTTTAAGATGGCTATGAGAAGGTCGGCTAAGTGGTGCAATGAATAGAGCACCGGCTCTGGAGTCAGGGGGACATGAGTTCAAATCCAGCCTCAGACACTTAGCACTTACTAGCTGTGTAACCTTGGTCAAGTCACTTAACCCCAATTGCCTTGCCTCCCCCAGCCCCTAAAAAAAAAGATGGCTATGAGAATTTCTGGAAGCAAAGATGGCAGAGTAAACAGGAAATAGCATCAAGTCCCCCATATTCACCTCAAAATAACTATAAATAGTGCCACAGAATGAATTCGGGAATTACAGAATAAAAAAAAAAGATGGGGTAAAAATTTTTGCAGCCCAAAACAACTGGCAAGGTTACAACTTGCAAATAAAGGTCTATCTTACTTAGGTAAAAAGGGAACATGGTCCAGGACAGGCAGCATCACAACAAGTCAACAGAAGCCCCTGCCTAGGTAAGGCAGCAGAAGACCCTAAGGCTAAGCATAGGTCAGTGATACAGGCCTTACAGTCCTGTTGCTACAACAAGTGAGCCCCAGTCTAGCATGAGGTGGGCATCAGTGCAGCATTAATGCAACAACAGACAGGGCCTGCAGCCCCCATCACAAGAAGTTTGGGACTTTACCTCTACCATCCCAGGAACAGAGTTCTTCTTAAAAAGTAATAAAATAGACAGGAAATGATGAGCAAAACAACAACAAAAGAATCTAACTGTAGAAAGTTATTATGGCGACAAAGAAGATGAAGTTAAAAACTCAGAAGCAAACAACAATGTCAAGATACCTATATGCAAAACCTCAAAGAAAAATGTGAGTTGGTCTCAACAACAACAACAACAACAACAACAACAACAACAACAAAACTGGAAGAGCTCAAAAATGAGTTTAAAAATCAAATGACAGGCAGAAAAAGAATTGGGGAAAAAAAAAGAAACATGAGTGATGCAAGAGAATCATGGAAAAATAAAACCCTCAACAGTTTGATAAAGAAAAAACCAAAAAATGGAAAAAGATGTACACAATTTTACTGAAGAAAATATTTTCCTAAAAAACAGAATTGGCCAAATGGGGAAAAGAACTTTACAAAGAACTGAAAGAAGAAAGTAACTTGTTAAAAATTAGAATTGGACAAGTAGAAGTTAGTGACTTCATGAGACACCAATAATCAATGAAAAAAAATAAAAATAAGGGAAAAATAGAAGAACATGTGAAATATCTCATTTGAAAAAACAGCTGACCCAGAAAATAGTTCTAGGAGAGATCATTTAAGCATTATTGAATTACCTGAAAGCCATAATCAATAAAAAGTACCTGGACATCACCCTTCAAGAAATAATTGAAGAAAACTTTCCTGATACTCTAGCACTAGAGGGTAAACTAGACATTGAAAGAATCCATCAATCACTTCTGGAAAGAGATACCAAAATGAAAATTCCCTGAAACAGTATAACCAAACTCCAGAACTGCCAGGTAAAGGAGAAAGTAAGAAACAAGTAAAAATTCATTCAAACATTGGGGAGTCTCAGTCAGAGTTACAAGGATTTTGTAGCTTTAACATTAAAGGAACAGAGGGCATGGAATGCGATATTCCAGAAGGCAAAGACGTAGTACTACAACTAAGAATTACCTGCTCATTCAATGAAATAGAAAACTCTTTAATTTTTCTGATGGAAAGATCAGAGCTGAAGAACAACAACAGCAACAAAATTTCTAATTTTGGTATTTGAGAAGCATAAAAATCTAAAAAAAGAGAAATCATAAGGCATTTAATAAGGCTAAACTGTTAACATCCATACATGGGAAGATGCTACTTGTAAATTCTTAAGAACTCTATAATTATTAGTGCATTTAGAATGAGTCAATATAAAGAGGGTAGGGATATAAAATGACTTTGAGGGTATACTAAAAAAAAAAAAAACAAAATTCAGAGGCAAAAGAGGATTTACTGGGGGCAGAAAGAAGGAAGAATAGAATAGGCTAAATTATCTCATATGAAGAGACGAAAAATGCCTATTACAGTAGAGGGGAATATGGAAGAGTGGGCAGCAGATACAACTTGAACCTTATTCTCATCAGAATTGCTTTGAAGAGGGAATGACGCATATAATCCTTTGGGTAAAGAAATCTATCTTGCCCTTTTGGAAGCAGGAGAGTAGGGTGTTGAGTAAATGGTGAGAAGGGGGAACTGAGAGAAAGGAGGATAGATTGTGGGAGGTGGTAATCAGAAGCAAAACACTGGTAAAGATGGAAAGTGTGAGAGGGGAGAGAGATGGATAAATTGGAGGAAAAATAGGACAAAGGGAAATATACAGTTAGTAATCATAACCACAAATGTAAATTGGATGAACTCTCTCATAAAGCAGAAGCAGATAGCAGAATAAATTAAAAACCATAATCCTACTATATATTCTTACAAGAAAAACACTTGAAACACAGAGACACACACAGAATAAAGTTCAAGGGCTACACCAGACATTATGCTTCAGTGAAGTAAAATGAACCAACTCTTAAGTACCACCTCATACCTATCAGACTAGCTAATTTGACAAAAAAGGAAAATGTCAGTTATTGGGAAAAATGTGGGAAAATTGGAACACTAATGCAGTCTTGGTGGAATTGTAAAGTGACTAACCATTCTGGAGAGCAATTAGGAACTATGCTCAAAGGGCAATCCAACTCTGTATTCCCTTTGGTCCAGCAATGCTACTAATAGGTCTATATCCAAAAGAGATCATAAAAAGGAGAAAAAATTGGGGTGGCTAGGTGGCACAGTGAGTAGAGTGCCGGCCCTGGGGTCAGAAGGACCTGAGTTTGGATCTGGCCTCAGGCACTTAACACACACAAACAAAAATCCTAGCCGTGTGACCTTGGGCAAGTTACTTACCCCCAGTCGCCCTCCAAAAAGCCAAAAAAAGGAGAAAAAATGGACTACATGTATAAAATATTGTACCAGCTCTTTTTGTGTGGTAAAGAACTGGAATTTGAAGGGATGCCCACCATGAAATGAGCTGTTGTGGCATATGAATGTAAAGGAATACTATATGTTATAAGAAATGGCAAGCAGGTGTATTTCAGAAGAATTTGAAAAAACTTAATGAACTGATGTTAAGGGAAGGGAGCAGAACCAGAAGAACATTGTACACAGTAACTGCAAAATTGTGTACTTACCAACTATGTTACACTTAGCTCTTCTAAGGCATGTAATGTATCAAGACAGTTCCAAAGGACTCATGTTGGAAAATGTAATCACATCAAGAGAAAGAATCGAAGGAACCTGTATGCAGATCAAAGCACACTATTTTGATTTTCTCTATTTTTTTGTTTTTATTGTCCTTTATATCCAGTTCCTTCTCTCAAAATGGCTAATATGAAAATATGTTTTACATGACTGAACATATATGACCTACAAAAAATGGCTTAGTGTTATATGGAGGGGGGAATAAAGAGGGACAAAATTTGCATTTCTTTTAAAACTTTAAAAAATTTACATGCAATTAGAAAAATTAAAATATTATTATTTTATAAATATGTCTATTGGATATCCAATTTGGCATGTTTAATATGGAGCTGGAGATGTGAGTCAGGAGATCAAGAGAGGGGTTAGGCCTAGATTAGTGATGTTATAAAAGACTCATTAGCAGAATGGTTAGAGATGATAGCAGAATCCATGGGAATAAATGAGTTCATCAAGTAAAATAGAACAAATTAGAGGACACATTAGAGGACAAATTAGAGAGCAAATAGAAGAGGGCATGGATAGAGCCCTAGTTAGTTGCCTAGGAGGCAAAATCTTTTATTGGTAGTAATTTGAATAAAGTTCCCCCCACCCCATTTTATTTATTTTTATTTAATTTTAGTTAGTTTGTTTATTTCTTTTCAAAAGCTTTATTAACTTCTGGTTTACATCATTCATTTCCTCCAGATTTGAGTTACGATTTTTCCCCATTTTCCCCTACCCAGTAGCCCAGAATAGCAGTCCCAGAGGATATCACCTCATCCAATCTGCTCTCTCCCATATCTTCTCCCATACCCCCTTTGACTTTGCCATTAGGGCAGGGTGAATCTCTGTGCCCCAAAGCCTGCACATTTTATCTCTAAGTTACATGCAAAATAGTATTAATAATAGTATTTTATATATTTGAAACATTTAATTTTAAAACTTTGAATGCCAGATCCATTTCCTTCTTCCCTTATCACCCACTTCTGCTGGGAAGAAAAGCAATTCAGTAAATGTTGTACATGTATAGCTATGAAAAACATTACCATAGTAGATGCATTGTAAAAGACTGACTATATTTCCCTCCGACCCATCCCACCCCCCACCTGATCCATTCCCTACTTTCATCCTGTCACTCTTCAAAAGTGGGTGACTCCAACCTCCCCCCCGCCAGCATGCCCTCCCTTCCATCATCCCCCCTCTCATCCTCCTCCCCCCTACTCTTCTGCAGGGTGAGATATCCCATTTAGTACGTATGTCATTCTCTCCCTGAGTCAAATTCAATGAGAATGTTTTTTCCTTTTTCCCTTCCTGTTCTTCCCCTCCTCTGCAACTACTTCACCTTGCCTCTTCTACATGAGATAGTTTACCCCCCATGTTTCACCCCATCTCCTCTTGCTACATTCCTCTGTCAACTCTTAACTTCATGCCTTAAGTATCATACCTTCCCGCCAAATTCAACCTGTGCCTTTTATCTATTTATACCTATTAACATATATACACACATTCACATGTGCATTCATATGCCCATATACCCTTCTTCAAATATTTTCATACTGAGAAATGTTTCATCAGTTACAGTTATTGTTTTTCCATGTAGGGATGTAAATAGCTCAACTTTGATAAATTCTGTTTGATTTCTTGTCCTTGTTTCCCTTCTCAAGTATTTCTTGTTTCTTGTGTCTGACCGTCAAATTTTCTATTCAACTCTGGTTTTTTCCTCAAGAATGCTAGAAAGTCTTCTATTCCACTGAATGACCATATTTTCCCCGGAAACAAGATACTCAGTTTTGCAGGGTAGGTAATTCTTGGTTTTAATCCCAGGTCCTTTGCCCTGCGGAATATCATATTCCATGCCCTTTGATCCCTCAATGTAGAAGCTGCCAGGTCCTGTGCCATTCTGATTGTGTTTCCACAATACTGAAATTGTTTCTTCCTGGCTGCTTGTAGTATTTTCTCCTTGATCTGAGAATTCTGGAACCTGGCTATAATATTCCTAGATGTTTTCTTTTGGGGATCTTTTTCAGGAGGTGATCTGTGGATTCTTTCAACCTCTATTTTGCCCTCTGGGTCTAAAACATCAGGGGAATTTTCCTTGAGAATTTCTTTAAGGATGATTTCTAGGTTCTTTCTTTGATCATGCCTTTCAAGTAGTCCAATAATTTTTAAATTATCTCTCCTGGATCTATTTTCCAGGTCAGTGGTTTATCCCATGAGATATTTCACATTGCCTTCTATTATTTCAATTGCTTGCATCTGTTTAACAGCATCTTGATTTCTCATCAAGTCACTAGCTTCCATTTGGTCCAGTCTAATTTTGAAGGAATGAATGTCCTCAGTGAGCTTTTGAGATTCTTTATCCACCTGGCAAAGTCAGCTTTTTAAGGCATTCTTCTCCTCATTGCCTTTTTGAGCCTCTTTTGCCACTTGAGTTAGTCTATTTTTTAAGATGTTATTATCCTCAGTCAGGCTATTGACTCTCATTTCCTACTTTTCCTGCATCCTCATTTCTCTTCCCGATTTTTCCTCCACTTCTCTTATTTGGTTTTTAAAATCCTTCTTAAGGTACTCCATGGCCTGTAACCAAGCTTTTATTTTCATTTGGGGCTTTTGGTGCAGGATTTCTGAACTCACAGTCCTCCTCCTGTTCCGTGCTTTGATCCTCTTTGTTCCACAAATAGGAGTCTAATGTCCAATTTTTCTCTTTATTTTGTTTCCTTTGCCTAAGCATGTTGCCACTTAATTACTTTATTTTGGGCTTGTTGCCACAGTATGACTCTGCCACCAGACAGGGGAGCTTCTGTCACAAATGTTGGGGCCTTCTCAACTGCAGGAGGTATTAGTTGAATACCCTCCCTGAAGCCCCCACACACTCTGGCAAGCTGGTCACCCATCCCAAGACCTCAACCCCAGACTGCAATCCAGATCCAGGGAGGTCAAAGCAAAAGTCATTTCCCTCCAGACTGATTGCCAGATCCCCCTACAGTTCACAAGGCAGGAGCTGAAGCTGCAACTGAAACTGAAAAATGGTGGCTGTGCCCTGGCTCCTCAGCAGTTTCTCTCCCCCAATGGAAGAAACTGATGCATTCCTGAATACTGGTCCCGAAGTCCCTGGGGCACTAACCTCTTATTTTGTCCTAGGAATCTATGTGTTGGTAATTCTGGAAAAGCCACAGCTGCTGTTGTCCTGGGGTCCCTCCAGCCAACTGCCAGTCTGGCCTCCCTAGGGCTGGAACCTCTGACTCTTGTGGATCTGGGCTCTGCTCCCAGAGTGCTGTGATGTAGGCTCCCATAGCACTGCACTTGCCACTCCCTGCTGGGCTGCTGTGCTGTCCTCTTTGGGATTTTACCTTCTCTGTTTCATTCTGTGCGTGCTAGAGCTCCAGAGGTTGTTCAGAGTCCCCCTTTTACATAATTTTGAAGTGGTGTGGGCTGGAGCACCGTGGAAGCGCTGTTTCTACTCCACCATCTTGGCTGCACCCTTAGTTTTAGTTTTCAAAATGCATTTCCATAAGATTTTGAGTTACAATTTTTCTCCCTACCTTTCCCCTTAACACCCATTCCAAAATAGCAAGCCTACTGAATACCCCTTCCCCCAACCCGCTCTCTCTTATATCCTCCCTCATCATTTCCCTAACATTCTAGTAGGGCAAGATGGGTTTCTATACCCCAGTAGTACCTGTATATCTTATTTCCCACTTGGAAGTAAAAAAAAAAGTAATAAACATTTGTTTTAAAATTTTGAGTTCCAGATTTTTTCCTTTCTTCCCTTCTCACCCACATCCTCTGGGAAGATAAGCAATTCTATATAGGTTGTACACGTATAGTTACCCAAATCATTCCCATAGTACTTGTATTGTGAAAAATTAACTATAATTCCTTCCATCCTATCCTATCCCCAACTTATTCCATTTTCTCCTTTGACATTCTCTTTTCAAAAACGGTTGCTTCTAACTACCCTCTCCCCCAATCTGCCTTCCCTTCTATAAATCCCCTCCCTTATCCCATACCACCAGTTTTCTGGTAGGGTAAGATACCCAATTGAGTGTGTAAGTTATTCCCTCCTTAAGCCAAATGGAATGAAAATAAGGTTGTCCCCTTCCCTTACTCCTTCCTGATCTTCCCCCCTCCACAACTGTAACAGTTTTCTCTTGACTCTTTTATATGAGAAAATTTAATCTTTTTCCCCCTCTTTCTCCCAATAAATTCCTCTCTCACCTCTTAATTTTATTTTTTAGATATCATCACTTCATATTCAACTCATCTTCTGCCCTCTATGTGTACATGAAGATACATATGCCTACACTCACATAAATGTTTATGTAAACATACACCATCCTATACATATATACATATGTATGCATACATATATATGCACATACATACAAATATATTCCCTTCAAATATTCTCATACTGAGAAAAATCTTATGAGTTACAATTATCATTTTTACATGTAGGAATGCAAATAGTTCAATTTTAATAAGTTCCTTATGATTTCTTTTTCCTATTTACCTACTAATGCTTCTCTTGATTCTTGTATTTGAAAGTGAAATTTTCTGTTCAGCTCTGATTTTTTCATCAAGAATGCTTGAAAATCCTCTGTTTCAGTGAATGAACATATTTTCCCCATAGCACTTTACTTAATTTTGCTGGGTAGGTGATTCTTGGTTTTAGTCCTACATCCTTTGAGCTCTGGAATATCATAGTCCAAGCCCTTTGATCCCTTAAGGTAGAAGCTGTTAGGTCTTGTGTTATCCTGATTGTGTTTCCAAAGCACTCAAATTTTTTTCTTCCTGACTCCTTGCAGTATTTTCTCCTTTAACTGTGAGATCATATGGCTCTAATATGCCTAGGAGTTTCCTTTTATCCCCTTACTCCCTACCTTCCAGTAGGGTAAGATACCAAATTTAAGCCAAATTTGATGAGAGTAAGGTTGATACATTCCCTTTTACCTTCTTGTTCTTCCCCTGCATTGTAATATTTTTCCCTTGCCCCTTTTATATGAGATAATTTAACCTATTCTGTCACTCCCTGTCTCCTCTCATTATATTCCTCTCTTACTTATTAAATTTATTTTTAAAATACCATCCTTTCCTATTCAACTGATCCTGTGCCCTCTGTCTATGTATAC
Source organism: Gymnobelideus leadbeateri (assembly GCA_011680675.1). Lineage (NCBI taxonomy): Eukaryota > Metazoa > Chordata > Mammalia > Diprotodontia > Petauridae > Gymnobelideus > Gymnobelideus leadbeateri. The sequence continues at coordinate 807,627 of WOXC01005190.1, read as the reverse complement.
CTCTAAACACACATACACACATTCACATATGTATTCACATATAAACTCCTATATAAACATATGTATGTATATATGCATTTTATATATATATGCATCAAGATACATGCATTTATGTGTATTATGTATGCATTTATACACTTATATACATAAATACACACATACACACATTCACATTCACTTCAACTATCCTCATACTGAGAAAAACCTCATGAGTTACAATTATCATTATTTTTCCACTCAGAAATGTAAATATTTCAACTTTAATAAGTTCCTTATAATTTCTTTTTCCTGTTTACCTTCTCATGCTTCTATAGCTTCTTGTATCTGAAAGTCAAATTTTCTATTCAACTCTGGTTTTTTCATCAAGAATGCTTGAAAATCCTCTATTTCATTGAATGAACATATTTTACCTTGAAACATGATATTCAGTTTGCTGGGTAGGTGATTCTTGGTTTTAGTCCTAGCTCCTTTGACCTCCAGAATATCATATTCAAGCCCTTTGATCCCTTAATTTAGAAGCTGCTCAATCTTGTGTTTTCCTGATTGTGTTTCCACAGTATTCAAATTCTTTTCCTGCTGTTTGAAGTATTTTCTTATTGACTTGGGAACTTGGGAATTTGACTATAATATTCCTAGAAGTTTTCATTTGGGGATTTTTTTCAAGAGGTGATCATTGAACTCTTTCAATTTCTATTTTGCCCTCTGGTTCTAGAATGTCAGGGCAATTTTGCTTGATAATGTTTGGAAATATGGTGTCTAGACTCTTTTTTAGATCATGGCTTTCAGGTAGTCCAGCAATTTTTAAATTATTTTAAATTAAATTATTTTAAATTATCTCCATGGATCTATTTTCCAGGTCATTGGTATTTCCAATAAGATATTTCACATTGCCTTTTTTTTTCATTTGTTTATATTTGTTTTATAGTATCTTGATTTCTCATAAAGTCATTAAGTTTCCATTTTTTCCAGTCTAATTCTGAAGGAATTATTCTCTTCAGTGTGTTTTGAAATTCCTTTTCCATCAGGCAAATTCAGTTTTTTAAGGCATTCTTCTCCTCATTGAGTTTTTGGGCCTCTTTTGCCATTTGAGTTAATCTGTTTTTTGAAGCAGTATTTCTTCAACCAGGCTGTTGACTTGCTATTCATGATTTTCTTGCATCATTCTCTTTTCTCTTCCCAATTTTTCCTCCACTTTTCTTACTTCATTTTCTTTTTTTTTTAAATTTATTTATTTATTTATTTATTCATTTATTCATTCATTCATTCATTCATTCATTCATTCATTCATTCATTCATTCATTTATTTATTTATTTATTTATTTATTTATTTATTTATTTATTTATGAAGAACAAGATCATTTAGTTTGCTTCCATCAGGATTCAGGCTCAGTTCTTTCTAGTTATATCTCTGGATGGCGCATTTCTCACTTTCTTGAGTCATTCGGGATTAACTTATATCACTGCATTGCTGAAAAGAGTCCAGTCTGTCATAGTTGGTCATCACAGATATGGTATGTCTGTGATTGTATACAAATTTCTTCTTATTCTACTCTTCTCGCTCAGCATCCGTTTGTATAAGTCTCTCCAGGTAATTATGAAATCCGTCACCTCCTCGTTTCTTATAGCACAATAAAATTCCATTACATTCATATACCACAACTTGTTTAGCCATTACCCAATTGATGGGTACCCCTTTAGTTTCCAATTCTTTGCAACCACAAAAAGGGCTGCTAAAAATATTTTTGTACATATGGTTCTTCCTCCCACTACTATGATCTCTTTGGGATATAACCCTAGAAGTGGTATGGCTGGGTCAAAGGGTATGAAATTATTTATAATCCTTTGGGCATAATTCCAGATTGCTCTCCAGAATGGTTGGATAAGTTCACAACTCCACCAGCAATGTATTAGTGTTCCAATTTGGCCACATCCTCTCCAGCATTTGTCACTTTATTGTTTTGCCATCTTAGCCAATCTGACTGGAGAGATGTGGTATCTCAGAGTTGTTTTGATTTGCATTCCTCTAATTAATAGTGATTTAGAGCATTTCTTCATATGCTTATAGATATCTTTAATTTCTTTCTCTGAAAACTTCCTATTCATATCCTTTGACCATTTATCATTTGGGGAATGACTTGTATTCATATAGATTTGGCTCAATTCTCTATAAATTTTAGAAATGAGTCCTTTATCAGAGACACAAGTTGTAAAAATTCTTTCCCAATTTCCCACCTCCCTCTTGATCTTGGTTACATTGGCTTTGTTTGTGCAGAAGCTTTTCAATTTAATATAATCAAAATTATCCATTTTGCATTTTATAATGCTCTCTAATTCTTGTTTGGTCCTAAAATCTTCCCCTTTCCACAGATCTGTCAGGTAAACTATTCCTTGCTTTCCCAAATTGCTTACAGTATCATCCTTTACACCTAGATCATGCACCCATTTGGACTTGATTTTGGTATATGGTGTTAGATAGTGGTCTATGCCCAGTTTCTGCCATACTGTATTCCAGTTTTCCCAGCAGTTTTTGTCAAATAGTGCATTCTTATCCCAAAAACTGGTGTCTTTGGGTTTATCGAACAATAGATTGCTATATTCATTAACTGCTGGGTCTCCTGCACCTAATCTGTTCCATTGATCCACTACTCTACACCTCTGCCAGTACCAAGCAGTTTTGATGACTGCTGCTGTATAATACAGATTAAGATCTGGCATAGCTAGTCCACCTTCCCTAGCATTTCTTTCATTAATTCCCTTGATATTCTAGACCGTTTGTTTTTCCAAATAAATTTTGTTATTATTTTGTCTAACTCTACAAAGTAGTTTTTGGTAAATTGATTGGTATGGCACTAAATATATAGTTTAGTTTGGGTAAAATTGTCATTTTTATTATATTAGCTTGACCCAGCCACAAGCAATTGATATTTTTCCAACTATTTAGATCTGTTTTTATTTGTGTGAGAAGTGTTTTGTAGTTGTGATCATATAGATTCTGGGTTTGTTTTGGCAAGTAGATTCCCAAATATTTTATAATGTCTACAGTGACTTTAAATGCGATTTCTCTTTCTATCTCTTGCTGTTGAGTTTTATTAGAGATATACAGGAATGCTGAGGATTTATGTGGGTTTATTTTATATCCTGCAACTTTGCCAAATTTATTTATTGTCTCAAGTAATTTTTTACTTGATTCTCTAGGATTCTCTAAGTATACCATCATATCATCTGCAAAGAGTGACAGCTTGGTCACTTCTTTGCCTAATTTGATTCCTTTGATTTCTTTTTCTTCTCTAATTGCTACTGCTAACGTTTCTAGTACCAGATTGAATAAGAGGGGTGGTAGTGGACATCCTTGTTTCACTCCTGATCTTATTGGAAAGGCTTCTAGTTTATCCCCATTGTATATAATACTTGCTGATGGTTTTAGATAGATGCTAGCAACTATTTTAAGGAAGGCTCCATTTATTCCTATACTTTCTAGTGTTTTTAATAGGAATGGATGTTATACTTTGTCAAAAGCCTTTTCTGCATCTATTGAGATGATCATGTGGTTTTTGCTAGTTTTGTTGTTGATATGCTCAATTATATTGATGGTTTTCCTAATATTAAACCATCCTTGCATTCCTGGAATGAATCCTACCTGATCAGGGAGTATTATTTTTGTGATAAGTTGTTGGAGTCTTTTGGCTAATATTTTATTTAGAATTTTTGCGTCTAAATTCATGAGGGAGATTGGTCTATAATTTTCTTTCTCTGTTTTTTCTCTTCCTGATTTAGGAATCAGTACCATATTTGTGTCATAGAAAGAGTTTGGTAGGACTCCTTCTTCACTAATTTTCCCAAATAATTTGTAGAGTATTGGAATCAATTGTTATTTAAATGTTTGATAGAATTCACTAGTGAACCCATCTGGCCCTGGAGATTTTTTCCTAGGGAGTTCATTGATGGCTTGTTTGATCTCTTTTTCTGAGATGGGGTTATTTAGGTAATTCACTTCCTCTTCAGTTAATCTGGGCAATTTGTGATTTTGTAAATATTCATCCATTTCACTAAGATTGTCATATTTATGTGCATACAATTGGGAAAAATAATTCTTCATTATTTTTTTGATTTCCTCTTCATTGGAGGTAGATTCACCCTTTTTATTTTTGATACTCATAATTTGGTTTTCTTCTTTCTTTCTTTTTATCATATTGACTAAGGGTCTATCAATTTTGTTGATTTTTTCATAAAACCAGCTCTTAGTTTTATTTATTAATTCAATGGTTTTCTTAATTTCAATTTTATTAATCTCACCTTTCATTTTCAATATTTCTAATTTAGTACTAAATTGGGGATTTTCAATTTGTTCTTTTTCTAGCTTTTTCAATTGCATGTCCAATTCATTGACCTCCCTTCTCTCTGCTTTAATTAAGTATGCACTCAGGGATATAAAACTTCCCCTGAGAACTGCCTTTAGTGCTTCCCACAAATTTTGGTATGTTGTTTCATTATTATCGTTCTCTTGAATGAAATTATTGATTGTTTCTATAATTTCTTCTTTGACCCACCAATTTTTTAGGATTAAATTGTTTAGTTTCCAATTAGTTTTTAGTCTATCTTTCCATGGCCCTTTATTGCATATAATTTTTATTGCATCGTGATCTGAGAATGATGCGCTTACTATTTCTGCCTTTCTGCACTGGATTGTGAGGTTTTTATGCCCTAGTACATGGTCTATTTTTGAGTATGTACCATGCACTGCTGAAAAGAAAGTAAATTCCTTTTTATCCCCATTCAGTTTTCTCCAGAGATCTATCATATCTAGTCTCTCTAAGATTCTGTTCACCTGCTTAACTTCTTTCTTGTTTATTTTGAGGTTAGATTTATTGAGTTCAGAGAGGGGGAGATTAAGGTCCCCCACTAGTATAGTTTTGCTATCTATTTCTTCCTCTAATTCCTTTAACTTCTCCTCTAGGAATTTGGATGTTATACCACTTGGTGCATATATATTAAGTAGTGATATTGCTTCATTCTCAATGGTGTCTTTTAGTAGGATATAGTTTCCTTCCTTATCTCTTTTAATTAGATCTATTTTTGCTTTTGCTTTATCTGAGATAAGTATTGCTACCCCTGCTTTTTTACTTTAGCTGAGGCATAATAAATTTTACTCCAACCTTTTACCTTTACCCTGTGGGTATCCCTTTGTTTCAAATGTGTTTCTTGAAGACAGCATATTGTAGGATTATGGTTTTTTAATCCATTCTGCTATCCGCCTCTGTTTTATGGGAGAGTTCATCCCATTCACATTCACAGTAATGATGACTATCTGTTTCTTCCCTTCCATCCTATTCCCTCCCCTGTTTATATTTTTGTTTATTCCTTCTCCCTTCCCCTCCTTGAAGTTTTCCCTTTTGACCGCCCCCTCCCTCAGTGTTCCCACCCAGTGACCCCCCTTCTTAACCTACCCTCTCCCCTTACTACTATTTCCCTCCCTTCTAATCCCTCCCTTTAGTCTCCTCCTTTTCACCCCCCCCTTACCCTCCCACTATCTATAGGACACAATAAATTTTTTATACTTATCAGAGTAAATTACTCCCCGTTTGATTCCAAACCAATGAGAGTAAATTTCAAACAGTACTCCTCTCCCTCCCTCCAATTCCTCTATTTAATGAATTTGTGTGTCTATTCACGTTAGATTCTTAAACTTCACTGATTAATTTGATCCTTCTTTGAACCGGAACCAGTGAGAATAGTGTTTAAATGATGTTCCTCTCCCTCTTACTTTCCCTTCTTCTATAGTGTGTTTTGATGCCTCTTCAGATGGCATATTTTACTTTTTCCTAGCTCATCCTTTCCTTTTTCCCATTACAGTACCATTGATCCCCTTAATAGTCTTTTTTTTTTTTTGACTCCATGTTAGTGCATTCATACCCACACCCTCTAAGTATAACCCTTTTGCAGGTCATGATGATCATAGAGATTTCAAATATTGACAGTTATCAGCTCCACATATAAGGATGTGAACATTTTGCTCTTGTTGCATCCCAGGTAATGAGCTTGTGTTTGTGGGTGTGGGTGTGTGCACTTCTGCATGTGTGAGTCTATGTTACCCTTGTTTACCTTTTTATGTTCTTCTGGAGTCTTGTAATTGGAGACCAAATTTTCCATTGAACTCTGGTTTTTTCATTAGGAAAGTCTGGAAGTCCCTTACTTCATTAAACGTCCATCTCCTTGCCTGAAAGATTATGCTCAGTTTTGCCTTACTTCATTTTCAAAATCCTTCTTGAGCGGCTCCTTGGCCTGTAACCAATTCATATTTTTCTTGGAAGCTTTTGGTGCAGATCTATAGATTTGGTTGTCTTCTTCCCATTCTATGCTTTGATCCTTTTTGTCCCCCGAAAAAGGAATCTAAGGTTTGATTACTGTGCTTTCTTTCCTTCCTTTGCTTGCTTATGTTGCCACTCAATTCCTTGACTTGTGAGCTGTTTGCTGTGGTAGAACTCTGCTTCCCGAAAGGAAAGCTTTGTCCCAAATTGCTGGGGTTTTCCCAGATGCCAGACCTATTAGTTTTGTGCCCTCTCTGTAGCCCCCACAAGCTCTGGCCCACTGGCAACACTCTGCAGGACCTTCACCCAAGTCAGTGATCCATATCCAAGAAGGTTAAAGCAGGGGCAATTACCCTCTGAATGGATGCTTGGTCCTCCTTTGATCTGCAGGCATGAGCTCTGAAGTAGCCATGCACCATAGGTGGCTGCATGGCTGCCTGCACCTCCACCACTTCTCACTCCAGGGACAGGGGCTCAACCATGCTCCTCTTCCCACCCCCACCCCCCAATTCCAACAGAGTTCTATACTGTACTTTTACTTTTTCTTTGACATTTAGCTGATGATAATTCTGGAAACCTCCGTTGTTGCTGATCATTCACTCTCCTGAAAAGCCCTGGGGCTAAACTCCCAGGCTTATACAGGACTAGCCCCTACCTCCACCTCAAGATAGCAAGCACACAGAATGACTCTTTCCCTAATCTTTTCTCTCTTATTTCTTCACCCACTGCCACCCCCAATACTTTTTTGTAGGACAAGATGGATTTCTATATCCAGTAGTCTGGATATCTTATTTTCTGGCTGCATGTAAAAAAGAATTTTTAACATTTGTTTATAAAATTTTGATTTCCAGATTCTTTCCCTTCTTTCCTCACCCACCCCCACAGGGAAGTAAAGCAATTCAATATAGATTGTACATGTGTAGTTAATGCAAAACATTTCCATAGTAGATACATTGTCAAAGACAATCTATATTTCCCTCCATCCTATCCCACTCCCCTATTTATTCCATTTTCTCCTTTGACCCTTCCCCTTTTCTTTTTTTTTTTTAAATCAGATTTTATTAAGAATATTTTACACTTCACTCAAATATACTCACAACTCAAGGGATGAATACAGTCATATTTACCCTTACAGGCCCCACTGGTATAGAAGTAACCCCCATATTTATAACACTCCCCTCTCTCCCACCCCCATCCCATTCATTCATTATTGTCTACAAATATAGCAAACACCATCTTTTATTGTAAACAACAACAAAACACAATGAATGAGGTGTGGATACAGTGTTGCAGATTTGGATGCTGTTTTAGGCTTATATTAGTATTCTACCAGTATTTTTAAAAACTATGTAATTTTTCACCAATTTCTATTTTTTCTTTTTTTTAAACAAATGCTTTGTTAACTTCTGTTTTACATCATTCATTTCCGCCAGATTTTGAGTTACAATCATTTCCCCCCCGTTATTCCCCTACCAACCTCCCAGAATAGCAGTCCCACAAGATATCGCTTCCTCCAATCTGCTCTTTCCCATACCTTCTCCCATACCCCCTTCGACTTTTCCATTAGAGGAAGGTGAATCTTTGTGTCCCAATGCCTGCACATCTTATCTCCCAATTATAAGCAAAAGAGTATTAATAATAGTATTTATGTATATTTGAAACATTTAATGTTAAGACCTCGACTTTCAGATCCATTTCCTTCTTCCCTTGTCACCCATTCCCTCTGGGGAGAGAAGTAATTCAGTATATGTTGTACATGTCTAGCTATGCAAAACATTATCATAGTAGATATATTGTGCAAGGATGCTTAAAATTCCCTTCCATTCATCCCAACCCCCACCTGGTCCATACCCCACATGATCCTGTCCCTCTTCTATAGTGGGTACTTCCAACCACCCCTCCCCCCAAGGATGCCCTCCCATCCATCTTACCTCCTCTCATCCCCCTTCCCCCTATTCTGCTGCAGGTTGAGATATCCCATTTAGCATGTATGTCATTCTCTCCCTGAACCAAATTCAATGAGAATGTGGTTTTGCCTTTTTGCCTTCCTATTCTTTCCCCCCTTACAACCACTTCCCCTTGCGTCTTCTACATAAGATAGTTTATCCTATACCCTACCCTGTCTCTCCCCATCTCCTCTTGCCACTTTCCTCTCTCACCTCATAATTTCATCCCTTGAGTATTCTCCCTTCCCAACAAATTCAACCTATGCCCTCTATCCATATATAACTGTAAACATCTACACACACATTCACATATGTACTCATATGACCACACACCCTTCTTCCATTATTTTCATAGTAAGAAAGATTTCATCAGTCACCATTATTGCTTTTCCATATAGGAATGTAAATAGTTCAACTTTGATAAGTTCCTTTCGATTTCTTTTCCCTGATTACCTTCTCAGGCATCTCTTCCTTATTGTGTCTGGATGTCAAATTTTCTATTCAATTCTGGTTTTTTCCTCAGGAATGCTTGAAAGTCCTCTATTCCACTGAATGACCATATTTTCCCCTGAAACAAAATACTCAGTTTTTCTTGGTAGGTGACCCTTGGGTTCGTTCCCAGTTCTTTTGCCCTCTGGAATATCATATTCCATGCCCTTCGCTCCTTCAGTGTAGAAGCTGCCAGGTCCTGGGCTATTCTGATTGTGTTTCCACAATATTGAAATTGTTTCTTCCTGGCTACTTGTAGTATTTTCTCCTTGATCTGGGAATTCTGGAACCTGGCTATAATATTCCTGGGAGTTTTCTTTTTGGGATCTTTTCAGGAGGTGATCAGTGGATTCTTTCAACCTCTATTTTGCCCTCTGGATCTAAAACATCAGGGCAATTTTCCTTGAGAATTTCTTGAAGGGTGATTTCTAGGTTCTTTCTTTGATCATGGCTTTCAGGTAGTCCAATAATTTTTAAATTGTCTCTCCTGGATCTATTTTCCAGGTCAGTGGTTTTTCCCATGAGATATTTCACATTGCCTTCTATTCTTTCATTTGTTTGGATCTGCTTAACAGCATCTTGATTTCTCATAAAGTCATTAGCTTCCATTTGCTCCAGTCTAACTCTGAAGGAATGAATCTCCTCAGTGAACTTTTGAGATTCTTTTTCCATCTGGCAAATTTGACTTTTTAAGGCATTCTTCTCCTCATTGCCCTTTTGGGCTTCCTTTGCCATTTGAGTTAGTCCATTTTTTAAGGTGTTGTTTTCCTCAGTGAGGCTGTTGACCCTCATTTCATACTTTTCCTGCATCCTTCTCATTTCTCTTTCCTTTCCTCCACTTCTCTTATTTGATTTTTAAAATCCGTCTTAAGGTCCTCTACGGCCTGCAACCCTCTCATGTTTGCCCCTGGGGCTTTTGGAGCAGGACTTCTGACCTCACAGTCCTTTTCTTGCTCTATGCCCCCAAAATAGGAGTCTAGGGTTGCATTTTTCTGTTTCCTTTGCCTTGGCATGTTGCCACTTAATTACTTGACTTTTGGGCTTGTTGCCACACTATGGCTTTAAGGCCAGATAGAGGAATTTTTGTCCCGAACGTGTGGGGGGCAACTTCCGTTTCTGGCAAGCTGTAAACCCACCCACGACTTCCACCCTAGAACACAATCCAGATCCAGGGAGGTTAAAACAAGAGCGATTACCCCCCCAAGACTGATCGCTGGATCTCCCTACAATTAATTGCAGGCCAGGAGCTGGAGCTGTGTCTGAAAACTACAAAATGGAGTGTCTCCTCAGTGGCTTCTAGCCCCCAGGGGAGGAAGCTGACCCATTCCCCAAATACAGGTCCCAAAGTCCATAGGACCCTAACCTCTTACTTTGTCCTAGGCATGTCTATGTTGATAATTCTGGAGTTGCCACAGCTACTGGTGTTCTGGGGTTCCTCCAGCCGGCTGTTGGCCCTGGTGCCCTGGGGCTAAAACCTCAGCTCACTCGGACCTCAGCTCTGGCTCAGCTTGGCTTCCCGCGCTCTGCCTGCTGCCAGGTCCCAGACTGCTGTGCTGGTCCTTCCTGCAGGGCTGCTGGGCTGTCCTCAGTGGGAGGTTAGCTTCTCTGTGTTGTTCTGTGGGTGCTGGGTCTCCAGAAGTTATTCAGAGTCCCCTTTTACATAGTTTGGGGGTTATCTGGGGGCAGAGTGGCTTGGATGAGCTGTTTCTACTCCTCCATCTTGGCTCCGCCCTGACCCTTTCCCTTTTCAAAAGTGTTTGTTTCTAACTACCCTCATCCCCAATCTGCTCTCCTATCTATCATCTTCTCTCTTATTCCTTCCCCCCTACTTTCCTGTAGGGTAAAATACCTAATTGACTGTGTATGTTATTCCCTCCTTCAGCCACATCCAATAAGAGTAAGTTTGACTCATTCCCTTTCATCTTTATGCTCTTCCCCTCCATTGTAATGATTATCTCTTGCCTCTTTTATGTGAGATATTTTATTTACCCTCTTCTAATCTCCCTTTTTTCTTCTCCCGATATATTCCTCTCTCATCTCTAAATTTTGTTTTATAGATATCATCCCTCCATATTCAACTCATCATCTGCTCTCTGTCTATGTATACACGTACACATATATACACATTCATACACACACATATGTATATACACACACACATACCCTCTTGTACTTACTTACATACATACATACATACACACACACACACACACACACACACACACACATATATATTACCTTCACCTCTCCACATACTGAGAAAAGTCTCATGACTTACAATTATCATTTTTTTCCATGTAGGAATGTAAAGAGTTAAACTTTACTAAGCCCCTTGTGATACCTTTTTCCTTTTTATCTTCTCATGCTTCTCTTGCTTATTGTATTTGAATGTCAAATTTTCTATCCATCTCTGGTTCTTTCATCAAGAATGCTTGTAAGTCCTCTATTTCACTGAATGTCTATATTATCTCCTGAATAATTATATTTGGTTTTGCTGGGTAGCTTATTCTTTTTTGTTTGTTTGTTTTGTTTTTGTTTTTGTTTTTGTTTTTGTTTTTGTTTTGCTTTTTGGGGGGCAATTGGGGTTAAGTAACTTGCCCAAGGTCACATGGCTAGGTTTTTGTTTGTGGGTGCGTTAAGTGTCTGAGGCCGGATCCGAACTCAGATCCTTCTGACTCCAGGGCCAACGCTCTACTCAATGCGCCACCTTGCCACCCCTGGGTAGCTTATTCTTGGTTTTAATTCTAGCTCCTTTGACCTCTGGGATATCATATTCTAAGCCCTTATATCCATTGATGTACAAGCTGTTAAATCTTGTGTTATCCTGATTGTGTTTCCACAATACTCAATTTGTGTCTTTCTAACTGCTTGGAATATTTTCTCTTTGATTTGTGATCTTTAGAATTTGTCTATAATATTCCCAGGGGTTTTCATTTTGGAATCTTTTTCAAGAGGTGGTTGGCAAAGTCTTTCAATTTATATTTTACCCTCTGGTTCTAGAATATTAGGGCAATTTTCTTTGAGATTTTTTTGACAGGTGCTTTCTAGGCTATGTTATTGATCAAGGCTTTCAGATAGTTCAATTATTTTAAATTTTTCTCCTCTGGATATATTTTCCAGGTCAGTGGTTTTTTCCAATGACATATTTCACAATTGTGTACTCTTTTCTCATTCATTTGAATCTGTTTTATAGTATCTTGATTTCTCATAGAGTCATTACCTTATATTTGCTCCAATCTAATTTTGAAGAAATTATTCTCTTCAGTGCATTTTTGAAATTCCTTTTCCAACTGACCAGTTCTGATATTTTAGTCATTCTTCTCCTCATTAGCTTTTTGGGCCTCTTTTGTCATTTCAGTTAGTCTATTTTAAGGTGTTATTTCCTTCATTCAGGGTGTTGATTTGTTTTTCCTGATTTTCTGGCATCATTCTCATTTCTCTTCCTAATTGTTCCTCCAGTTCTTTTACTTGATTTACAAATACTTCTTTAGCTCCACCATCACCTGCAACCAATTCATATTTTTCTTGGAGGTTTTTGATGCAGGAGTTTTGACTTTGTTTTCTTCTTCTGGTTCTGTATTTTGATCCTCTTTGTCCTCAATAGTCTGATTGTGTTTCCTCTGTTCATCTTGCCAGCCAATTACTTGACTTTTGAGCTCTTTGCCATGGTTGAACTCTGCTTGCAGAGTGGATAGATAGTGCTGTGTCCCAAATCTCTGGAGTTCTTAGTAGCTGTTGTAGGCTTTCTTACAGGCATCACCCTCATGAGGAGGACTTTCTCTCCATAGCCTTAACAAGCTCTGCCACATCAGTGTTCCTCACTCCAGAACCACCACCGAAATCTGCAACCCAGATCCAAGGAGGACAAAGGAAAGAATCCTGCCTCAGTGTCAGCAGAGATATTCCTTCAAATGCCTTCTAGACAGTCACTTGGTCCCCTTATGATCTATAATCCTGGAGTCAGAAGTAGCAGCAATAGAAGCAGTTGCAGCCACCATCACCTCTGCCACCACAGGGGAAGGGTCCAGACTGTGTTCTTCTCTCACCCAAGACCAACAGGGTTCTCCAGTGACCTTGTACTTTCTCTATGTTATTTATGGGTTGAGAAGTCTGGAAACCACCACAGCTGCCGGTGATTCACTTTACTGATGTCTGCTCTTGCTGGTCTGTGACCCTGGAGTGGGCCCACATGGGCTCACATGAGACTGTACTTGGTTCCCAGCCTGGTGTGATAGGCCCTTCCTTTAGGCCTGCCAGGCTGCCTTCAGCAGAAGATGTGTTCCTCCCTGTAACTTTGTGGGTTCTGTAGCTCTAAAATTTGTTTAGAGTTATATCTAACATGTATTGGAAGTGATTGGAGTGGGAGCTCAAGCAAGTTCTTACTTTTACTCAGCCATCATGGCTCCACTACCCTGGTGGATATTCTCTAGAAATTACCTCAGAAGTCCCCAGCAGTGTGCTTTCTATTACCAATTAACCAATATATAGTTAAATTACTTTAGTGAAGTAATTTACTTTAATGATAGGGTAAGAAGACTAGTTGCAAATCATTTAATTCAATATACTGTGGCTTACTATCTTGAAAATAGAAATGGTGGAAGTAGGGAAGACAGAGAATGAGCTTGAAGTAAAATGATAGTGAATTACAAATATAGGGAATACAGATGGCTAAGACAATTTACTATTCAAGAACTTTAAAGCTTCTATGTGCTTTCTCAAACAAATAAATAATCTGGATATTCACTGATGGGCATGTCATCAGTGACAAATGAGTCTACCATTTCCCTGTTAAGTTGGTTTCTCTCTCTCTCTCTCTCTCTCTCTCTCTCTCTCTCTCTCTCTCTCTCTGTTCTTTTTTCTCCCATTCTAGGTTCCTGAAGTGAGTTAAGTTCTTAAAGATGGCTAACAGCACCAGAAAGAGGGGTATTGGAACCCAGGTACATAAGCTAGATAGCAACCAAGCCAATAGTGCTGCCCTAAAATCATGGGACCAGGGAAGCAAACCCGAAGTTTTCTATGCCGGTTTTTTGTCTTGATCTTGGTGGGACAAGTACTACGTAGGAACAGAAGTAAATTTTAATCCTATCCAACAACGCCACAAAACCATCATGGTTAAGGAGGACTGATAGGTATACAAGCCTCATCTTGAATATAATAGAGAAAAAACTCTTCCACATTGGATCTAAGAGCCCTATTCCTAGGCCTGCTCAGAAGCTCATAGATCTAAGGAACATGATTGCAGGAGAATTCTGCATCACTGAGACAAGAAATTCAAATCCTTACTTTCCATCCTCTTTTGTGAAGGTAGGAAATCATAGTCATGAAAGCACAGACATAGTCCCAGCTCTGGCCGCTTATGTTGTCCTAAGAAGGAAGATATTTTATTCCACTGAAACATGAGGTTCAGTGATCCAGACCTTGCTTTCTCTGAGAAGACAGAAAGTTGCAATAAAGTTACCTCTCTAACTCTATCCACAGAGGTATAGCTGACAGAAAATATTCTCACATCCTCAGATTTAGTCAGGGGCTAATAAGGTAAGGGAGGTGCTGGTGGCTTATGTTTGTCTCATTATCTGTCCTCTTTGTTTGGTTAATTTCTGACAGGAAAATGTGACTCTAAGAGTTGTCTCACAGAAAGTATTATAAGAAGTACATTGATACCATCACTAGAAGAGGTCAGGAGTATATAAACAAGGTCTATCGGGCAGCAGCATAAGGAACAAAACTTACAAGAAGGAATAGAGAAAAGGAGAAAGGAGGAATATCTGGAGCTGGGAGGAAGATTTCTACTAAGAGAATCCCAATTCTCTGCTAATCATTTCTTATATCTCTATTATTCTCTTTTCTCCCTCCCTTCTTGTATCCATTCCTTCTTCCCACACTCCTTCCTTCCTTCTTTCCTTCCTTCTTTCCTTCCTTCCTTCCTTCCTTCCTTCCTTCCTTCCTTCCTTCCTTCCTTCCTTCCTCCCACACTCTTGTCTTCTTTCTTTCTTTTCCTTTCTTCCTTTCCTCTTATTACACTGCCCTTGACTGCCTGGCTCTATCTCAAAAAAGGAAAGAGAAAATTACAGAGTGACAGTATCTATGAGGTTACTTAGAAGAATAGACACTGGAAAATAAACTAGACATAAATTAAAGCATTTAAGTAGGTCAATCAGAAGATTATAGAGTAAAGAAAAAGATTGCAAGAGTCTTCTTGTGGTTTACCAAGCTAAAGGACAAAAATTATTTATTAAAATAACGGAGCAAAGTAGAAGCCGTAGTGTTTCTAGCATGTAAACTAAATGTAATGCCAGGGATGGGGGGAGGTACAAATGGTTCAGGGGTAGGATGAGACATCTGATTAATCAAATCATTTAATGATTTTTATTGTTACATAATCTTATGAAAGAAAAACTGAAAAAGGAGAAATTGCTTCACTGCACTGTCTCTGGTCTTACAAGAAATTCCAGAGACATCTTTCCTGTCTCTTTAGCCCCATTCTTTGCTACTTAGACAGAAACACAGACTTGCTGGAGGAGATGATATTTCAGTAGCTATTTTCTATTTACCTCCTTCACTAAATACTATGGAGGAAATAAGTGTCAAAGAAAAACCAAGTCCAGACAATTTATTCTTTTCAGACTGTTAACCTCAAGGAACATAAACACCACTGAAGAAGCAATGAAGCACTATACTATATAAATACTATAACAATATGTTTTCATAAAATATGACAAAATATTACATCATCCCATTACATCCTCTTATATCATTGCAGATTCTGCTGCTTTATTTCCCAATTGTTCTGAGTAGTAATGGTAACAATAATAAAAAATGATTCAAATTAATTGATCAATAATTAAGCAAGGTTCAAGGTCCTATCCTAGGTGTTGAGAACGCAACAACTAAACTGAAACATTCCTTGGCCCCCCAAATCTCACAGCCTACTGGAGAAATAAGTCAGTTCTGCAATATTGTATTTGCTTTCTTCAGAATCAACATGTTAAACAAAAACATGCAATGATAATCACAGGGCTTATGGGGAAAATGGGGTTAGGGACACAATGATCAATTACTTCTTCATTGATACCTGGAACAAAAAGCAATCTAATTTAAATTGAAGAACAGATCTATCTATCTATCTATCTATCTATCTATCTATCTATCTATTAAATCCTTAAGAAATACTATCATAAATGGTGATGGATTCCATGTTAGTGGGCTGTTCCCCTTGTGCTGTGCCCCAATTCCTACTGTCTTGGCCTATCAAAGTCTTCACAAGTAGGTCAAACTAATTCTCCAAGGAATTGCAACTTTAGAATTCTGGCGCAGAAGTCATGGTAGAAGAAAGGGAATAGGGGTTAGGAACCAATGCTCGATTTTCCCACTCTCCTATAGTACTGGAAGATATGAAATGTTTTGCTTAAATAAGTCATTATTATAAGAGTTGAAGATTTTGAGTTATTGTAAAATGGTTTAGTTTTCTGAATTCTTGCTATTTCTATTTTTTTCTTTTTCTTTCCCCAAACACTTTATTAAATTGTGGTTTACACCATTCATTTCTGCCAGATTTTGAGTTACAATTTTTCTTGATTTTCCCTCCCCCCACCCCAGAATAGCAGTCTCAAAGGATATCCCCTCATCCAATCTGCTCTCTCCCATATCTTCTGCCAGAACCCCTTCGACTTTTCCAGTAGGGCAAGGTGAATCTCTGTGCCCTAATGCCTGTATATCTTATTTCCCAATTATATGTAAAATAGTATTAATAATAGTATTTATATATTATTACACATTTGATTTTAAAACTTTGAAATCCAGATTCATTCCCTTCCTCCCTTGTCACCCACCATTACTGTGAAGATAAGCAATTCAGTATATGTTGTGCGTGTGTAGCTATGCAAAACATCACCATAGTAGATATATTGTAAAAGATTGGCTATATTTCCCTCCCTCCTATACCACCTCCTACTTGGTCAATTCCCTACTTTGATCCTGTTCCTTTTGACAAGTCAGTGCTTCCAACTTTCCTCCCCGCTTCCATCCAGCCCTTTCTTCCATGATCCCCCCTCTCATTCCCTTCTCACCTACTCTCCTGTAGGGTGAGATATCTTATTCAGTATGTATGTCATTCCCTCCCTGATCCAAATTCAATGAGAATGAAGTTTTCCCTTTTTGCCTTCCTGTTCTTCCCCTCCCTTGTAAACATTTTCCATTGCCTCTTCTCTATGAGAGCGTTTACCCCCTTCTGTCTCTCCCCATCTCCTCTCATTATATTCCTCTCTCACCTCTTAATTTCACCTTTTAAGTATCATCCCTTCCTACTAAATTCAACCTGTGTCCTCTATCTATGTATACCTGTAAATATATATACACACATTCACATATGTATTCATATGCCCATATACCCTTCTTCAACTATTTTCATAGTGAGAAAAGTTTCATGAGTTACAGTTATTGTTTTTCCATGTAGGAATGTATATAGTTCAACTTTGATGAGTTCATTATGATTTCTTTTCCCTGTTTACCTTCTCAAGCATCTCCTGCTTCTTGTATCTGAATGTCAAATTTTCTATTCAACTCAGGGTTTTTTCCTCAGGAATGCTTAAAAGCCTTCTATTCCAATGAATGATCATATTTTCCCCTGAAACATAATATTCAGTCTTGCTGGGTAGGTGATTTTCAGTTTTAATCCCAGCTTCCTTTTCCTCTGGAATATCATATTCTAAGCCCTTCGACCCCTCATTGTAAAAGCTGCCAGATCCTGTGTTATCCTGATTGCATTTCCACAGTATTCAAATTGTTTCTTCCTGCTTGCTTTTAATACTTTCTCCTTGATCTGGAAACTCCAGAATCTGCATATAATATTCCTAGGAGTTTTCTTTTTGGGATTTTTTTCAGGAGGTTATTGGTGGATTCTTTCAATCTCTATTTTACCCTTTGGTTTTAAAACATCAGGGCAATTTTCGAGAATTTCTTGAAGAATGATTTCTAGGTTCTTTCTTTGATCATGGTTTTCAGGTAGTCCAATAATTTTTAAATTATCTCTCCTTGATCTATTTTCCAAGACAGTGGCTTTTCCCATGATATATTTCACATTGCCTTCTATTCTTTCATTTGTTTCTATCTGTTTAACAGCATCTTGATTTCTCACAAAGTCATTAGCTTCCTTTTGTTCCATTCTAAATATGAAGGAAGATTCTTCTCATTGATCCTTTGAGATTCTTTTTTTCCATCTGGAAAATTTGGCTTTTTAAGGCATTCTTCTCCTCATTGCCTTTTTCAGCCTCTTTTGCCATTTGAGTTAGTCTGTTTTTTAAGGCATTATTTTCCTCAGTTTCCTCAATCAACAGTCAGGCTGTTGATTCTCCTTTCGTAATTTTCTTGCATCATTTTCATTTCTCTTTCCAATTTTTCCTCCACTTCTCTTATCTGATTTTCAAAATCCCTTTAAGCTCCTCTATGGCCTATAACCAGCTTGTATTTTCATTTGTGGCTTTTGGTGCTGGAGTTCTGACCTCCCAGTCTTCCTCCTGTTCCATGCTTCAATCCTCTTTGCCCCCAAAATAGGAATCTAATGTTGAATTTTTCTATTCATTTTGTTTCCTTTGTCTAGGCTTGCTGCCACTCAATTACTTGACTTTTGGGCTTGGTGCCCCCCAGGACTCTACCACATCCAGGGCAGCTTCTGTCTCAAACACTGGGGTTTTCTCAATTGCCGGAGGTATTGGTTGGGTGGCCTCTCTGAAGCCTCCACACACTCTGGCAAGCTGCTCCAATGCAATGTAGATCCAAGAAGGTTAAATCAAGAGAGATTATACCCAAAACCTATTGCTGTATACCCCTATGGTTTGTAGGCCAGGAGCTGAAGCTGCGAAGTGGCATCTGTTGTCCAGAGCACCATGCTGGCTGCTCCCTGCTGGGGTGCCAGGGTATCCCAAGTGGGAGGTCAGCTTCTCTGTGTCATTTTGTGGATTCTGGAGCTCCAGGGGTTGTTCAGAGTTTCCTTTTACATGAATTTGGAAATTGTAGGAGCCGGAGTTATGTGGAAGAGCTGTTTCTACTCCTCTTGACTCTGCCCTCTTGACTCTGCCCACACCCCCCCCAATTCTTACTATTTCTGAAGGAAGAAATTTCAATTTTCAAAATAATCAATAAAGCAAAACTGACTGTATGTGATGATGCCATTCACAATTGGCCTTATCTAGCAGATGTTACTAGAGATAAGCCATAATGTGAATTACAGATATAAAAAGCAGAAAGGAAAAGCAAGAAGAACATTCTACAAAGAAGGCAAGGGTACTCTCCTCCATCTTGCTAGGCCATATTCCTGCTTTTGTTACTCATATCCACTAGCAACAATAGCAATAGCAACAACAGCAAAAACACTATTTCTTTGTTCTGTACTCTAACCAATGAAAAACATTACTGGTTTTTTTTTAATTTGGTTTTTATAGTTTTGTGTAGAAACTGTTCCCAATAATACTCTATGCAAATTAATATACCATAGCTAGCACTGATAAAGGTAAAATCAATCCATATCTAAAGTGATGAGTCAAAGAACTTCATAATTCAGGTCATCACTTGTTTTGGCTACATAATGGCAAAAATAGTTAATGTGTAATTTTCATTAAAGTATCTGTATTTTGAAGCCAGATGAACATAGCCTGAAGCTAATTTTCATTCTTATCAAGAAGTTGTGTTAAAACAAATATGTAATTTCATCATTTTTTTTATAAATCAAAGTAAAGCATAGTAACTCTTATAGAGCTGTTAAAGTAAATTGAAAATATTAAAAAAACTATTTGTTAAAGCATACATTAATTACTCAATAGAAGCAATTAGACTTTTGACATGAAGGGTGCCATTCAATTTGGAAATGTTGCATTCATAGGGATGAAAAGATGATTTAGAAGCATTTAGATAGTCAGTTTGTGAAAACAACACATTTTATTGAGCTTGCATTAAATGCAAATACATGTATTTAAAAGGGACTATGAAGAGAAGGAGAGGTAGGTTAAAAGTTCCATATCCTGTGAGAACATTTGACCTAATTCCAAAGAAACTATCAGAAAAAGAGAGAATAATTGGTATAAAGAATGACAAAATGAGTACAGATTGTATAACCAAATATGTGCAAATATAGATACTAAGGGGACAAGGATTGTTTGAAATAATTGATCACAAGAATTTTAAGGAAATATAACTTTAAGCTAAAAATTTGAAAGTATTCGGATACTGGTGAAGACAAAAGTAGAGAATAGGCATTGTTAAATGAGATAGAGTTAATATCAAATAAAATATAACATTTCATCAATTTGGAAAGAATATGTGATTTGATTAGCAGTTCTATTTTAAGGATTTTATACATTTTAGAAATGTATAATTGGGAAATACAATTTCAAATATCTCTTTTATTGCTTGCTGGAAACACATGACAGAGATTTCTACCCTAAATGTTTTAAGAAATCTACTGAATTGTGTTGGCACATAGCAATAAGATTCCCTAAAGAGGCCAAGCACTATAAGAGAGATTAGTTAACATCATTCAGTGTCCTTCATTCCACAGATTTCACTGTGCTCTAAATAGTGGACTCATTCTAAGAGAAAAGCCTTTGCATATGCTTTGAAAGGAGACATTAGAATGCTTTGCACACATTTTCCCCCCTTCAGTGGAATCTATGTCCCATATCCATTTCCTCAGCAACTAATGAACTGCTAAGAAGGCTTTATTTTCCTCTGCTCTCACCAGGCATCATCTTCTTACATAAATATATTTTTATCTGAAAATGCAATAGTAATGATATCTCCTAATATGAGATTTGTGGAACCTATTGTGCTTGAAAACTTAAGTTCTGCCACGTTTCCTCACTTGCAATTTTTTAAAGTACTTATCTTAATCAGCAAAGCAAGAAATAAAGGGAAAATCCCCCTAAAAATTCCATAGGACTTTTCAAAGTTTACCATTTTGTTATAATTTACTATAATTAAGAATATTTATGTCTATAATAATATACTATAATTAAAATATTTAATAATTAATGGAAATATTAATATTATATATGTATATAGATAGATAGATACATTAATTTAAATTTTTTCCTTTTTAAACTATTTTATTTTTCCCAAGTATGTCTAAAATATTTCAACATATGCGGCTATTTTTAAATTTTTAAGTTCTACATCCTCTCTTTCCTTCCCTCTTCTCCACTCTCATTGAGAAGTCAATATAGGTTATTCATGTGCAGTCATAACATGCATCTCTTTTAAATGGCCACTGTATAGCTATAATTGTACTGACCAGTCTCTGCTGTTACAAAATTAGCAAAGAAGCATTGAGTTCCCCTATAAAGAAAGCACCAGGGGGTTGCTTATTTTTGAGCAGGTGTTTCAGCATATAAAAGGTTGAATTCCAGTAAGAAGATATAGCCTGTTTTTTGCTGATTATGAGACATGCAAAGCTCATTTGGGATGGAGTGAATCTTGGCAATGGCAGCAGCCAAATGCTTAAAATGGCCGACCAACTTCTAGCTTGCAGCAACTGATTCTTTCGTGGATTTTTGATTAAATATAGCATCATGAATGCACAGCTGCAGAGTATGTACAAAACAGACAACACTATATATTTTGATATCCATGGATTTTTTTCTTTACTCAGTGTTAAGTAGTTATTTCAAAGAACCATGAGGATGCTATCTTTGGCGATCTGCCATGAGTCTAGCATGTCCATAAAACAATTGGAATGGCATTACCTGGGTGCCTCTAACAAAAAGCCTTGTAATGTGAAACAGCTGTTCTTCTATTGAAATCATTATCAAGACAGTGAAGTGTCAGGCTGAGAAATGATTGGGTATTGTTGCTTTAGAACCATCTATCAGTAATGAGAGAGTGAGGATTTTAAAGATCCAATGTGACACTCCCTTTTCTAGGCTTAATATTTTGGCATACTGGATGCCTATTGAGAGGGTCAAGGATATTCTGAAACCTGAAAAGATAACACTCTTCTGCTAACCTTGGCATGAATAACAGTACAAGAGCCAAATCTTTTAAAACAAGAATAGATTATTGGACTACACTCTCCAAAGAAGGCTTAAGAGAGATATGCTCAATAGAAAAATAATGAATACATTGGATGTTAATTTAAAATAGATTTATTAGCATATTTTGATTTTGCATCATCTATATTTCTCTTTCCCTACTTCCCTCTTCTCAAGAACTATCCCTAATAACAAATATTTTAAAAGGGAAAATGAGTAAAACTCAGTAATTATTTTTTAAAAATCCTGACATCAATATTTTACAGCTGCAGGCCACTATCTATGCAAAGTAGTGGATAGGTTTCTTTTCTAATCCCTTCACTGGAACCAAACATCTTTTTTATACAACTTTCCAACATTCAGTTGTGATTTTTTCATAATTATTATTTTAATTTTCATTGGTGTGATCATGTATATTGTGTTTTGCTTGCTTCCTTTTGTATTCAATCATATTAGTCTTTCCATCCTTCTCTATATTCATTATTTTCATTTTTTTAAGAGTAATATTCCATTATATTCCTTTATTTAAAAGAAAAAAACAACTAACTATTCTTCAATTTGTGGACATATGTTTATTTCTTCACTATCTCAAAAAGTACCATTACAACATTGTAGCTTATAGGGAGTTTTTCTACTTGTTAATGACTTTCTCAGAAATATATGCCTAGCTGTAAAATCACTGGGTCAGAATCTGAATATTTAGTCACTTTATTTTCATAATTTTAAATATTTTCTAGAAAGCTTGTATCAACTTAAAATTCTTCCAACAAGTCTTATATTTTCTACAAGCCATCTAAAATCAATTATTTCCGTCTTTTGGTTTACCTTACTACTCCAAAACATGAAAACTTTTGAATTAGATTTAAATAAAGCTGTAGGGAAAACAAGGAAATAACAACAACAGTAACAAAACCCATCTACTACATTTCTGCTAAAGGGGTTTGTCTGAGTTTCTTCTGATTTTTTTTTAATCTTTCATGATTAGAGTCAGGATGTCTTAATCTTAGCTCCACAAAGACCTTCTATGTGGACTTGGTAAAATCTTCTGAACCTCTCTCACTTTACTCATCTATAAAATAAGAAATATGAAACATATATGTCAGTTAAAACATTTGTTAAGCATCTAAGGCACTAGGCTAAGAACTAGGAAAAGAAATATGAAAAAAAGGGGGCGGCTAGGTGGTGCAGTGAATAGAGCGCCGGCCCTGGAATCAGAAGGACCTGAGTTCAGAGCCGGCCTCCGACACTTAATCCATACAAACAAAAACCTAGCCGTGTAACCTTGGGCAAGTTACTTAACCCCAATTGCCCTAAAGGGGCGGCTAGGTGGCGCAGTGAGTAAGAGCGCCGGCCTCGGAGTTTGGATGACCCGAGATCAGATCCGGCCTCAGAAAATGAGCACCCACGCATAAATAATGACTAGCTGTGTAACCTTGAGCAAGTTACTTAACCCCAATTGCTTTAAAAAAAAAAAAAAGAAATATGAAAAAAAGACAGTCTTTATCCTCAAGTAGTATACAATCTAATTTGGAGAAGGTGATAGACAAAAACTACTTGAAAAGAATGTGGTTGGTGGGAGTACTGGGGAAATGAAAGGATCCATGAATAGTGAAATGGTGGTGACATCAAATGATTACAGCAAGATGGGAAATTAAGAGATCATTGGGCTGGACACTCTCCCTTAAATGTAGGTGTTGTCAATCTATGTGTGTATGTATGTATGTGTGTATGTATGTATGTATGTATCTATCTATCTATCTTTTATCTATACATCTATCTTTCTACCTATCTATAGAGATAGATACATAGATATATGTAGATATATAGACATAGATTTTTATTTTGATACATATATAGGTGTGTATATATGTATAGACATACACATAGCTATAGATAGATGTAGATGGAGATAGATAGAAAAACTATATTCCATTTTGACTTAAAATTAATTTAATTCCTTTAAAATTGATGTCATATATTCTATGAGATTATTCCTTTTATAATATATTCTATGCCTTTTATAGTATATATTCTAAGAAAATGTTCAAAAGCTTTCAGAAGACTGCCAGAAATGTCCATGACCTCTCAAAAAGTTAATTCCTAATCTACACAGATCCTTAAAAGTCTGTATTTTTTAAATTTAGGATTCTTACCATTTTAAATGTCCTTATGTTATAAGATATATCAGAGATTTTCTGGGTGTTATGAATCTTTGTGTTAAGAACTCTAGATTTGTGACTTGTCAAGTATCACTCTTATTGGTAAAATATATCCTATATGAATGTTCTAGAGCAATAATTAAAGAGATCGAATTAGCATTTAGAAAGGGAGATAGTGATTATGATGAAAGCCACTATGGTTTCTGAAAGAACAAGTCAATCTAGATGAACCTAATTTTGATTACATTTCTTTGGAGAAAACTTTGAAGTCACTTTAAAAAATTGGTGGGTAAGGGAGGGTGGCTAGGAATTACATTGTTATTATCTTGGACCAGCTGGTGCCACAGGTCATCTGCCCTGTAAATAGAAAAAAAGAACTTGTTTGGGTAATGGAGCTCCTAAACAATGAAATTGGCTTATTGAGAAATGAAATCTCTTATGTATGTAGGTTAGGGTAAGTTTTTTATTGCTTATTGCAACTCCATAAGAGTAAAAACAATTGTATCAATCCCTAAGCTGTGATTTATGAGACTAGCTAATTTTATTTTGAGTTTGAATTTAGATATAGTTGTCCTTATTAGATCAGTGTCTGAGAGAAATGCCACAATCTACTCAGAGGGAATCCTGCTGCAGTTGAAGGTTTGCTTTTGGGAAAAGCTGAGAGGACAATTTCAGCCTCAATCTAAGATGGGACCCACCTGGTTCAGTTTCTCCATTGTCTGCCTTTGAAAAGGAAAGTTTTTTTTTCACTTGATTATTCCTGATTCTGGCTATGAGACGGAATTAAAGTGACTCTTATTGAATTCAAACAAAGCTAAGGATGTTTTATCCTGTCATATCTGGCATGTCCCTACCTTTCACGTTTATATCAAATTTTTCTGATTAGAGCAAGGGTCAGAAAAATATTTGAGTACAATGCAGGTATGTGGAATTTTGCTGCTTTCAATCTGAATATGTAGTCATTCCATATCCCAGACAACTGGGTAAATTAATACACAGGTTTCTCATCTTCCTGCCTGCATAGTAAAGTGAAAGGTTATATCCCTAGAATATAACATTTTGCCTGAATGATATAGGGACAATTAGACAAAGGGAAAAGAAGTTTGTAAAACAAAGGTACAAACACAATGATAATCATCACATATATTACAGCTGAAATACTTCTGAGCTTCTAAAATGTGTGTTAGATCTGAGCAAGTCAACCTAAAATTATACCTTTCTAAAGCCTAAATAATTTAGTAAAAGGGTACATTTCTTGAATGGTGATTTCTAGGTTCTTTCTTTGATCATGGCTTTCAGGTAGTCCAATAATTTTTTAAAATCGTCTCTCCTGGATCTATTTTCCAGGTCAGTGGTTTTTCCCATGAGTTATTTCACATTGCTTTCAACTCTTTCATTTGTTTGGATCTATTTAACAGCATCTTGATTTCTCATAAAGTCATTAGCTTCCATTTGCTCCAGTCTAACTCTGAAGGAATGAATCTCCTCAGTGAACTTTTGAGATTCTTTTCCCATCTGGCAAATTCGGGTTTTTAAGGCATTCTTTTCCTCATTGGCTTTTGAGCCGCTTTTGCCATTTGACTTAGTCTATTTTTAAGGTGTTATTCCCTTCAGACAGCTTTTTGAGTCTCATTTCATAATTTTCTTGTATCATTTTCATTTCTCTGCCCAATTTTTCCTCCACTTCTCTTATTTGGTTTTCAAAATCCTTCTTAAGGTCCTCAATGGCCTTTAACAAGTTCATATTTTTCTTGGAAACTTTGGTGCAAGAGTTCTGACTTCACTGTCTTCCTCCTGTTCCATGCTTTGATCCCTTTTGTCCCCCAAATAGGAATCTAATGTAGGATTGCTCTGCTTGTTTGCTTCCTTTGGTTGCTAATGTTGCCACTCAGTTACTTGACTTTTGAAATTTTTCCACAGTAGAACTCTGCTACCAGAGAGGGGAGCTATGTCCCAATTGCTATAGTTTACACAGCTACTGGAGCTATTAGTTGGGTGTCCTCTCTGAAACCTCCACAAACTCTGGCACCTAGTCACATACCCCAGGACCTCCACCCTAGACAGCAATCCAGATCCAAGCAAGGTAAAGCAAGAGTGACTACTCCTCAGACTGCTTGCTTTCTCCCCGTACAATCTGCAGGCCAGGAGCTCTGAAGTAGCCACTTGATCATGGCTGCATGCCTGCCATGCCTCACCTGCTTCTTCCTCCAGGGGGCAAAGGCCAGACCACACTCTGGAATTTCCAGTTCCCAAATTCCACACTGCACTGACCTCCCACTTTGTCCTTAGCATCTATGGGTTGATAATTCTGGAAACCACCACAGCTGCTGGTGATCTGACATCCCTCCAGCAGATGGCCGGTTGTGGCCACCCTGAAGGTCAAACCTTGGGTTTAAATGGGGCTGGGCTCAGATCCCAGAGCACTGTGCTGGCCCCTTCCTACCAGCCTGCTGGGCTGTCTTGAGTAGGAGGTTAGCTTCTCTGTTATTTTGTGGGTTCCTTAGCTCCAAAGTTTTTAGAGTAATTTTTACTTTGATTGGAGGAGGAAGAAGTGGGAGCCATGAGGGCATCTGTTTCTTCTCCACCATCTTGACTCTGCCCCAATACATTTGTCTTTCTCCCTATATCCTGGACCCTGCATTTTGAACTTGCCTGTGAATTTTGTGTCTCTCAGACTATAGGCCAATTCACCTACAGTTGGCAGCAAACAGTTGATAGCAGCCCATACTCACTCATCATCTGCTGGATGTGATCTGTGCTTGGGTCCAGTCAACCTCCTCCCTGAGGCCCGCTGAGACAGGGGTATCTCTACCCCCTTTTCAACTTCTAGAAGATACAGTAGCTGAGATCTTCATCCCTTTTCCCAAATGAATTTGGGTCCCAGGTCTTTGAGGGGGGAATAATGGAATCCTAATAAAGCTGCCTAGAGCCCCAACATTATAACTTCATTATAGGCCTGGCCCCACTGAATAGCAGGCTCATTTACCTACCTAACACTCCTGCCAATGTCCTAACTTCTTCATATATGCCTCACTGCTCACTGGAATAAGAAGTGCGTCTGTCAACTCTTAGTTTCCACAGAAACAGCAGGTGTGTCCATGTGATGGGAACCTAGCTACTGTTTCTGCCTAGTCACTGGTCCCAGACTCATTCCCACAGAAACAGGTGTGGTCCTGTATTCAATCACAATTACATCATCCATTTAACCCAAGACAGGACCACAATACCTAACTATCCATCTTGACCAGACAGGACCACAATAGCTAGCCAATTGAAGGACAGTATGAACAGAATGTTTAACCACCAAACCATAGATGGAACCCCCCCTTCCATTACCTCATCCCTTAACAAACTCCTCTTGCCTTTTCCTATATTCTTTGTAAATTTTGATTGTGTGAAACGCATCTTTTCCCTATACAAATACATCTTGCTCTCTCTGAAGTTGCTAATTCTCCTTGGAATTTAGTTTGCTTCATGAGAGGCAACAATCTCAATAAATGCCTGTACCTAGATTAGAGATGGTCTGACTCTGAATTCTTTGAGACTGTTCCACAACAACACGCCATGAAACCCCAACAGGTTTTGGGTGGGCAGAGCTCCCACTCCGACATGTACACACATGAAATGTGAAGTTTTAGAGGTAGAACAGTATGAAATGCTGTATTGACAGTTCACTTATCCAGCCACTTTAACTATTTAGAAGACAGAAAAAATCTATAAGAAAGGGAAAAAAATCCTATAAGTAGACAAAATGGATGTGACAAAGGTAATGCACAAATGCTTGTATACTTTATTCACAGGAAAGCTCCTCAAACCACCCTTCAGTATCTATTAACTCTTACCTATAAACAATTATAACAAACTTTGTCAGCTAGTTTTCTTAACTATAATATAATCAAAATAGCAATTAGAAAGGAGATTTGGGCATGATGTGGCAAGTGGGGATTGAGAAGGAAAAAATAACAAAATCATAGAATTCAAGAGCAGGAAGGGACCTCAGTGTTGATCTAATTTAATCCATATATGAAAAAACCCACAATAATATAATTAACAAGTAATTGTATAGCCTGTGCTTGAAGATCTCCAAGCCATAGGAACCCACTATTTGACAAAGCAAGACATTATACTTTTGGACAGCTATGAGCATCAGGACATTGCTCCTGACATCAATTGACTTCCTTGCAATTTCCACCCATGTTTTTCTGGTTCTGTCCACTGGAACCAAAGAAAACATTAACCTAATATCCCCATACCTTCACATGTGTGAAGATACCTATTGTATCTCCCTTCAGTCTTTTCTTTGTTTATTTTTAGTTTACAACATTCATTTTTTTTTTGCTTTTTGAAGGGCAACTGGGGGTTAAGTGACTTGCCCAAAATCACATGGCTAATAAGTGTATCAAGTGTCTGAAGCCAGATTTGAACTCAGGTCCTCCTGAATCCAGGGTTGGTGCTCTATTCACTGTGCAACCTAACTGCCCCAATAACATTCATTTCTATAACATTTCTATAACATTCATTCATTTCTATAACATTTTGAGTTACAAATTTTCTTCCCATCTTTCCCCTACCCATCACTCCAAAACAGCAATACCACTGAATGCCCCCTTCCCCAATATGCTCTCTCCCCCATCCAACTTTCCAGTAGGGCAAGATTGATCTCCATACCCCAGTTCCTATATATCTTATTTCCCAGTTGCATATAAAAATAATGATAATATTATTTAAACATTTGATTTTACAACTTTGAATTCCACCATCAGTCTTTTCTTCTCCAGGCAAATGTTCCCAGTCCCTTCAGCCTATCTTTATATGTCATGGATTCAAGAACTTCTATAATGCTAATTGGCTTCTTATGGACTAATAAAAATCACTTTTAATCATTAAAAACTGAACCTGATATACCTAATGTAGTGTGAGATAAGTTTAGTTCAATGGGACGGTCATCTCCTTATTCCTGTCAGCGATGTCCCTTGGAATACAAGGCAAGATCTCCATTTGCTTTTTGGCTGTTTTGCTACAAAGGTGTCTCATATTGAACTTAGAGTTCACTAAATCCTAAAATATATTTCAGAACAGCTGCTGCTATCTATTCACGTTTCCTCACACTTTATACTTGTAAAGTTTTTTTTTTGTTATTTGTTTATTTAATTTATTTGTTTACTTTTAGTTTACATGTAGTTCCTCAATCCCTTGAGTTTCCAATTTTCTCCTGCTCCCTCTCTTCCCTCCCCACCCATGGCAGCATGCAATCAAATATAGTATGTACAAATACCTTTATATTAAATATTAGTCAAGATGTTGTAAAGAGGATTATAACCAATGGGGTGAACAAGAAAGAACAAATAAAAAAAATAAAAAAGAGCAAGTATTTTGCTTCAGTTTGTATTCGGACTCTGTGTTTCTTTCTCTAGATGTGGATATCCCTTTCCATCATGAGTCTTTTGGAGTTGTCTTATAACCTTGCATTGCTGAGAGGAGCCCAGTCTATCAAAGTTAGCCATCACACACATAATGTGTCTGTAATTGTGTACAAATTTCTCCTGGTTCTGCTCTCCCCACTCAGCATCAGTTTATATAAGTCTCTCCACGTTATTATGAAGTGCATCTGCTACTCATTTCTTATAGCACAATAGTATTCCATTACATTCATATACTACAACTTGTCTAGCCATTCCACAATTGATGGGTATCCCCTTGATTTCTAATCCTTTACTATCACAAAAAGCACTGCTATAAATAATTTTGTACATACACGTTCTTTTCCAACTTCTATGATCTCTATGGGATAAAGCCCTACAAGAGGTACTTCTGGCTCAAAGGGTATATACTTATTTATATTCCTTTGGGCATAATTCCAGATTGCTCTCCTGTTGTTTTTGTTGATGATGTCCAAGGATAAGATTTTGTGTTTATTCCTATTAGTTTTATTTTATTAGATACATTATATTATCTAGCCTGGCAAGAACCTTTTCATACCTTATTCTGCCATATATTGTTTTACTATCCCTCCTAGCTTTGTGTTATTTCAAAGTTTAATGAGCATATTATCTCTGTATTTTTTCTTCATCATTGTCAAATTGTTAAACAATAAACAATCAAACACAGATATCTGGGGTGCTAGACTGGAGGCCTCCTGTCATGTTGATATTGAAGTAATTGAGTTCGTCTGTCCAATCAGATCTGAATGCAATTGTATTATCATCCAATTCAAGCAATATCCATGTTCTCCACAAGAATAGTATGACCATTTGTTTGACCCCTTTACCCCCACTCTGGGCAGAAAGCTCCTGATGCTGCTGCAGCCACTGTTGTCACCCCCAAGTTCCATTGCTGGTGCACCCTCAATGTGTGCTCTGGACCTCTCTGTGCTCTGCCCCTGCACATTGTTATAGCCCTCTCCTGCTGATCTCTTAAGTTGTCTGAGGCTGAAAAAAAATGTTTCAACCCAACCTGTTTTTGGCTAGGCCACTCCATAATTAAATTCGATACATATTTTAAAAATCATTTTGAAGGGAATGTTGGGAGGGTTCAGCTAGGTTGCTGCCTCTTCTCTGGCACCTTGACTCTATTCTCCTTTTGGGTTTCCCTTCTTCACAATACCTCTCAGTTGTTTTCTCCTTAATGGTTTTTCACCCTCTTTCAGGGCCAGTATTCTGCTCTTTAGAGTCCTACTTACCTGGTTTTGCCTCAGTAGTGTCTTTTTTTACCCTTCCCTTAAGATTTCTCCTCTGTGTTTTTTCATCACCACTACTGATGAGCAGATAATAGAACAGTAGGTAGAGTGATTGGATTAGAATAAGAAGTAAGTTCAAATCTGACCTTAAAAACTTATTAGATGTAGGATTCTGGGGGTAGCTAGGTGGTTCAGTGAATAGAGCACTGGCCCTGGAGTCAGAAGGACCTGAGATCAAATCCGGGCTCAGACACTTGACACTTAAATAGTTGGGTAACCTTAAGCAAATCAACTTAATCCCAATTGCCTTGACAGAGGAGGAGGAGGAAGAAGAGGAGGAGAAGGAAGAAGAGGATGAAGAGAAAGAGGACTCTGGGCAAGTCACTTAAATTTTTCTTCAGTTTTCTCAATTGTAAAATGTAAAATAAAAAATTATAGCCCCTAGTTTACAGAGTTTGGGAGAGGATCAAATGACTTAATATTTGTAAAAAAATGTGCTCATGACCTTTCAGACTTCACCCCTATGACTCACCTGCTTTCTTATTCTGTGCTTTTCCTGATAACAAAAGGTTTTCCCACCTTGCAATATCTCTGAACCATGATGTTCCCCTTCAGTGATTGGTGAGTTCCTTCAGGGGCTGCTTCCATTATGGGGAGAAGCCCAGGTCAACTACCTTTGTGACTCTAGACTTTACCCCCATTTACTTTTGTGGGATCCTTGACCTCATTTACTTTCTATGTGTGAGATAGTGTTCAAGGCTCTGAGAATACAAAAGAAAATAATTACTGTCTTCAAAGAACTTAAATTTCTATCAAGATATAATAAAAAATAATCAAGATTATAACTCTAAAAATTCAATTCAATTTAATTCAATTATTTTCAGATAATTTAGCAGGTGTTTTGGATACTATAAGAAAGAATGAATAGTTAAAAAGAACTTCATAGCAACATACTGTAAAGTGGTCTAGGGATTTTAACCATAAGTGAAGAGGGAAATCCCACAACCTCTGTAGTGATTACATCAGTCCCTTGATGCATAATGCTATTTGTGCTTTAAAGTTGCAAGGATATTCTAGTCTTTATTTAATCCATTAAAGTAATGTGCATAAAGAGGAATATTATAGAGGGTTAGTATAATTAAAATAATTCATTTACTATATTAGGACTATAAATTATTTTGAAGAAATATAGAAAGCAATAGTTAATTAACACTTGAAATATTGAAAAAGAAATATAAACAGTATCCAAGCAAGTTACATAAATGTTACTCTTTCCTGTTTCTCTCTCCCTCTGTCCCCATAGCATTTTGATATACTCAGTTTCTATTACTTAACAAAAATAACACTGGGCCCATCCACATAATTCTGAGTGTTGCTGCTTACAGTGAAATTCATATAAAATTCCATGTTCCAGAGGTCTGACACTAGAGGATACCACACGGTTGATAGCTTGTAAAATATGACACCTTTCCCGGAATGTTCCCTCCCTCTGGAGAACTCTTTCTGAAGGTTGTTGTTGCTAATATCCAGTCAACCAGGCCACACCATCATCTGTCTTATTTTCTAAGTACTTGTCAGAAATGTTGGGTCAGATCTTTGTCTGGCACTCCTCTAATAGGTCTAACATGACCCCAGTTGGAAAGCCCCCTTGTAAAGTGTTAAGGATCATGTTGACATCCCTGAACAAGTAAGGTTTATTTCTGGAGATAAACAAGTGTGTTACTTTCATTTACTTCAGTCTTAGAAAAAAAACTAATGAATAACATCTGAGTAATCATGTTGAAATATCAAGGACTCCTGGAAAATTAATCACAGATCAAAATAAAAAGTGTGCAATTAAAATGTATTCTATCAGAAATACATGTCCATTATGTGAACGTTTATATTATTTTGATGCTAAAAGATTTTCTTCTGTGACAGATTAGAGTAATG
Source organism: Gymnobelideus leadbeateri (assembly GCA_011680675.1). Classification (NCBI taxonomy): domain Eukaryota; kingdom Metazoa; phylum Chordata; class Mammalia; order Diprotodontia; family Petauridae; genus Gymnobelideus; species Gymnobelideus leadbeateri. The sequence goes on along the minus strand of WOXC01005190.1, from coordinate 775,104 downwards.
ATTAAGACTACTCATTGGATATATAATACTATATGTAATAGATTAATATTCATATTAAAGGTAGGCATTGCATGTTATAGTTTATTACTTAGCTGTTGAATTCCTTTACATTTCATAGGATTTGGGGATGTTGAGGTGTTTATATAAATTTGTATTTCAGTAGTCTAGAGACTGGAGCTATTCTTTATTCTGGGCACTTGCATTTAAACCTGTAGTGTTCTAGGGTCAATAACCCTAAGGACTTGTAGCTTCAGTATTGTTGCTCCCCAGAAAAAAATCAATTAGTTTTTAGAAAAAGGAATGATAAAAAAAGTTTAGCAAGAACAGTTTACAAAACATTCCCCCAATAGCCTAGGGTTTGTCTTTGTTGTTGTTTAGTAGTCCTGAACCCCTTTGGGGTTTTCTTCTGGCAAAGTTAACAGAGTAATTTGCCATTTCTTTCTTCAGCTTATTTTACAAATGATGAAACCGAGGTAAACAGCATTAAGTGACTTGCCGAGGATCACATAGCTATTAAGCATGTAAGACCAAATTTGAGCTCAATCGTTCCTGACTCTATGACACCTAGCTGCCCATTCTCAATGATATAAAAAATACTTGTGGCAAAATGGGTAAGTCCTGACTCTGAAAGTCCTTTTGTCCTAGTGAATTTGGTTGTTCAGTGGGATACAGCTGATGCATAAGATGCCATGCTGTACTGGCATCTCCAAGAGTGCAGAATATCTCCTGGCTGGTCCGATTCACTGCTGAGTCTGCTGTTGGGTCACCCTGCTTCTCTTTTAATTTTTCTTACCCCTTGAACTTTGCTTCTCTAAGACTGCTAATACTCTATACCCTTATTGTTCTAGGACACCAGGCAAAGAGAAGACAAGAGCTTTCACCCTGAAATCTCTTTGGATTTTTCAATGTTTACAGTTTCACTGTTCACGCATGTCCATTTCAAGATTGTTGTTCTATCACTGAAACAGGGAAGCAAACACAGTGAGAGGTGGTCCTATTTCCACAACTGTGATGGTTGGATGAGACACAGGGGAGTATGCCTTGATCTAGTTCATAGTGAAGAATCTCAAAATAGTCCATTGCTCTCAAAACTGAAGAAGAAAGGGATTGAGACAGGAATGTTATGCATTTTTTTTAAAGCAATTGGGGTTAAGTAACTTGCTCAAGGTTACACGGCTAGTCATTGTTTATGTGTGGGTGCTCAATTTCTGAGGCCGGATCTGATCTCGCGTCATCCCAACTCCGAGGCCGGCTCTCTTACTCACTGCACCACCTAGCCGCCCCTGTTATCCATTTTTTAAATGCATACTCAGTTCTTGCTCAGCAACCAATGAACCATAAGTTCTGACTTCATAACCAATTAAAAGACTTTTCTTCAGCACACTGTACAGTATTTTAGGTACCCTGCTCCAAAGTCTCCACATGGGTACTTGATCCTGAGCAAGGCAGTGGATATCTAAATGTGTTATAAGACCAGTCCACTCATGTTACACTAATATAGCTGCAGAAAAGACAACTTTAAAATAAATTACAATAATATGCTGGAAAGAATGCTGAATTAGGAGCTTAGGAGAACTGTGTTCTAGTCTGAGCTTTGTCATTAACTAGCTGAATGATTTGGGTCCACTTTACATCTTTGTCTCCCTGGACACCACTTTTCTTACTCCCAGGTAGAGAAGGGGATGTTTTCATTTTTTCTTTATATTCCAGTGCTTCATTGTTGTTCAGTCATTTTAGTCACTTCTGAATCTTTGTGACCTCATTTTTGGGTTTTCCTGGCAAAGATACTGGAATGATTTGCAATTTCCTTCTTCAGGTTATTTTACAGATGTGAAACTGAGGCAGCCAGGGTTATTTGCCCAAGGTCACACAACCAGTGCCTGAGGCCATATTTTACTTATCAAGATGAGTCTTCCTGATTCCAAGTCAGGTGTTCTGTCCACTTTACCACTTAGCTGCTCATGCAATGCTAAACATACAACAAGCCCTTAATAAATATTACTTCATTAATTGATTTCTTGATTATATATGTATGTATACATATATACATATAGATAGATAGATAGATAGATAGATAGATAGATAGATAACATTTGCATTAGTATATAATAAATCAAAATAGGAAATACAGCATCAGGTTCCTGTGAGTCTGTGTTAATAACATTTACTTCAGGACTTTACAGAGTGAACTCATGTATAAATCATCAAATTTCTCCCAATTCATTAACATTTAAGTCATGGTCAATATCACTATAATACATGCTGGAACAAAGATACTGACACATGTATTTTCTCTGTTAGGTACATCACAGTCCTCTTACACTTAGGAACTAGACAACACTTCAACTCTATGCTTGGGGGCCACTTTAAACAGAAAAATAGCCCCCTAACACAAAGACGTAAAATAAAAAGTGGAACTCAATAGACCATGAAAAGGATAGTGGTTTACAGAGTGAGAGCTGAAACAATAAAGCAGAGCATTGCCTTGTTTACAAACCTTTGATTCATCCCTTTCCAACTTCTCAAGCAAATCCATCCTGGTCTCTATTACATCATTTTATTCCTGTCTACTGGCTTCGTTTCCCTGATGACCAAAAACATGCTCATGATTCTCCAATACATAAAAAACCTCATTTGATCTCTCTAATCTTTGATAGGTATCTTCCTATATTTCTCCTTCTCTTGGCTAAATTCCTTGAGAAAGCCATTTATATTAAATTCTTCCTAATCCTTTTCTCTCACTCTTAATCCTCTACAACATACCTTTTGACCTCATTATTCACCTGAAATTGCTCTCTGCAAATTTGCCATTAACCCTGTAATTGCCAAAGTGAATCTTCTTTTCTCAACCCTTATCCTTTTTGACTTCTCTGGAGCATTTGACATTCTTGATTACCTCCTCTCACCTATGATCTCGTTTTTAGATTTTTAAGATGTTCATCTCTCCTGGTTTTCATCTTATCTGCCATATACTCCCCTTATACTCCATAGTATTTTTTACTTGTTCTTCATGTAATCCTTCACTCCAAGGTTTCTTACTTTGCAATCTCACCAGCTCTCATGGAATCCATTATCAGTCATATGCAAACGATTTTCAAATCTATATATTGAATCCTAGTTTCTGCCTTAAGGTGATAGATGATGCAGTAGATAGGGTGCCAGGCGCACAGTTGGGAAGTCTCATTTTCATAAGTTCAAATCTGGCCTCAGACATTTCAACTCTGTCTATAATTAGTCTTTTTTTTTTAAAGCGTGAAAATTCACATTTCCAACTGCTTCTTTAAATCTCAGACTGTATCTTTTATAGACCTCTAAAGCTCACCCAGTCTAAAAAAAAAACTCATTATATTTCCCCTTAATTTCAAAATATTCCAAATTACCCTTTTATTGCTGTGGGCACCGCCATGCTCTAATCACTCAGTTCCACATCATCTGTGTCATCCTTTACTTCTCACTCCCTCATAGATCCAATACATTGTGAAATCTTTTCTTTTCTCATTTTATAATATATTTTGTGTATATCCCCTTCTCTTAATTCAAATAGGCTTAATCTAAATTCATGTTGTTGTTATGCCTCATCAGGACTACTGAAGGACTACTAATTGGTGTCCCTGCCTTATTTCCACTTTAATCCATCTTCCACTCAGTTTTCGAGCTGATTCTTCTAAGGCATAGGCCTGACTATATCAGCCCCTGTTCACTAAGATCAATAGCTCCCTATCACCTCCGTGACTAAATATGCACTCCTCTCTTTAAAATCTAAATATTTTCATTACCTGGCACCTTTCTATCTTTCAACATTTCTTATTTCTCCACATACTACCAGATCCAGCTATAGTCATCTCCTGGAAGTTCCTTTAATCGCCCTTTCCATCTTCTACTTTTGCACTGGTTATGTCCTCTTAGTTTTCCTGGCCTCCTTTAAAACTAAATTCAAATCCTGTTTTCTACTGGAGACCTTGTCTAGTCCTCAACCACAACCCAACAACTTCTAACTCCTTCCCAATTACAGATTACTCACATCTATCTATCTGTCTTTATCTATGTATCTATCTATCTATGTATCTATCATTCTATCTATCTATCTATGCACACACACACATACATACACACACACACACACACACACACACACACATATATATATATTTTTTTTCCATATTGTTTCCTCCATTAGAGTAAATACTATGCATGAATAGGAGACTGGTTTTAGTCTTTTGCATACCTAGAACATATAGTAGTCCCATAGTAAATATAGTAGAAACATAGTAAATGGCTAATAAATATTTGTTGAGTGACTGACTGACAGATTTAACAAAATATAATTTATCCCTCATTTGGGCAAATTGTGATTAATAGGAGAAAGTCTTCATTTTGTTTATTTATTTTGTGGCAGACATGGTGTTAAGTACTGGGGATATAAATCCAAATAAGAAAGACAGTCCTGAGGAGGAGCCAAGATGGCAGCATAGAAGCAGGAAATGTCCTGAGCTCCTCCCAAAACCACCTCAGATACCTATAAAATATGACTCTAAACAAATTTTAGAGTTACAGAACACATAAAGTGACAAAGAAAAACAAATCTCCAACTGAAGAAACCCTGGCAGCCCTATATGAAGGGTCCATCACAGCACACTGGGAGCTGAGGGCAATTTCCTATGAGACACACAGCTTTGGCCCAGATCAATAGCTGCCAGAGCAGACTTCAGGAGAGTGAAGCATTAGTAGCTGTGTCTGTTTTCAGAATTCTTAACCCATAAACTTCAAAGAGCAAGTAAAAGGTCAGTCAGGAACTCTGTTGGAAAGGAAGGACCAGGTCTGGCTCCTGCCCCTGGGGGTGTGAGTTGGTGGAATCATGGTGCCTGTAGCAGCTTCCTGTGAGGCTGCCTCCAGAGCTCCTGGCCTTCAGATTGTATGGGGACAAAGCAACCATTTAGGGAGTAATTGTTTTACTTGAAACTGCTTGGATATGGATCACTTTTATCGGTGGAGGTACTGGTGTGTTTGGCCAGTGGGCTAGAGCTTGTGGTGGCTGCAGAGAGGGTCCCTTCCTAATAGTTCTGGAACCTGCAAAGACCCTAGTGATTTGGAACAAAATTCTCTCTGGAAACAGTGTTCTACCACAGCAAACAGCTCAAAAGTCAAGGAATTGAATGGTAACATGAGCAAGTAGAGGGAATAAAGCAAGCAGAGTGATCAAATCTTAGATTACTTTTTTGGGGACACAATCAATCAAAGCATGGAATCAGAAGACAACAAAGACAGAACTTCTGCACCAAAAGCTTTCAGGAAAAATATGAATTGGTTACAGGGCATGGAGGAGCTCAAGAAGGATTCTGAAAATCAAGTAAGAGAAGTAGAGGAAAAATTGGGAAGGGAAATGAGAATGATGAAAGAAAATCATGAAAAGAGAGTCAACAGCCTGACTGAGGAAAATAACACCTTAAAAAATAGAATAACTCAAATGGCAAAAGAGGCTGAAAAAGGCAATGAGGAGAAGAATGCCTTGAAAAGCCAAATTTGCCAGATGGAAAAGGAATTTCAAAAGCACACTGAAGGGAGTAATTCCTTCAGAATTAGACTGCAGTAAATGGAAGCTAATGACTATGAGGAATCAACATACAATTAAACAGATTGAAACAAATGAAAAAATGGAAGGCAATGTGAAATATCTCATTGAAAAAACCACTGAATTGGAAAGTAGATCAAGGAGAGATAATTTTAAAATTATTGGACTACCTGTAAGCCATTATAAACAAAAAATCTAGAAATCATCCTTCAAGAAATTTTCAAGGAAAATTACCCTGATATTTTAGAACCACAGGGCAAAATAGCAATTGAAAGAATTCACCCATCACCTCTTGAAAAAGATCCCAAAAAGAAAACTCCTAGAAATATTATATCCAAATTCCAGAGTTCCCAGGTCAATGAGAAAATATAAAATCAGCTAGGAAGGAACAATTTTACTATTGTGGAAACACAATCCAGATAACACAAGATCCAGCAGCTTTTACATTAAGGGAAGGAAGGGGTTGGAATATGATATTCAGAGGTCGAAGTAGCTAGGATTAAAACCAAGAATCACCTACCCAGAGAAACTGAGTATAATGTTTCAGGGGAAAATATAGTCATTCAGTGAAATAGAGAATGTCTAAGCATTCTTTTTTAAGGTCACCTCTCTCTCTCTCTCTCTCTCTCTCTCTCTCTCTCTCTCTGTCTGTCTGTCTCTGTCTCTGTCTCTGTCTCTGTCTCTCTCTCTCTCTCTCTCTCTCTCTCTCTCTCTCCCTCTCCCTCTCTCTCTCTGTCATTCATTTCCATAGGATTTTGAGTTAAAAATTTTTCCCCATTTTTCTACTTCCCACCACTCCAAAGCAGAGATCCCACTGAATATCCCCTATCCCAATCTGCCTTCTCCCATATCTTCCCCCATACCCCCTCCAACTTCCAGAAGCACATGATGGATCTCTATTCCCCAGGGCCTGTATATCTTATTTCCCAGTTACATGTTACATGTAAAATAATAATAATAATGATGATAATAACACCCAATAAAAAGAATAATTATTATATAATCATATTGTATTATTTTATATCATAATTACATACATTATATAATATTGCGATATCATACACAATACGCACATTGTATAATAACGATAATTATAATAACAATTATTATTGTTACTATTAAATATTTTAAATGTTTGATTTTAAAACTTTGAATTCTGGATTATTTCCCTTGATCCCTCATCACCCACCCTTACTGGGAAGATAAACAGTTCAATATAGCTTGTACACGTATAGCTATGCAAAACATTTCCATAGTGGGTATATTGTGAAAGAATGACAAAATTTATATTCAACTCTGGTTTTTTAATCAAGAATGCTTGAAAGTCATCTATTCCACTGAATGACCATATTTTCCCTGAAACATGATACTCAGTTTTGCTGGGTAAGTGATTCTTGGTTTTAATCCCATTCCTTTGACCTCTGGAATATCAAATTGCTAGCCCTTCAATCATTCAATGTAGAAACTGCCAGATCCTGTGTTATCCTGATTGTGTTTCCATAATATCCAAATTGTTTCTTCCTGCCTGCTTGTAATATTTTCTCCCTGATCTGGGAGTTCTAGAACCTGTCTATAATATTCCTAGTAGTTTCCTTTTTGGCATCTTTTTTAGGAGGTGATTGGTGCATTCTTTCAACCTCTATTTTGCCCTGTGGTTCTAAAATATCAGGGTAATTTTCCTTGAGAATTTCTTAAAGGATGATTTTTAGGTTCTTTTTTATTGTGACTTTCAGGTAGTCCAATAATTTTTAAATTATCTCTCCTGGATCTATTTTCCAGGTCAGGGTTTTTCCAAATGAGATATTTCACATTGCCTTCTATATTTTCATTTCTTTATATCTGTTTAATAGCATCTTGACTTCTAACAAAGTCAGTATCTTCCATTTGCTCCAAACTAATTCTGAAGGAATGATTCTTTTCATTGAGCTTCTGAGATTCTTTTTTCATCTGGCAAATTAGGCTTCTTAAGGCATTCTTCTCCTCATTGGCTTTTTGAGCCTCTTTTTCCTTTTAAGTTATTCTAATTTTAAGGTGTTATTTTCTTCAGTTAGGTTGTTGACTCTCATTTCATTATTTTCTTGCATCACTCTCATTTCTCTTCCCAATTTTTTCCTCCACTTCTCTTATTTGGTTTTCAAAATCCTTCTTAAGCTCCTCTATGGCCTGTAACCTACTCATATTTTTCTTGCAAGCATTTTGTACAGGAATTCTGACTTCACTACCTTTCTCCTGTTCCATGCTTTGATCCTTTTTGTCCCCAAAATAGGAGTCTAATGTAGGTTTGCTCTGCTTGTTTTCTTTCTTTGCTTACCCATGTTGCCATTCAACTACTTGACTTTTGAGCTTTTTGCCACAGTAGAACTCTGCTACCAGGGAGGCGAGCTTTTTCCTAATTGTTGTAGTTTTCTCAACTGCTGGAGGTATTAGTTAGGTGCCCTCTATGAAGCCTCCACAAGCTCTGGCTCACTGGTCTCTCACCCCAGGACCTACACCCTAGACAGTGATCCAGATACAACCAACTTAAAGGAAAAGCGATTACCCTTCAGACTGGTCACTTAGTCCCCCTATAATCTGGAGGCTAGTAGCTCTGAAGCAGCCACACAGAGGAAGCTGCATGGCCACAGCTCCTCAGCTGTTTCTCTCTCTAGAAGGTAAAGACTAGACTGTACTCCCAAAGTCCTGGATCCCACATTCCACACTATACTTACCTCTCACTTTGTCCTTAGCATCTACGGCTTGATAATTTTGTAAACTGCCACTGCTGCTGGTGATCTGAAGTTCCTCCAGCAGGTGGATGGTTGGGGCTGCCCTGTGGTTTTTTAAGGGCTTTTTAGGGGCTGAGCTCATCTCCCAACAGGGTGGGCTGGGAGCTTCCTGCTTGCCTTCCAGGCTGTTTTCAATAGGAAGTTAGCTTCTCTGTGTCATTTTATGGCTTCTGGAGCTCCAAAGTTTGTTTAGAGTAATTTTTTTTACATGAATTGGAGGATGTGGAAGATGGAGTTGCACTGATTTCCTGTTCCTACTCCACCTTCTTGATTCTGCCTCCCCCAAGCATTCTTGATGAAAAATCAAAAGAGAACAAGACAGTGTTGAATAGAAAATTTGATGTTCAAATACATGAAACAAGAGAAGCATGATAACGTAAATAGGAAAAAATCATAAGGAACGTATTAAAGTTGAACTATTTACATTCCTACATTGAAAAATGATAATTGTAACTCATGAGACTTTTCTCAGTAAGAGGACAGTTGAAGGGAATATATATGTATATATCTGTATACACACATATATGTCTATATAAGAGCATATATGTGTGTATAAATACATATGTGAATATGGGTATATATGTGTACATGTATACATAGATATAGGGTACAGTATCAGTTGAATAGGAAGGGATGATATTTTAAAAAAATTAAGAGATGAGAGAGGAATATATTGAGAGGAGATAGCGATAGACAGAATAGGGTAAATTATCTCATGTAAAAAAGGCAAGAGAAAACTGTTACAATGGAGGGGAACAACAGAAAACCAAAAATGAATGGGTAACCCTTACTCTCATTGAATTTTTCTTAAGGAGGGAATAACATAAACACCCAATTGGGTATCTAACTCTACAGGAAAATAAGGATATAGGGGATAAAAGTGGGGATGATAGACAGGAGGGCAGATTGGGGGAGGGAACAGTCAAAAACCAACACTTTTGCAAAGGGCAAGGTCAAATTCTATAGAAAATAGAATAAGTGGGGGGGTGAGATAGGATGGAGGGTAATATAGTCCGTCTTTCACAATATATCTACTATGGAAATGTTTGGTGTAACTACTCATGTACAACCTATATTGAACTGTGTATCTTCCCAGTAGATGTGGGTAATGAGGGAAGAAGGGAAAGAACCTGGAAATCAAATTTTAATATCAAATGTTTAAAAAATTATAATAATTATTACCACTTTTACATGCAACTGGAAATAATATATATGGATGATGGGGTATCTAAATCCATCTTGCCCTCCTAGAAAGTTAAAGGGGGAATGGGTGAGGATAGAAGAGAGAGCAAATTGGGTTACGGGGTATTCAGTAGGATCACTATTTTGGGATGGTGGGTAGGGGAAAGATGGGGAAAAATTTGTAACTCAAAACCTTTTAGAAATGAATGTTGAAAACTAAAAAATAAACAAACAAAAATAAATAAATAAGGTAACATAATAAAAAAGATAATTATTGCAGAATCCTGAAAAAAAAAGACAGACAATACCATCCCTCAGTTAATCTGCATTCTAGTGTAGAAGAAGACAGTACATGGAGGATAGAAGAGAGTGAGAATGAGGCTAGGAATGCATGCCTTCCCTGGAATGGTTTGCCAATGGCCAAGGCATGGCATAAAGCACTGGTGCCAGGCAAAAAATAAATAACTACTTCTCTATTATGCTCCAGGGTCCAGAATGAACTGAGCAGGTTAGTTAAAGTATGGGTATCTTTGTCATAAGTTATACAAGTAGAATAAGAATCTTAGATTTCAAGTCCAGCATCCTCATTTTATAGGAGAGGAAAGAAGAATCAAAGAAGTTATGTGATTTCTTCAAGGTCACTGAAAATAAGTATCAGAGGTAAAACTTGAATTCATATCCTCTGACTCCAGAATAAATTTTTGTTCTATTTTATCAAGTGACCTCTTCATGTTGAAATGTTGACCTCCTAATGTTGAAAATCCATCACAAGTCCTGAGCAAATTTGTTTTTTTTTAAGTCTTCTGTTTTCTTGATTGTGGCCATTATTAAATAAGACTTGCAGAGAAACTCTGTAAACAGGCAAAGCCAGAGGGATTCATAGTTCATCTAAGCCATTAGACTAAGGAACCTTTCTTGCTCCTTCCAACAAAACTGTGTTGGTTCTTGAAAAGCTTATAAGAGGAGATAGATATTTAAGTGATCAACAAGACTCTATCATACATTAAAAGATAATGTCAATATGTGAATGAATGATTTAATACAGTCCTCAATCAACATGTATGCTTGAATTCTTTTTATTTGGCATTAGCAAGGACACTGAAGTGTAGAATTTATAATCTAATTTGGAAGACAAGATTCACCTTTGTGAAACAATGATTATTTTGAAACATTATAACTAAGCACCAAATTGTGGAGTTCATTTAAATTTAACAAACATTTATTAAGCAATTGCTGTGTACCGAACTCTTTTAACTATTTCTAGGAGAGATACAAAGTTAAAATGAGGCATATTCCCTGCTTCAAGAGAGATTCAGGAAATACATTCTAGATGTCAGCATGCTTTTAGGTCCTGAAGCTTATATTCAAGTCAAACCTTTTTGCCTCTAGATACATTGTAAATTTTCTACCAACTCAAAGACAAGTGTTTTTTTTTTTTTTCCAATATGCAGGTGTTGATATCATATATTGAAGAGTCAAGTCTCACCCAGACACATCATTAGGTATGTGAGCAAAAGTGAAAAAATCAAGCTAAGGTTTAACTTTTCAGGTCTATTTTTAAAGTATGCTACTCATTAAAATATAAATTTAATATATAAGGGTTTGGCCCCACAGGCATGTAGTTTAGAAATAGATATTCCTCTGTGGTTTCCTCATTTGGAAATGTGAAATGGAACATGCTGGCCTGAAAACTTAATTATTGCCTTGGCAATAATTCACTTGGTGATTAGTTAATCAGTGCATCACTTTTCTTTTTCAAATCTGAAAGGGAAAATGTCTTCCTTGCCAGAATGTCCAAAAACATTTTATGACTTTATATGTTGTAACTTTGAAAAGATCTGCCAAGTTTCAGTTCTCTCTTTTTCTTTTAGCACCAAATGAGAATATAAGTTCTTGAGGCAGAATTTTCCTTCTTGGGAATAATCCACACACCTTCAGAAGCCTTACTAACCTTCAAAATATTGGGATAACCATTCACTGGATCAGTAAAAATGGCTTCCAAAATCCTCCCTTTTCAAATGGCACTAATGTCCTAAAATAGTTATGGCAAGATCTCTGATGTACTCCTGAGGCATAATTTGTTATATTGTGGTAAATTTGAATTGTATTTTTTTCCAAAAGGCTCCAAATAGAAAAGAGAAGAAGTGGGACTAAACCTTATATCCCAGGGATATAAGTGAAATGCTTTGGTCTCTCTCCTACAGTTTCTTATGAATTTAAATCATGCAGTGTAAGCCTCACTATACTTGTAGGCCACCCATTTTCCATCCCACCTCTGCCCAGGAAATCTGGGAAATCTCTGCATGATATGTCCTATCCATCTAGTATACTGTTACTGCTTCCCTACTTGAAATATGCTAATCACAAAATTAAAATAAAATTTTTGTTGAAAGGTAGAAGAAAGTCCCAAAGAGAAGACATCAGGCATTACTTTCTATGGTTATACCTTTTGTAGCTCACTATCCTCCTGCATATCCATATCACTTCCAGGAGACACTAACAGACTACTAAAGTTTTGCTGGAGCCAGTTCTAAATTTACTTGTAGGTGCTTATAGTGAAATTTTTATTTTTAGTATAATCAAGGCAAATTGGAGCTTGATTTACTGTTTTGTTAGTTGTCTGGACTTAAGAAACTGTTAAAAATGCAGACTAAACTTAAAATTCTCTGCATACATACCTTCTCCAACTGGTCCAATTGTTGAGCATTTACCATATCAGTCCTATGCTCTATAAAAATTGCTTGAGTTCAGCAACAGTAAGTAAGTAAGTAAGTAAACAGAAAGTTTGTGGAAAGAGAGCATCACCAGACCAAAGGACAGGTGACTGTAACTAAAAATAATAATACCTGGAATTTATATAGTACTTAAGGTTGGTGAAGAGCTTTAGATCAGTTACCTCATTTGAGTCTCATAACACTTCTGAATCTCAGGCCCTGCCAAACCCGCTACTAGGCAGAAATGCTTCTCTTTCATAGTCAATCTAATATGAACCTAACCCTAGGTGTCTATTCATAGATTATGTGATGATTTACAAGTTATTGAATATTTCTTTACATAGTATATTTCCACATTACTGTCTATCATTCCTGCATACCTATCAATGATAGCTGTAATATGTTCATCAGTGACTGACTTATTACCTCAAAGTCCTTGTTACTGTATTGCTTCATACTTTCTACTTTCTCCCTATTCCATCTCTGATCAAGAAGGAAAATCCCACCATAGTATTCTCCCTCTCCCAGGGTACTGAATCCCTATCTGAAAAAAAAAAAAGGAACAGATAATAAAATTAAAAGAAAGTTTCTTAGGTATAGCCCAATTTTTTTTTTTGCTTTTTGGAGGGTAATTGGGGTTAAGTAACTTGCCCAAGGTCACACGGCTAGGTTTTTGTTTGTGTGTGCATTAAGTGTCTGAGGCCGGATCCAAACTCAGGTCCTTCTGACTCCAGGGCCGACGCTCTACTCACTGTGCCAACTAGCCACCCATATATAGCCGAACTTTAACAAAGATTTCAGAGTGGAAAAAACAACAGGCTGCGAAAATTAGTAAGCATTAAAAAAGAACTTCAGTATGAAAAATCTACTATGATACCATGCAAGAGATCAAGACACAAATGCAGAATACAATAATGTGAAAATAGTCATAAACAAAGAAAAACACTATTTGGATCAAACCCCCCCCAAAAAAAAATTCTTAGAAGAGTTAAAGAAAGAGATGGGGGTGGCGGAGCCAAGATGGTGGAGTAGAAACAGCTCATCCAAGCCACTCTGCCCCCAAATTTCCTCCAAACTATGTAAAAGGGGAATCTGAACAACTTCTGGAGCCCCAGCACCCACAGAACGACACAGAGAAGCTAACCTCTGCTTTTACTTTACCTGTAGACAAATAAAGCTTTTGTGTGCAGGACTATACCATTATTCCTTGGTGTCCCAGCCTCTGGTTCAGGCTACTCCTCTCTTCATTCCTTCCCTAGCAAGTTTCATATTCTCTCCTTTTACCTCCTCCAACTTCAATTTTCTAAAAAAGTCTAAGGTACCCTGTTATTCCCAGAGTGCAAGAGGTCACTCAAGGTATGAATTTTTTTAAATATATGTCCATCAGTTGGAGAATGGCTTAAGAAGTTGTGGTACACAACTGTGATGAAATGTTATTGTGTTATAAAAATTACAAGCAGGGTGGTTTCAGAAGAACCTGGGAAGATTTATATGAACTTATGCAAAGTGAAGTGAGCAGAACCAGGAGAACATTGCACCCAGTAACAGCAACATTGTAAGGATGATCAACTCTGAAAAACTTAGCCACTCCAATGAAAATAATAATCCAATACAATTACAAAGGAATGAAAAATGCTATCCACCTTCAGAGAGAAAATTTATGAACTCTGACTGTAGATTGGAGTACATGTTTTTACTTTGTTTTGATTGCTTTGTTTTTTTGTGTTTTCTTTTGCAATATGTCTAACATGGAAATGTTTTATTGAAATCAAATTGCTTATCTTCTCAAGTTGATGGAAAAGAAAGGAGTGAGAAAATTTGGAAAATATTTAATGAAATATAATGTTTTTTAAAATATTGGGAATCTGAGTGACCTTTTACAATATGGAATTCCATGGAATTAACAGGGTAGCTAAGACTTTTTAGAAACTTAATCAAAGTTGGAGTTGGATTATGTTCCCCAGGTATTGGATAAGTGTTGTTTTGTCTGTTTTTGCTCTATCTCTGAAGTAAATATTGCTTTGTAATAGCTAATCTGATATTAAGTGGTTAAAGGGAATTGTGGTGCTAGTTACTGAACTGCTAAATGGAAAAAATAATTAGTAGGGACCTAAGCAAAAGACAAAGAAGAGAGATTTCCCAACCCCATTGGAGAAGGTAGGGATAGGAGTAAACATAGCGAACTTGGACCTGAGGGAGTGGGACAAGAATATGTTACACATGTGCTAATCATGCAATCTCAGAATTGGAAAGGACCTCAGAGATCTTCAAATACAACCAGTATCTGAATAAGAGACTGTTCTAGAATATATCTGAGAAGAGGCACTCTTCGGTTCTTTCTCATTATTTGGTTTTTCTTCCTCTATGATCCCAATGTCACCTATGAGGGGGAGCTAATAACTAAAGTGAAGTTAAATATAACTTCAAAATAATTTATTTTAGAAACGTTTTTCCCAATTTTGTGTTAAAGAAACTGGGTACAGTGTATTCAGACATTGACAAGTAAGCAGACATATGTATATGAATATAACAGGCTAAATACTATAGAAAATGAAAATTAAACTTACGTCTTCTGTCTCCATTTCTCCCCCTGTCCATCTGTGCATGCATGCATATCATACATGTTGCTCAGATGTTGGCTAAGGAATTATTTCTGTGCTTAGGGTAAGGCAAAGATTTCTGATTCTAGAAAAAAGGAATTCAGGTTATATATCAGAAAGAACTTGTATATTATAAGGGTTTTAAGTCATAGGAACAGGTTAACTGGAGAATTTCTGTAGCTATCTTCTTCATGGGTTTTAGTGCAGTTCTGCTTTAGATACAAACAGATAAATTAGATAGATTCTCAAAGTTTCTTCCAAATTACTGCTATGAATTGTAATCAAAGGACAGTACATATTTTATTTAGAAAATAAAAAAGAGGTGGGAAAGTATTATTTATGCCATATGTACAAAAATATTTTATAATACAGCTTTTTGTTACAGCAAAGAGCTAGTAATAAATGGGATGCTCATCAATTGCAAAAAAAGAAAGATATAAAAGTAGGTGAGGAAAATTTGGAAAAAAATGAGAACAGTGTAAATATATGGAAAGATAATTAACAGTTTGGTAAAAGACGCACAAAAATACTGAAGAAAATAACATCTTGAAAAATTGCTCTAATGGTAAAAGAGGCAAAAAAAATCATTAAAAATAACAATTTAAAAAAGCAAAATAGGCCAAATCAAAAAAATATACACAAAACCTCAGTGAAAAAAATAATTCCTTGAAATTCAGAATCAGAGAAGCACAACCTAATGACTCCACAAGATATTAAGAGAGTCAAAAGACTGAAATAAAGTAGAAGAAAATGTGAAATATTTCATTGGAAATAATACAACTGACCTGGAAAATAGATTAAGAAGAGATCATTTAAGAATTATTGAACTACATAAAAGCCATGAACCTAGAAATCATCTTTCAAAAACATATTGAGGGGAAAGTCCCTGATAGTCTAGAACCAGAGGGAACAGAAATTAAAAGAATCCATCAATCACTTCCTGAAAAAGATCACAAAATGAAAATTTCCAGAAATATTATAACCAAATTCCAGAATGTCCAGCTCAAAGAGAATGTGTTGCAAGCTGATAAGAAAAAAAAAGTTAAAAATCATGTATCCACAGTCAGAATCTGATAAGATTTAGCAACTTCCATGTTAAATAATCAGAGGACTTGAAATATCATATTCCAGAAAGGAAAGGATCGAGGCTTATAGCTAAGAATAACATACCAAGCAAAACTGAATGTATTCCTCCTGGAAGAAAATAGAAATTTAATGAAACAGAGGACTTTCAAGCATTCTGAAGCTGCATAGAAAATCTGACAGGCAAAAACAAGATTTAAGAGAAGAATAAATGATAAACATGAAAAAACATAAGGGACTCAATCATGTTAAACGGTTATATTCCTATGTGGTGAGGTGATTCAGGCATTTTCTAAAAACTATGTAACTCTCAGAGTAGTTAAAAGGAGTTTATATAACCTAGGGGCATAGTTTGGAGTTATGTTGGAAGTAAAAAAAAATAAGGGGTAAGTCGAAGAAGAGGGATGTCCTAGAAGAAGGGGCAAGGGAGAGGTAGAATGGGGAAATTTTTATCCCATAAAAAAGGCATGCAAGGAAGCAATTTTACAGTGGAGTGGAAAATGGGAGGGGTAAATGGAAAAATGATAAATTATCAAAAATATAAAAATGCAGTTTTCAGAAGAAGGAATTAAGTTATATATAGTCATATGAAAAATGGTCTAAATCACTATTGATTAGACAACTCTGAGGTACCACCTCACACCTATCAGAAATGACAAATGATGGAGGGGATGAGGGGAAAATAGTTGCGCTAATAAAGTGCTGATGGAGTAGTATAACCATTCTGGAGAACAACTTCCAAATACAGTCTAAAGGCTATAAAACTATGTATACCCTTTGACTCAAAAATACTACTACTAGGATTATATCCCAAAGAGATTAAAGCAAAATGAAAAGGACTTGTATGTACAAAAATATGCTTGTGATGGAGCGCTAACATGCTATAAAAATGACAAGGGAGTATTTTTGAACAAAACAAAGAAAACAAAAAAAAACATGGCAAAAACTATATGAACTGATTCAAAGTGAAATGAGAAAAATGGGAAGGTTTAGATGCACAATAACAGCAATGTTGTAACGATTAACAACTTTGAAAGATATGGCTACTATGATCAATAATAAGATCTACGGCAATTGCACAGGACTTATGGGAAAATGCCATTAACCTCCACAAGAGAGGACTGATGAACCCTAAATATAAATTGAAGTATAATTTATCACTTTCCTTATTTCTTGCTTTATTTGAAAGATGATTATTATGGAAATACATTTTGTATCATTTTACTTATAAAATTGATATGATATTGCTTGCCTTCTCAGTTGGGGTAGGAAAATGTGGGAGAATGAGAAAGAATTTGGAATCCAAAATTTTAAAAGGAAAAGAATGCTAAAAAATAAATGCTATATTAAAATGTTAAAAAATAGACTTGGGAAAGTGGAAACTAATGACTCTTTGAATCATTAGGAAAAAATAAAACAAAGTCAAAAGAATGGGACAAAAGAGAAGAAAATGTGGAATATCAAATTGGAAAAATAATTTTTCTGGGCATTAGACTGAGTAGAGATAGTGTAAAATCATATGTATACGTCAATGTCATGAGCCAAGAAAGAGTCTAGGCATGACATTTCATGAAATCGTAAAGAAAAAAATTCCCAAAATTTTTAAAATCAGAGAATGTAAAATAGAAATTAAAATAATTCACCAATTTTCTCCTGAGACTGGGAAACCCTATATGAACTGACTCAAAATGAAATGAGCAGAGCCAGATCTTTGTACACAACAGCAGTAATATTATAACAATAATCATCTGTGAAAGACTTAGCTGCTCTGATCAGTGCAATGATCCAAGACAATTCAAAAGGATTCATAATAAAAATATGCTGTCCAGAGAACAGATGAACTCTAAGTGCCAGTTGAAGTGTGTGTCTGTGTATTTTATATACACAGACACACAGATAAATTTTAATTGTATTGAATTTTTTGATATGACTAATACAGAAATATGTTTTACATGATTTTCCATCCATAATTGAATTTTTTGTTTTCTTTTTTTGGGAGGAAGAAAAATAATTTGGAACTCAAAACTTAAGTCAATAATTCACAGTTCCACCAAGAGAGCCTTAGTTCATTACTCTATTTTCTCATATCCCCTCTAGCACTTGGTGTTTTCTTTATCTGTTATGTGAGTCAATTTCATGGGTGTGAGAGTTCACACCAGAGTTGTTTCAATTAGAATTTCCTCTGAAGATTAGTAGTTAAAACATCTTTGTATGACTATAGCTTTAATTTCTTCTGAAAATTGCCTGTCCACATCCTTTGACTATTTATCAATTGGGGAACAGCACCTACTTTGTATAACTTTGGCTAGATGCTCTATATATTTGTGAAATGAGATTTTTATTATAGAAATTTGATGTAATTTCCTGCCAATGTCTGCTTTTGTTTTATTTTTTGCTATATTGATATTATTTTGCAAAAAAAATTTTTATTTAATGTAGTTAAAATCATCCATTTTGCCTCCCAGAACTAGAACCTCTAAGTTCTTCTGTTTTATCATAAATTCTTTACTTTTCCATAGTAATTTTTCCAAGTAATTTTTTAGAGCTTATCTACTTTTCTTATAATATCACCCATTATTTGTAAATCATATATCCATATTGAGGCTATTTTGGTGGAAGATGTAAGTTATTAGTGTATGCTAGGTTTTTACCAGAATTCTTTGAATTTTTCCCATTAGTTTTTATCAAATAGTAAGTCCTTTCCCTAATTGTTTGGATCTTTGGGTATATCAAACATTCTATTACTATACCCATTTACTACTATGTATTATATTATCTAATCTATTGCACTGATCAACCACTCTTATTTCTTATCCAGCATCAAATTATTTGAATATTACCATTTTGTACCAGAGTTTTCTATCTAATATTGCGGGGCAGCCATCTTTCAATTTTTCCATAGTTACCTTGATATTCCTTAACTTTTGTTATTCTGGATGAATTTATTTTTTCTTAGCTCTATACATGGAATAAGTACATCAATCCAGGTATTATAATTTTATTATATTGACTCAGCATACTGTAATGCCAATGCAATACTTATGGCACCCATGATCATGATAAAGGCTATGACTATAAATATTCCCACATGGAACTTGATTGCAAAATATAACAAAATCTCCATATAGAGGAGAGAGCAAAGCATTTATTTAGATACCAGAAAACCAAATGCCAAAAGCAGTAAGCCAATTCCATCATAGTAGTAAAGAAATTAGCATGTCAACAATGCAGAGTCACACCTTCCTTTAGCCTTCCCACAAACCAACAAAAGATCAATATTTGCTCAAGAGAATATCTGACTCCTTGTCTGAGCATCCTCTCCACCAGCTGACCTCTACTTTAGCCTTCAGCATACTCCTCCAACCACAGGCTCCAGGTGATTTCATTCAGCCTATTACAGGGCAGAGTTTACTTTCAAAGCAGGGATGGTTTTTAAATTCTCCCTAGGCATATTAAGGGGCAGGGAAGATCTTCAAATTCTCATTCCCATTACCTATACTCATGAGTAATTAGTATCTCTCTAAATGTTAGATTCATATTTATTTGTGTAAAGTGTTTTCATTGTGTTCATATAAATCCATTGTGTTTTGCCACACAGTATTTTAAATGGTCTGAAGTTATTTTAAATGGAATTTCTCTTTCTATGGATTCCTACTGGATTTTACCGGAAATATATGGGAATACTGGTAATTCATGTGGGTTTTTAATATCTTGATTGTTTGTCAAAGTTGTTAATTGCTTTAATTAATGTTTTTATTGATTCTCTGAAGTTCTCTAAGTATAGCATCACCTCATCTGACAAAAAGGGGGGAGGAATAGTTTAGCTTCTTGTTGGTTATGCTTATTCCTTCAGTTTCTTTTCCTTGTCTTTACACTATAGTTAACATTTCTAGTATAATATCTTTAATAATACTGATAATGAGTATCTTTACTTCACTACTGATCCTATTGGGAAGATTCTTTGCTTCCCCCATTACAGATAATGACTGTTCTTTATTTGATTTTTGTTTATTTGTTTGTTTTTTGGAGGGCAATTGGGGTTAAGTGACTTGCCCAAGTTGACACGGCTAGTTTTGTGTTAAGTGTCTGAGGCCAGGTTTGAACTAATGCTTCCTTACTCTAGGGATAGTGCTCTATTCAGTGCACCACCTAGCTGTCCCCTATGACTGACATATTCATATGATTCTTGTTATTTTTGCTATTGATAGGGTCAATTATACTTTATACTTTTTTTCTAATATTGAACCAGTCCTATATTCCTGGTATAAATCTCACTGGGTAATGGTATATAAAAATTGTGATATATTGCTATTATCTCCTTCCTAGTATTTTATTTAAATTTTCTTTACATCAATACTGATTAAGGAAATTGTCCTTTTTTCTTTCATTATCTGAATTTTCTCACCATACTTCAGATATAAAAAGCATATTTGCATTATAGAAGAAATTTGGAAGAACTCCTTCTTTACCTATGTTTTTTTTTCAAACTGTTTATATAGTATTAAAATTAAATATTCTTTAATTGGTTAGAGGAATTGCTTATAAATCTATCTCCAATTTTATTTTCTTTTATTCAGAGAGCCCATTTAAGTTTTAATTTTTTTAAAATAAATTTGATTGGGGGTCAGAGCCAAGATGGCAGCATAGAAGCAGAAAAACTCCATGAGCTCCCCCCATAACCACCACAAATACCTATAAAATATGACTATAAACAAATTTTAGAACTACAGAAACCAAAAAGTAACAGAGAGAAACAAATTTCCCAATGAAGGCAGGCTGGTACACAGATAGAAAGGGTTCAGCCAAGTGTACTGGGAGCCAAGCGCAGGCCCCACATGGGTCCATGGTTTTATCTCCAGGGTGGCCTTGAGCATCACCTGCAGCAAATTTGAGGAGAGTGGATCACCAGCAACAGTGGTGGTTTTCAGAATAATGAACCCATAAATGCCAAAGAAAAAGTGAGAGATAAGTGTCGACTCTTTTGGAACTAGGGGGGAAGGAGGTGTGGTCTGGCATTAGTCACCACAGTGAGGAATGGGTGAGCAGTAAAAACCTCAGTGACTCCTCCCTGGAAGCAGTGTTCCACTGTGGCAAAAAGCTCAAAAGTCAAATAATTGAGTGGCAACATTAGTAAGTATAGGAAGCGAAGCAAGCACAGAAATCCAGCTTTAGATTCTGTTTTGGAGGAAAAAAAGATCAAAGTGTGGAATGGGAGGAAGACAATGAATTCAGGACACCTGCACTGAAAGGTTCCAATAAAAATATGAATTTGTTACAGGCCATGGAGGAGCTCAAGAAGGATTCTGAAAATCAAGCAAGGGAAGTGGAGGAAAAATTAGAAAGAGAAATGAGGATGATGCAAGAAAATCACGAAAAGTGAGTCAGCAATCTGACAGAAGAAAATAACACTTTAAAAATAGATTAACTAGAGGTGGAGCCAAGATGGCAGAGTAGAAACAGCTCATACAAGCCACTCTGCCCCCAGATTCCCCCAAAACTATGTAAAAGGGGACTCTGAACAACTTCTGGAGCCCCAGCATCCACAGAACAACACAGAGAAGCTAACCTCCTGCTGAGGACAGCCCAGGAGCCCTGCAGGAAGGACCAGCACAGAGGTCTGGGACCTGGCAACACACAGTGTGCAGAGTGCAGGGAGTTGAGCCGAGCCCAGGTCCGAGTGAGCCAAGGTTTTAGCCCCAGGGAGGCAGGGCCAGCAGCTGGCTGGAGGAACCCCAGAACACCAGGAGCTGTGGCGACTCCAGAATAATCAACATAGACATGCCTAGGACAAAGTAAGAGGTTAGTGTCCTATGGACTTTGGGACCTGTATTTGGGGAATGCGTGGGCTTCCTCCCCTGGGGACTAGAAGCCACTGAGGAGACACGCCATTTTGTAGTTTTCAGAGGCAAATCCAGCTCCCGGCCTGCATATTGTAGGGAGATCCAGTGATCAGTCTTGGGGGGTAATCGCTCTTGCTTTAACCTCCCTGGATCTGGATTGTGATCTAGGGTGGAAGTCGTGGGTGGGTTTACAACTTGGCAGAAAGGGAAGTTGCCCCCCACATGTTCGGGACGAAAATTCCTCTATCTGGCCTTAAAGCCATAGTGTGGCAACAAGCCCCAAAGTCAAGCAATTAAGTGGCAACATGCCAAGGCAAAGGAAACATAAAAATGCAACCCTAGACTCCTATTTTGGGGGCATAGAGCGGGAAAAGGACTGTGAGGTCAGAAGTCCTGCTCCAAAAGCCCCAGGGGAAAACATGAGCGGGTTGTAAGCCATAGAGGACCTTAAGAAGGACTTTAAAAATCAAATAAGAGAAGTGGAGGAAAAATTGGAAAGAGAAATGAAAAGGATGCAGGAAAAGTATGAAATGAGGGTCAACAGCCTGACTGAGGAAAACAACACCTTAAAAAATAGACTAACTCAAATGGCAAAGGAGGCCCAAAGGGCAATGAGGAGAAGAATGCCTTAAAAAGTCGAATTTTCCAGATGGAAAAAGAATCTCAAAAGTTCACTGAGGAGATTCATTCCTTCAGAGTTAGACCGGAGCAAATGGAAGCTAGTGACTTTATGAGAAATCAAGATGCTGTTAAGCAGATCCAAACAAACGAAAGATTAGAAGGCAATGTGAAATATCTCATGGGAGAACCACTGACCTGGGAAACAGATCCAGGAGTGATAATTTAAAAAATTATTGGACTACCTGAAAACCATGATCAAAGAAAGAACCTAGAAATCATCCTTCAAGTAATTCTCAAGGAAAATTGCCCCTGTGTTTTAGAAACACAGGGCAAAATAGAGATTGAAAGAATCCACTAAGCAAATCCTGAAAAAAGATCCCCCACAAAAAAACCCCCAAAACTCCTAGGAATATTATAGCCAGGTTCTAGAATTCTCAGATCAGGAGAAAATATTACAAACAGCCAGGAAGAAACAATTTCAATCCTGTGGAAACACAATCAGGATAACGCAGGATATGGCAGCTTCTACAATGAGGGATTGAGGGGCTTGGAATATGATATTCCACAGGGCAAAGGACCTGGAATTAAAACCAAGAATCACCTACCCAGAAAAATTGAGTATTTTGTTTCAGGGGAAAATATGGTCATTCAGTGGAATAGAGGACTTTCAAGCATTCTTTTTTTAAATTTTATAATGTTTATGTTTATTTACCTAAAAGCATATAAATTAGAAATAATAGCAAAAGTAAGGAGGGGGAGTGAATAAGAACTAGTCATGCTAAGGGAAAAATTCCTATTTAAAATAAAAAAGGCATCAAACTTCAGGGAAAGATAGGACTAAATACATTGGAGGAAAAAAAATGCCTTCTCATTTTCATTCTGCGTTTCTTTAACTTTTCAAACTTTTTTCTTGTAAACAACAGATTTTGGTGTTCTATTTTTTTAAATAAATGCTTTATTAACTTCTGATTTACATCATTCATTTCCGCCACATTTTGAGTTACAATTTTTTGCCCATTTTTCCCCTACACACCACCCTAGAATAGCAGTCCCACGATATATCCCCTCATCCAATCTGCTCTCTCCCATATCTTCTTCCCTACCCCCTTTAACTTTTCCATTAGAGCAAGGTGAATCTCTGTGCCCCGATGCCTGTACATCTTATCTCCCAATTACATGCAAAATAGTATTAATCATAGTATTTATATATATTTGAAACATTTAATTTTAAGACCTCGAATTTCAGATCCATTCCCTTCCTCCTTTGTCACCCATTTCCTTTCGGGAAGATAAGTAATTCAGTATGTGTTGTACTTGTATAGCAATGCAAAACATTTGATAGTAGATATGTTATAAAAGGCTGCTTATAATTCCCTCCCACCCATCCCACCCCCACCTGGTCCATTCCCTACTTTGATCCCGTCCCTCTTCAATAGTGGGTACTTCCAGCCTCCCCTTCCCCCAGAATGCCCTTCCCTCCATCATCCCCCCATAAACATATATACACACATTCACATATGTATTCATATGCCCCTATACCCTTCTTCCATTATTTTCATACTGAGAAAGGTTTCATCAGTCACAGTTACTATTATTCCATGTAGGAATGTAAATAGTTCAACTTTGATAAGTTCCTTTTGATTTCTTTTCCCTGTTTACCTTCTCATGTATCTCTTGCCCAGCCACCCTGGCGCTAAAACCTCTGCTCACTCATACCTGGGCTTGGCTCCCAAGATGCTGCTTTGTCTGTTCCCAGAGAACTGTGCTGTTGGCTCCCAGAGCGCTGCGCTGGCCACTCCCTTCAGGGCTCCTAGGCTGTCCTCAGCAGGAGGTTAGCTTCTCTGTGTGGTTTTGTGGATGCTGGGGCTCCAGACATTATTCAGAGTCCCCTTATGCATGGTTTGGAGATGATCTGGGGGGAGAGCACCTTGGACATGCTGTTTCTACTCTGCCATCTTGACTCCACCCCACTTTCAAGCATTTTTTAGGAGAAAACGGGAACTGAATAGAAAAATTAGCATTCAGGCGCAAGAAGCAAGAGATGCTTGTGAAGGTAATCAGGGAAAGGAAATCAAAAGGAACTTGTCAGAGTTGAACTATTTACAGACCTAAGTGCAAAAACAATAACGGTAACTGATGAAATCTTTCTCATTATGAAAATAATTGAAGAAGGGTATAGGGGCATATGAATACATATGTGAATGTGTGTATATATGTTTACAGGTATACATGGATAGAGGGCACAGGTGGAATTTGGTGGGAAGGGCTGATAATTAAGGGGTGAAGTGAAGAGTCCTTAGCCAACTGGGGTGCAGTGCGACAGCCTGGGAGTGGCAGGAGGGTCCCTGGCCTATCAGTAACAGGCTACAGGAGGAACCCGGAAGGCCAAAAGGACCGTCAGCAAAACAATCTTAAGTGTCGACGTGGCAGTAGAGAGACTTCCTGGTTAGGAGACTTCCTGGTCTGTTACACCGGAAATCTCTTAGCCCGATGAGCTGACGTGTCCATGTGGGCAGTGGGTTACCACCCCTCACTCTCGGGGCAGTACGTGATTGGCTCGCAGTGGCGGGGAAGGCGGTGCTAATGACCCAGAACTGGAGGCTAGATAAAAGGAGGCTGCCTGATGGGGCGGGGAGTTCTGGGAGGAGTCCAGGGAGAGACCTGGCTGAGTTCGCGTGTATGTCCTGAGTCAATAAAGAAAATTACCAAAATCAGAAGGGTGTTCTGCGTTGGGTAAAGATCTTCCAGAAGGTCTGGGAGCCAGAGACGTCTGATGCCGGGAAAAGGTAATATGTTCTTGTAGGTTTGAGGACCCAGGAACCCTAACATCTGGCAGCCTGAACAGGGAGCCGGAGTTAGAAGACCCCGCAGCCTTGTGAAAACAAGAAGTCGGAGAGAGTAAGTATGGGACAAGCTTTTAGCTTGCCCGTTGTTTGCCCTTCTGATGAGGAGACATATGTAAAGCAGATATTTGATTTAGTCAAGGGACAAGGAGTGAAAGTAAAGAAGAACGATTATATTCAATTTGTTAGGTTAATTTTCACAACCTCCCCGTGGATAGAGTTTGCTGGGTTAGATGTTTCTAGGTGGGCCGTGATAGGAAATCAGTTAACATCTTACGCTAAAGAGTGCCCAGATAAGGTAAGAGACCTTGATTTTATTATTTACAGCTTAGTAAAAGTGGCACTTTATGGTCCTTCCCCTAAATGTAATGTGCCGGTAGCTTGTCAGACCGAGGAAGGGGAGATGGATTTAGGGGAGGAGGAGGAAAGAGAAATTGCTCGGCTGTATCCCGATCTTACCGAGCCATGAGACAAGGGGGGAGGGACAGTTCAGGCGCGGCTAGAGCGGCTGCGCGATCAGGTTGAGGAAGCACTCGCTCAGCTGCAGTTAGACAAAACAAAAGATAACCGCGACTTCAAGGCTGCAGCAGTTCGCCCCTCCGCCCCTCCCATGCCGCCCTTCCGAATTCCCCCTCTGTTTACAGACACAGAAAAGCGGGGAGAATTTAATCTGAAAGAAGGGATGTTCAGACCCATAGTGATTTCTGGACTCTCCTCCTCGTTATGGGGTAGGGATGTTATGACTGATATGAAAGTGGTGTTACAGTCAAACTAGCAGGGGCCACTGCGCTGTGGCTTCCACCACTGAAATGGAAAAGGGAAAATCCAATATGGATAGAGCAGTGGCCCCTCAGTAATGAAAAATTGGAAGTCCTTCATAAAATAGTACAAGAACAATTGGCCATGGATCACATAGAGCCCTCATTTAGCCCCTTCAATTCTCCAGTATTTGTGGTAAAGAAAGCAAGTGGAAAATGGAGAATGCTAACAGATTTAAGAAAAGTTAATGATGCTCTACAACCAATGGGGGCTTTACAGCCCGGATTACCATTGCCAACCATGATTCCAGAGGGATATAAAATAGCTATTATATATATTAAAGATTGTTTTTATTCTATTCCTTTACATGAAGTAGATAGGGAAAAGTTTGCATTTACAGTACCCTTTGTAAATTTAAAGCAACCTGCACAGAGATACCAAAGGAAAGTTTTGCCCCAAGGGATGGCCAATAGCCCCACACTCTGTCAATGGTATGTTTCACAGATTTTACAACCATTAAGGCAGATGAAGCCTCAACTCTATATTATACATTATATGGATGACATATTATTAGCAGGACCCACTAATGAAATGGTGCAGGAAGGCTTAAAGGGTGTATTAAAACAATTGGCCTTGTATAATCTAGTAGTGGCCCCTGAGAAGATACAGACTAAGGAGCCTTTTAAATATTTGGGATATTTCATAAGTGGATTAACTGTTAGAAAAGGCTTTCCACAAATTGATGTTAAAAGATATAAAACATTGAATGATTTTCAAAAATTAGTGGGTTCCATTCAATGGTTACGCAATGTTGTTCCCATACCACCCTCAGTAATGCAACCCTTATATGAACTTTTAAAAGGAGACTCCCAATTGACCTCTTTAAGGACTTGGAGTGCTCAAGCATTACATTCCATTCAGGAGATTGAAGGAAGGTTGAGTTCAGTTGTGGTTAGAATAAAGGGAGATACACCTCTGTGGTTTACTATGTTTATAGACAATCCTTGCTATGGTGCCTTATTTCAGGAACATGGAGTCATTGAATGGTTGTACCCAACCACTCCCTCACGTATTCTTACCCATCAGCTTGACTTACTCCTTGACTTTGTCCGTGCTGCAATCGCGCGGGCTTATGCAATCAGTGGAAAAGCTCCAAAGATATGGATTGAGTCAGTTTTTGTTAATCTAGAACAAGTGATAGTGAGAGGGGAGGAGGATGTTGTCCCATATCTAGCTTCTACTCCTCCTGTCTTACCTACCCTCTTACATTGTCTTAAGCCTTTATATGTGATGACCTCTCAGAAGGTGGTATTAGACCACCCAGTGGAAGGACTTAACATCTTTACTGATGCCACTAAAGATGGAAAGGCGGCCATTTTCTGCCCTGCTTTGAAAGTAAGTCATGTCTTTCATACCCCTTTCCAATCAACACAGAAAAATGAGTTGTGGGCGGTGATAATGGTGTTACAACTGTTTGACCCTCCCTTTAACATTATCTCTGATAGCCTCTACACAGTTAACATACTCCAACGATTACCTGAGGCCTATATTAACACCCGTGCCTCAGAGATCGGAGTGTTATTATTGCAAGCTAAAGAATTATTGTTGCAATTGAAGGCTCCTATTTATATCATGCATGTGAGGTCACACACAGGGGGTCTTGGACCCATTTTTGAGGGCAATAAAACAGCAGATGCCTTACTTAGCCCTCTGACTGTTGCTATAGTAGACTCCATCAAACAAGCTGAAGAGGCTCATAATCGCTTCCATTTGTCAGCGCGCTCTTTACGCAGGTTATATGGAATATCTAAAGAGCAAGCCCGGTGCATAGTGAAAAGGTGCCTATCATGTATCCCTTTTCAAACGCGCCCTAAAGTAGATTCAGCTAATCCTAAAGGACAGAGGCCAAACGATATTTGGCAAATGGATGTTACACATTGGAGACACCAGTTAATACATGTTTCTGTAGATACACACTCTGGCTTTCTCATGGCATCACTACAAACGGGAGAAGCCTTTAAACATGTGTGCAACCATCTGTATTCATGCTTTGCCCTAGTAGGTGTCCCAAAGGTATTAAAAACTGATAATGGGCCTGCATATACCTCTAAAGCCTTCCAACAGTTTTGTGAAGAATTTCAAATTAAACATATTACAGGGCTACCCTATAATCCCACTGGCCAAGCTATAGTGGAACGAGCAAACAGAACACTGAAAACCATCCTCCTTAAACAGGAAAAGGGAGAAGTTGGCCAGGTTAACAAGGGTAAGCCACTGAGAAACATCAATAAAAGAAGTTTAGATATAGCCTTATATACCCACAATTTTTTGAAAATTGATGACCAAGGGCTTACACCTGCAATGAGGTTTTGGTGTCCCTGGCAAATAAAACGGGATTCACCAATAGAAGTACCAAAGAGACAATATAAAAGAGTGATTTGGAAGGATCCAGAAGGTGAATGGAGGGGGCCGGGTACAGTAGATTTCCTAGGCCGGGTTATGCTTATGTCATTCCAGATGGGGAGACCGAACAAGGCACTTGGGTCCCGACTCGTAATCTGCGGGCTGTTGGTGCTGACGATCCTGAAGCAAGTTGCGGGGACAAAATGGACTACCCTGATGCCATTGGAAGAGAGAGAATGGGATTTGAAGGGAAATTGGCAACTGGACCTTTGCCCACTTGTCTGACTGGAATCATGAAGACATGGTCTCCTGTTGTTCCTTGTTCCACCTCGAGTCCTAGACAAGTGAATACAACAAACATGACTGTGTACATGTGGGATGTGTTGGATAATCGGACTTACACTCAGTTGCCTGCTCCGGTTCCATGCACAAGAAATGGAACTTGTCACCCCTTCATATGGCAGTTAGGCTCTGTACTCTTGGGGGGAACAAACATATCTATAGAGATTTGTAAATGTGATATTTGCAAAGATCCTACCTTTATTGAATGGTTTGCCATGTTTGCAAATGGAAAGAATTATACAAAGGGACACAATACTAATACTAACTGTGACATTTTTTGGTACTATTTTGAAGGACAATTAATAGCCCCTACCAATTATGCTTGGATGGTATGCTCGAATGTTACTGTAAGCTTGGATGGTATATGGTATCACACTAATGGTATAGAATGTAAGCTTAAAAGGGCCATTTCAAGGTTTGAGGATGATTTTCCATATGTTCTCTTAGTTAAACAACCCCGCTATGCCCTTGTACCAGCAGAATCGCAAACCCCTTGGGCAGAAAGCAAATCTGAAGAAATGTGGGTACAAGTGACACAATTGAGTAGACAAAGAAGAGAGGGTATTGATTTCCTCTTTGATGTTATTAATCTTGGAATCTCCGCTTTCCAGGAATTCCAAATACAACAGCTGTATGAACAGACAGGGTACCTAGCTAGTGAATTAAAGACCTTTATGAGCAAGGAAGCTCATGCTTGGAACACACAAGCACGCATTGATATGGCACTTAATGCAGAGGTAACTGCCTTGCGGGAGGCAGTCGAGGTGCTAGGGAATGAATTGGTATATAGAGAATTATTGGCACAAATACCATGTCATTATCAATACAAGCCTTGGGTGTGTGTCACACCATTGATGCTGAATCAGACTAGTAATTTTACCAAGACCTGGGGGGAAGTTGAAAAACACCTCCGGGGTGCCTTTCTTACTAATAATGTTACCACTGATATACAACAACTTCAGCTATTGGTACATGATCTTAATGAAATTGCAAAGAATTTTTCCTTCCCTAGTAATGCAGTGCAAGAATTATTTGATTGGATGAGAGGGAAGAGTTTCATTACCTTATTGCTTAGCTTAGGATCTTCCTTTTTGTATTTGTTATTTGTATTATTGATTTTGTGTTGCTTTTGGAAATGGATTGTTCGGCTCCTGAAAGGTGGCCTCTTAGATCTCAGGTCCTCCTTAGTTCCATTGGGCGGTCTCCCGCATAACAGGAAAAGGGAGATGAAGAGTCCTTAGCCAACTGGGGTGCAGTGCGACAGCCTGGGAGTGGCAGGAGGGTCCCTGGCCTATCAGTAACAGGCTACAGGAGGAACCCGGAAGGCCAAAAGGACCGTCAGCAAAACAATCTTAAGTGTCGACGTGGCAGTAGAGAGACTTCCTGGTTAGGAGACTTCCTGGTCTGTTACACCGGAAACCTCTTAGCCCGATGAGCTGACGTGTCCATGTGGGCAGTGGGCTACCACCCCTCACTCTCGGGGCAGTACGCGATTGGCTCGCAGTGGTGGGGAAGGCAGTGCTAATGACCCAGAACTGGAGGCTAGATAAAAGGAGGCTGCCTGACGGGGTGGGGAGTTCTGGGAGGAGTCCAGGGAGAGACCTGGCTGAGTTCGCGTGTATGTCCTGAGTCAATAAAGAAAATTACCAAAATCAGAAGGGTGTTCTGCGTTGGGTAAAGATCTTCCAGAAGGTCTGGGAGCCAGAGACGTCTGATGCCGGGAAAAGGTAATATGTTCTTGTAGGTTTGAGGACCCAGGAACCCTAACAGTGAAGTTAAAAGGTGAGAGAGGAAAGTGGCAAGAGGAGATGAGGAGAGACAGAGTAGGATAAACTATCTCATGTAGAAGAAGCAAGAAGTAGTTGCAGGGGGCGGGGAAGAACAGGAAGTCAAAAAGGCAAAACCATACTCTCATTGTATTTGGCTCATGGAGAGAATCACATACATACTAAATGGGATATCTCACCCTGCAGGAGAGTAGGGGGAAGGGAGATGAGAGGGGGGGATGATGGAGGGGAGGTTGGAAATACCCACTTTCAAAGAGGGACATGATAAAAGTGAGGAATGGACCAGGTGGAGGGTGAGATGGGTGGGAGGGAAATATAAGCAGTCTTTTACAATATATCTACTACAGTAATGTTTTGCATAGATATACATGTATAACACATACTGAATTGCTTATCTTCCCAGAGAGAGTGGGTGACAAGGGAGGAAGGAAATGGATCTGAAATTAGAAGTTTTAAAATTAAATGTTTCAAATATATATAAATACTTTTATTAATATTATTTTGCATGTAATTGGGAAATAAGATGTGCAGGCATTTTGTCACAGAGATTCACCTTGCCCTAACGGTAAAGTCAAAGGGGGTATGGGAGAAGATATGGGAGAGATCAGATGGGATTAGTGGATATCTTGTGGGACTGCTATTCTGGGGTGGTGGGTAGGGGAAAAATGGGGAAAAATTGTAACACATAATCTGGGGCTAAAACCACGGCTCATGTGGGCCTGGGCCCAGTTCCCAGTGTGCTGTGCTGTTGGCTTCCTGAGCACTGTGCTGGCTGCTGCCAGAGTGCTGCCCTGGCTGCACCCTGCTGGGCTGCTGGGCTGTCCTCAGGGGAGGTTAGCTTCTCTGTGCTGTTCTGTGGGTTCAGAGTCCCCTTTTACATGATTTTGAAGTGGTGTGGGAGAGAGCACCTTGGAAGTGCTGTTTCTACTCTGCCATCTTCTCTCTGCCCCCCTACTTTGATTTTTATTGCCACAAATTTAAGTCTTTTATTCCATGTATTTTTTTTTTATTTCTGATACTGGTAATATATATTTTTTTAATTCACCAGTAGGTTTTCTATTATATCAGTTATTTCATAGAAGCACTGCTCTTTTTATTTATTAGCTTTATTAATGTCCAATTTCATTAATCTGCTTTGATGTTCATGAATTTTATTCTAGTGTTTAATTGAGGATTCTTTTTTGTTACTTTAGTTGCATGACCCATTGATTCATCAACTTTTTCTATCTTAAGCTTTTAGAAATACAAATTTCCCCCAAGCAGTACTTTACCTGCTTTCTATACATTTTGGCATATTGTCCTTTGTTATATTTATTTTAATGAAAGTATTGTTTTTGTTGTTCATTCTTTTATCTACATGCGATAAGATATTTAATTAATTAATTAATCCATTAATTTTTAATCTATGTTTCCAATACCCTTTATTGAATGTAATTTTTTACTTCATAATGGTCCCCCATATTATATTTCTGGTTTTTGGCATTTGTTTGTGATTTTTTTCTCTTTTCTTTTGTGTTTATTTACTTTTATTTTACCACATTCACTAACACAAGTTTTGAGTTCCATATTTTCTCCCATTCCATCTCCTCCCACTACACGCATGGTGGCATGCAATCCAATATAGTTTCTTCATATACCTTCACATTAAACATTAGTCAAAGTGCAAAGAAGAATTATAACCAATGGAATGAACAACAAGAAAGAAGAAACAAAACAAAAAAGAGACAGAAAGCAAGTGGTTTTCTTCAATCTGCATTCAGACTCCATACTTCTTTCTCTGGATGTGAATAGCCTTTTCTATCATGAGTCTTTTGGACTTGACTTATAGTCTTGCATTGCTGAGAAGAGCCCAATTTATCAAAATTAGTCATCACAGATATGATGTGTATGTAATTGTGTAGAATGTTGTCCTAGTTCTGCTCCCCTCACTCATCATAAGTTTATATAAGACTTTCCAGGTTATTATGAAGTCTGTCGGCTCCTCGTTCCTTATAGGACAATAGAATTCAATTCCATTTATTAATCAAAACTTGTTTAACCATTCCTGAATTCATGGACATCCTGTTAATTTCAAATTATTTTTCCACCACAAAAAGAGCTGTTATAAATATTTTTGTACATAGGGGTCCTTTTCCCACTTGAATGATCTCTTTGGGATACAGGCCTAGAAATGCTATTTCTTCCTCAAAGTGAATGCTTGTTTTTACTCATTTTTGTCGTTATTAATTTGTTTACTTTTAGTTTACAAGATTCAGTTCCACGATCCCTTGAGTTTCAAATTTTCTCCCTCTCTTTCTCTTCCCTCTCTACCCTCCACAGTGACATGCAATCATGCATACGATCTGCAAATACTTTCACATTAGATATTAGTCAGGTTATAAAGATGGATTGTAGTGGACTGAATGAACAATAGGAAAGAGGAAAAAAAAAACTAAAAAAGAAAAAGTCAGATAGCAGGTAGTTTGCTTCAATCAGAATTCAAACTCTGTTCTTTCTAGTTCTTTCTCTGAATGTATACCTCTTTCTTCATCATGAGTCTTTTGGCATTGACTTATAACCCTGCGTTGGTGAGAAGAGTCCAGTCTATCAAAGTTGGTCATTACACCTATGTTGTGTCTGTAATTGTGTACAAATTACTCCTGGTTCTGCTCTTCTCACTCAGCATCAGTTTGTATAAGACTCCCCAGGTAAATATGAAGTCCATCTGCTCCTCATTTCTTATAGCATAATAGTATTTCATTACATTCAAATACCACAACTTGTTTAGCCATTCCCCAATTGATGGGCATCCCCTCAATTTCCAGTACTTTGCCACCACAAAAGGAGCTGCTATGAATATTTTTGTACACATGGGTCTTCCTCTCACTTCTATTATATGGTTGGGATACAACCATAGAAGTGGTATTACTGGGTCAAAGGATATAAAATTATTTATAGCCCTTTGGACATTGTTCCAGATTTCTCATCAGAATTGTTGAATCAGTTTACAACTCCACCAACAGTGCATTAGTGTTCCAATTTTCCCACATCCTCTTGAGCATTTGCCATATTCCTATTTTGTCATCGTAGCCAATATGATTAGTGAGATGTGGTACCTCAGAGTTGTTTTCATTTTCAATTCTCTAAGCAATAGTGATTTAGAATGTTTTTCATTATTAGAGATATCTTTAATTTCTTCCTCTGAAAACTGTTTGCTCATATCCTTTGACCATTTATAAACTGGGGAATGACTTGTATTCTTATATATTTGACTCAATTCTCTGTATAATTTAGAAATGAGGCCTTTATCAAAGACATTCATTGTAAAAGTCCATTCTCAATTTTCCATTTCCCTCTTAATCTTGGTTACATTGGTTTTGTTTGTACGTAAACTTTTGTTTTTCTTTTCTTTTTTTTTTTCAAATGCTTTATTAACTTCTGGTTTATATCATTCATTTCCTACAGATTATGAGTTAAACATATTCTCCACATTTTTCCCCTACCCACCACCTCAAAATAATGGTCCGACAGGATATCCTCTCCTTCAGTCTGCTCTCTCCCCTATCTTCCCCCACATTTTGTGGGTTCTGTAGCTCCAAAGTTTGTTCAGAGTCCCCTTTTACTTGAATTGGGGAAGGTGAAAGCCAGAACCCCGTGGAAATCCTGTTTCTACTCCACCCTCTTTATTCTGTGCCCTGTACAGAAACTTTTCAATTTAATGTAATCAAAATCATCTATTTTTTATTTTATATTGCTCTCTAATTCTTCTTTGGTGATAAAGTCTTCCCCTCTCAATAAATATGACAAGAAATCTATTCCTTGCTTTCCCAGATTGCTTATAGTATCAGCCTTTATACCTAGATCATGAACCCATTTAGACTTGTTTTTGCTGTACAGTGTTAGATAGTAGTCTACGCCCAGTTTCTGCAACACTATGTTCCAGTTTTCTCACCAGTTCTGTCAAATGAGTTCTTATCCCCAAAACTCGGGTCTTTGGGTTTATCAACGAGTAGATTGTTATAGTAATTGACTGCTGAGTCTTGTGTACCCAGTCTCTTCATTCCATCTCTATTCCTCAACCGGTATCAAGTGGTTTTGATGACTGCTGCTTTATAAGAGATGAAAATCTGGTATGGCTAGGCTACTTTTCAATAATTCCCTTGATTTTCTGGACATTTTGTTCTTTCAAATGAATTTTGTTACTATTTTTTCTTGCTCTGTAAAGTAATTTCTGGTAGATTGATTGGTATAGCACTAAATATGTAATTTAATTTAGGTAAAATTTCATTTTTATTATATTAGCTCGATCCAGCCACAAGCAACTGATGCTTTTCCAATTAACTTAGATCTGATTTTATCTGCGTGAAAAGTGTTTTGCCATTGTGTTCATATAGGTCCTGCGTTTGCTTTGGCACATAGATTCCCAAATATTTTATATTGTCTTCTGTAACTTTACATCAGATTTCTCTTTCTATCTCTTGCTGTTGGATTTTGTTAGAAATACATAGGAATGCTGACGATTTATTTGAGTTTTTTTATATCCTGCAACTTTTTCAAATTTATTTATTGTCTCAAACAGTTTTTACTTGATTCTCTAAGTATATCATCATATCATATGAAAAGGGTGATAGCTTAGTCTCTTCTTGGCCTAATTCGATTCCTTTGATTTATTTTTCTTCTTTAATTACTATTGCTAAGATTTCTAGTACCAGATTGAATAAGAGGGGTGATAGTGGATGTCCTTGTTTCACCCCTGATCTTATTGGAAATGTTTCTAGCCTATCCCCATTACATATAATACTTGCTGGTGGCTTTAAATATATGCTACTTATTATTTTTTTTCATTTATTCATATACTTTCTAGTGTCTTTAATAGGAATGGATGATGTATTTTGTCAAAAGCCTTTTCTGCATCTGTTGATATAATCATGTGATTTCTGCTAGCTTTCTTGTTGATATGGTCAATTATACTGATGGTTTTCCCAATATTAAACCATCCTTACAATGAATGCCAATGTTTATGGCCCTTTGGTCATAGTTGCAAACTTCTCTCTAGAATGGTTGGAATCAGTTCACAACTCCATCAACAATGCATTATTGTTCCAATATTCCCACATCTCTAGGATTTATAATTTTCCTATTTTTATAATGTTAGTCAATCTGAGAGGTGAGATATGTTACCTAAGAATTTTGATTTACATTTCTCTGATCAATAGTGATTTAGACCATTTTATATGCTTATAAATATCTTTAATTTCTTCCTCTGAAATCTGTCTGTTTGTATCCTTTGACCATTTACCAACTGGGGAATGACTTGTATTCTTATAAATTTGACTCAATTCTCTATATATTTCAGAAATTAGGTCTTTATAAGAGGCACTGGCTGTAAAAATCCTTTCCCAGTTTTCTCCTTCCCTCCCAATTTTGGTTACATTGTCTTTGTACAAAAAAACTTTTCAATTTAACTTAATGAAAATTATCAGTTTTGCATTTTTTAAAGCAATTGGGGTTAAGTAATTTGCTCAAGGTTACACAGCCAGTCATTATTTGTGTGTGGGTGCTCATTTTCTGAGTCTTCCCAACTCTGAGGCTGGTGCTCTTACTCACTGCACCACCTAGCCTCCCCTTAATTTTGCATTTCTTAAGGCACTTTATCTCATATTTGTTCATAAATTCTTCCCTTCTCCTTAAATCTGAAAGGAAATTATTCCTTGCTCTCCCAGATTGCTTATAGTGTTAGCCTTTATAACTAAATCATGAAGTCTTTTGAACTTTATTTTGGTATTTGATGTAAGATATTGGTCTATGCTCAGTTTCTGCCATACTATTTTGCAGCTTTCCCAGCAGTTTTATCAAATAGTGAGTTCTTATCACAGAAATTGTAGTCTTTGGGTTTATAAAAAACTAGGTTACTATAGTCATTGACTGCTGAGTCTCATGTACCCAATCTCTTCCATTGATCTCTATTCCTCAGCCAGTACCAAGTAGCTTTTTTATTGTTGCTTTATAATAGAGTTTAAAGTATGTTATGGCTAGGTCACCTTCCCTAGCATTTCTTTTCACTAATTCCCTTGATATTCTGTACCTTTTGTTCCTCCAAATGTATTTTGTTATTATTTTTCTAGCTGTATAAAATAATTTTTGGAAGTTAGATTGGTATGGCTCTAAATAAATAGATTAATTTAGGTAAAATTGTCATTTTTATTATATTAGTTTAGCCTAACCACAAGTAAATGATGTTTTTCTTCAATTATTTATATCTGTTTTTATTTGTGTAAAAAGTATTTTGTAATTGTGTTCATATAGTTCCTGCATTTGTTTTGGCAGGTATACTTCCAAATATTTTATAATGTCTACAGCAACTTTAAATGAAGTTCCTCTCTTTCTTGCCACTGGTCTTAGAAATATGTAGGAGTGCCAAGGATTTATGCAGGTTTATTTTGTATCTTGCAACTTTGCTAAATTTATTTATTATCTCAAGTAGTTTTTTTTTACTTGATTCTCTAAGTATATCATCATATGATCTGCAAAGAGTCTTAACTTAGTCTCTTTTTTGCCTATTCTAATTCCTTCAATTTCTTTTTCTTCTCTTGTTGCTATAGCTACCATTTCTAGTGCTAAACTGAATAATAGGAGTGAAGGTTGACAACCTTGTTTCACACCCAATCTTACTGGAAATGCTTCTAGCTTATCCCCATTACATATAATACTTGCTGATGATTTTAGGTAGATGCTACTTACCATTTTAAAGAAGACTCCATTTATTCCTATGCTTTCTAGTGTTTTTAATAGGAATGGATGTTGCATTTTCTTTTTTTTTTTAAACAAATACTTTATTAACTTCTGTTTTACATCATTCATTTCCGCCAGATTTTGAGTTACAATCATTTACCCCCCATTATTCCCCTACCCAACCTCCCAGAATAGCAGTCCCACAAGATACCGCTTCCTCCAATCTGCTCTCTCCCATACCTTCTCCCATACCCCCATCGACTTTTCCATTAGAGGAAGGTGAATCTTTGTGTCCCAATGCCTGCACATCTTATCTCCCTATTACAAGCAAAAGAGTATTGATAATAGTATTTATATATATTTGAAACATTTAATGTTACGACCTCGAATTTCAGATCCATTTCCTTCCTCCCTTGTCACCCATTCCTTCTTGGAGATAAGTAATTCAGTATATGTTGTACATGTCTAGCTATGCAAAACATTATCATAGTAGATATATTGTACAAGGCTGCTTATAATTCCCTCCCACTCATCCCACCCCCCATCTGGTCCATTCCCTACATGATCCTGTCCCTCTTCTATAGTGGGTACTTCCAACCTCCCCTCACCCCAAGGATGCCTTCCCATCCATCATCCCTCCTCTCATCCCCCTTCCCCCTATCCTGCTGCAGGTTGAGATATCCCATTTAGTATGTATGTCATTTTCTCCCTGAACCAAATTCAATGTGAATGTGGTTTTGCCTTTTTAGCCTTCCTTATTCTCCCCCTCCTTTGCACCCACTTCCCTACATGAGATAGTTTACCCTACCATGTCTCTCCCCATCTCCTCTTGCCACTTTCCTCTCTCACCTCATAATTTCATCCCTTGAGTATTCTCCCTTCCCAACAAAATCAACTTATTCCCTCTATCCATATATAACTGTACCCATATACACACACATTCACATATGTATCCATATGACCACACCCCCTTCTTCCCCTTCTTCCATTATTTTCATAGTGAGAAAGATATCATCAGTCACCGTTATTGCTTTTCCATATAGGAATGTAAATAGTTCAACTTTGATAAGTTCCTTTTGATTTCTTTTCCCCGATTACCTTCTCAGGCATCTCTTACTTCTTGCGTCTGGATGTCAAATTTTCTATTCAACTCTGGTTTTTCCTCAAGAATGCTTGAAAGTCCTCTATTCCACTGAATGACCATATTTTCCCCTGAAACAAAATACTCAGTTTTGCTGGGTAGGTGACCCTTGGGTTCATTCCCAGTTCTTTTGCCCTCTGGAATATCATATTCCATGCCCTTCTATCCCTCAGTGTAGAAGCTGCCAGGTCCTGGGCTATTCTGATTGTGTTTCCACAATATTGAAATTGTTTTTTCCTGGCTGCTTGTAGTATTTTCTCCTTGATCTGGGGATTCTGGAACCTGGCTATAATATTTCTGGGAGTTTTCTTTTTGGGATCATTTTCAGGAGGTGATCGGTGGATTCTTTAACCTCTATTTTGCCCTCTGGATCTAAAACATCAGGGCAGTTTTCCTTGAGAATTTCTTGAAGGGTGATTTCTAGGTTCTTTCCTTGATCATGGCTTTCAGGTAGTCCAATAATTTTTAAATTGTCTCTCCTGGATCTATTCTCCAGGTCAGTGGTTTTTCCCATGAGATATTTCACATTGCCTTCTAATCTTTCATTTGTTTGGATCTGCTTAACAGCATCTTGATTTCTCATAAAGTCATTAGCTTCCATTTGCTCCAGTCTAACTCTGAAGGAATGAATCTCTCAGTGAACTTTTGAGATTCTTTTTCCATCTGGCAAATTCGACTTTTTAAGGCATTCTTCTCCTCATTGCCCTTTTGGGCCTCCTTTGCCATTTGAGTTAGTCTATTTTTTAAGGTGTTGTTTTCCTCAGTCAGGCTGTTGACCCTCATTTCATACTTTTCCTGCATCCTTCTCATTTCTCTTTCCAATTTTTCCTCCACTTCTCTTATTTGATTTTTAAAGTCCTTCTTAAGGTCCTCTATGGCCTGCAACCCACTCATGTTTTCCCCTGGGGCTTTTGGAGCAGGACTTCTGACCTCACAGTCCTTTTCCCGCTCTATGCCCCCAAAATAGGAGTCTAGGGTTGCATTTTTCTGTTTCCTTTGCCTTGGCATGTTGCCACTTAATTGCTTGACTTTTGGGCTTGTTGCCACACTATGGCTTTAAGGCCAGCTAGAGGAATTTTCGTCCCGAACGTGTGGGGGGCAACTTCCGTTTCTGGCAAGCTGTAAACCCACCCACAACTTCCACCCTAGATCACAATCTAGATCCAGGGAGGTTAAAGCAAGAGCGATTACCCCCCAAGACTGATCGCTGGATCTCCCCACGATTTGTAGGCTGGGAGCTGGAAATGCCTCTGAAAACTACACAATGGCGTGTCTCCTCAGCGGCTTCTAGCCCCCAGGGGAGGGAGCTGACGCATTCCCCAAATACAGGTCCCAAAGTCCATAGGACACTAACCTCTTACTTTGTCCTAGGCAAGTCTATGTTGATAATTCTGGCGTCTCCACAGTTCCTGGTGTTCTGGGGTTCCTCCAGCCGGCTGCTGGCCCTGCCGCCCTGGGGCTAAAACCTCGGCTCACGTGGACCTGGGCTCGGCTCGGCTCCTGCGCTCTGCGCGCTGCCGGCTCCCAGACCACTGCGCTGGTCCTTCCTGCAGGGTGCTGGGCTGTCCTCAGCGGGAGGTTAGCTTCTCTGTGTCGTTCTGTGGGTGCTGGGGCTCCAGAAGATTTTCAGAGTCCTTTTTTACATAGTTTGTGGAGAATCTGGGGGCAGAGAGGCTTGGACGAGCTGTTTCTACTCCGCCATCTTGGCTCCGCCCCCCGATGTTGCATTTTCTAAAAAGCTTTTTTCTGTATCTGTTGAGAAAATCATATGGTTTCTACTACTTTTGTTGTTGATAGGATTGGTTATACTGATAGTTTTCCTGATATTAAACCAACCTTGCTTTACTGGAATAAATCCTACCTCATCAAAGTGTATTATTCTCATGATAAGCTGATGTACTCTTTTTGCTAATATTTTATTTTAAAATTTTGCATCTATTTCATTAGGGGATATTGGTCTATAATTTTCTTTCTCTGTTTTGCCTCTTCCTTATTTAAGTATCAGCACCATATTTGTATCATTAAAAAGATTTAGTAGGGCTCCTTCTCCACCAATTTTCCCAAAGAGTATTAAAAGTATTGGAATCAGTTATTCTTTAAATGTTTGATAGAATTCACTTGTACATACATCTGGTCCTGGAGGCTTTTTCCTAGGGATTTCATTGGTGACTTGTTCAATTCCTTTTTCTGAATTAGGGTTAAGTATTTTACTTCCTCATCAGTTAATCTGGGCAATTTATATTTTTGTAAATATTCATCGATTTCACTAATTGTCAAATTTATAAGCATATAATTGGGCAAAATAATTCCTAATTATTATTTTAATTTCCTCTTCATTGGAAGTAAATTCACCCTTTAATTATTGCTACTGGCAATGTGGTTTGCTTCTTTCTTTTTTTAATAAATAAATTGCTGCCACCACCACCTCCACCACATTGGGGTTGGGACTGGACCACGCTCCTCTTTACTTCGGTCCCACAGAGTTCCCCCTCTGAACTCCATGCTCTCCTCCATGTTTTTGGGTTGAGAAGTCTGGAAACCACCACAGCTGCCAGTGATTTAGTCACTTGAGACCTCCGCTGGCCTGTCTGTGCTAGTGTGGCCCAAGCCTGATTATACTCCACTCCTAGTCCCATGTGATATACCTTCCCATTGAACTTTCAGGATGTCTTTTGTTAGAGATGTGTTTCACACCGTCATTTCTGGGTTCTGCAGTTCTGGAATTTTTTTAGTCTTTTTTTACAGGTATATAGAGGTTTTTGAGAGACAGTTCAAGCAAGTCCCTGCTTTTACTCTGCCATCTTAACTCTGCCCCATCTAGTCCAATAATGCTTAAATCATCGCTCCCACATGTATTTTCTGGGTCAGTTGTTTTTATTCCAATGAGGTATTTTACATTTTCTTCTATTTTTTCATTCTTTTGATTTTTTTTTGATTGATTCTTGATATCTCATAGAGTCATCAGCTTCCACTTGTGCTATTCTAATTTTAAGGAATTATTTTCTTCAGTTATCTTTTGCATCTCCTATTGCATCTGGTCAATTCTACTTTTCAAGGATTAGTTTTCATCAGTCAATTTTTGTGCCTCATTTTCCAAGCTGTTGGCTTTTCCCCCTTAATTATCTTGCATAACTCTACCTTCTTTTCATAATTTTTCTACTACCTCCTTCACTTGATTTTTAGAATTCTTTTTTAACTCTTTCAAGAGTGCTTTTTGAGTTTGGGGCTGATTCATATTCCTCCTTTTGGGTTTTACATGTAGGTGTTTTGATATTGGTATACTCTTCTGAGTTTGTGTTTTGATCTTCCCTCTTTTTTTATGTTTCTTGTACCTTTTGACAGTTAGGGCTCTTTTTATTTATTTATTTTTTTACTTATTTTTAAAAGTCAAGGTCTGCTCCTCTAGCACAAGGGGCACCATCCCAAACCCCTTGTGTTGTGGGCCATGGACCTGGTAACTGGCTTTCTGCACCAGGGTCTCAGGTGTTTCCTTCTTGCATAGCATAGTGAAATGGCCTTGCAATTTACCTTCTGCACTGGTGCTGGAGGCCTCACAGCTGGTTTCCTGTGCCACTAGCCTGCTGAGTCTGGCCCAAGGGGCCTCAGATTCTGATCTTTACTGTGGCTAAGAGCCAGCTACTGGTTTGTCAGGACACCATCTGTTCTGGTCTGTGCTGCCCTTTTATCCAAGTCAAACAGACCATTCTTGACATCCTTCTAAGGTATATTAAACTGTAAAATTGGTTTTACTCTGTCTTTTTGAGGGTTCTGTTGCTTCAGAGTGTGTTTATATCCTTGATTTAATGTTGTTGTTTTTCTAGGGAACTTCAGTAGACCTCAGCAACTTCTTGGCTTCTCTTTGCTATCTTCCACCCCCACTCCACACCCCCATGATTACTTTTCTATGCTTCACTTGAGTTTTTCGATGAATGTTCAAATTTTGATTTGATATTTCATTAAGAAATACTTGGAAACATTTTATGTTACTACATATCTAATTTTTCCTAAAATTTTCCTAAAATTTCCTAAAATTTTCTAAGCAGATTATTCTTAGTTATAAACTTAACTCCATTGCCTTCCAGAAAATCATATGCCAAGCCCTCCACCCATTTAGAGTGGTAGCTAACTTTGGTGTGATCCTGACTATTTCTTCACAGTACTTGGATTATTTCTTTCTTGTTGTTTGCTGTGTTTTCTCCTTGACCCTGGATCTCTGGATTTGGGCTATAATATTTCTGGAGGTTTGCATTTCTGGATTTTTTTGGAGGTGTATGGTAATTTGTCTCAATTTCCACTTTGCACACTGGTTCTAAGTTATCTGGACAATTTTCCT
Source organism: Gymnobelideus leadbeateri (assembly GCA_011680675.1). Lineage (NCBI taxonomy): Eukaryota > Metazoa > Chordata > Mammalia > Diprotodontia > Petauridae > Gymnobelideus > Gymnobelideus leadbeateri. Next base: position 732,411 of record WOXC01005190.1, on the reverse strand, counting down.
TTATAATTTCTTGAACAATGATATCTAGGGTATTTGTTTTTTAATAATGCTTTTTTTACTTTCTCTTTATTTTTTTAGTTTACATCATTCATTTCCACAAGATTTTGAGTTACAAATTTTCTCCCCATTTTCCCCAACCAACCACCCAAAGCATCGATCCCACTGAATATCCCTTCCTCAGTCTGCTCTTTCTTTATCTTACCCCATTGCCCTTCCAAATTTCCAGTAGGGCATGGTGGATATCTATGCCCCAGTGCCTGTATATCTTATTTCCCAGTTACATGTAAAATAACAACAACAACATATTTTTAAATATTTGATTTTAAAACTTTGAATTCCAGATTCTTTCCCTACTTCCCTCCTCACCCACCATTACCAGGAAGATGAACACTTCAATATAGGTTGTACATGTGTAGCTATGCAAAACATTTCTATAATGGAAATTCTGTGAAAGACTGACTATATTTCTATTCTCTATTTTGATACTGTTGCTTTTCGAAAGTGAATGCTTTCAACTTCCCTCCCCCCAGCTGCCCTCACTTCCACATCCCCCTTCTCATCCCCTTCTCCAATACTCTCCTGTAGGGTGAGATACCCTATTTATTGTGTATGTCATTCCCTTCCTAAGCCAAATTCATTGAGAATAAGGTCGACTAATTCCCTTTTGCCTTCCTGTTCTTCCCGTCAATTGTAACAGTTTTCCCTTGTCTCTTCTATATGAGATAATTTACCCCTTTCTATCTCTCCCCATCTCCTCTCATTATATTGCTCTCTCACCTCTTAAATTCACCTTTTAAGTATCATCCCTTCCTAATGAACTGGTCCTGCACCCTCTGTCTATGTATACCTGTACACATATATACACATATTCACATGTGTATTCATATGCCAATATACATTCCTATATAGACAGACAGACACACACACACACACACACACACACACACACACACACACACACATATATATATACACACATTTTCCCCTGTTTACATTCTCATGCTTCTCTTGCTGCATGTATTTTAATGTCAAATTTTCTATTCAACTCTGGTATTTTCGTCAAGAATGCTTGAAAGTCCTCTCTTCAATTGAAGGACCATATTTTCCCCTGAAACATGATACTCGGTTTAGCTGGGTAGGTGATTCTTGGTTTTAATCCCAACTCCTTTCACCTCCAGAATAACATATTCCAAACCCTTCAATCACACATTATAGAAGCTGCCAGATCCTGTGTTATCCTGATTGTGTTTCCACAGTTTTCAAATTGTCTCTTCTTGGCTGCTTATAAAATTTTCTCCTTGATCTGGGAGCTCCAGAACCTGGCTATGATATTCTAGGAGTTTTCTTTTTGGGATCTTTTCCAGGAGATGATTGGTGGATTCTTTCAACTTCTATTTTGCCCTCTGGTTCTAAAACACCAGAGTAATTTTCCTGGAAAATTTCTTAAAGTGTGATTTCTAGGTTCTTTTTTTGATCATGGCTTTCAGGTAGTCCAATAATTTTTAACTTATCCCTCCTGGATCTATTTTACCAGGCCAGTGGCTGTTTTTCAATTAGATATTTCACATTGCCTTCTATTTTTCATTTGTTTGGATCTGTTTAATAGTATCTTGATTTCTATTAAAAGTCACTAGCTTCAGGGGCGCCTAGGTGGCGCAGTGAGTAAGAGCGCAGGCCTCGGAGTTGGGATTGACCCGAGATCAAATCCGGCCTCAGAAAATGAGCACCCACACATAAATAATGACTAGCCGTGTAACCTTGAGCAAGTTACTTAACCCCAATTGCTTTAGAAAAAAAAAGTCACTAGCTTCCATTTGCTCCAATCTAATTCTCAAGGAATGATTCTCTTCAGTGAGCTTTTGATATTCTTTTCCCATCTGGCAAATTTGGCTTTTTAAGGCATTCTTCTCCTCATTGCCTTTTTGAGACTCTTTTGCCATTTGAGTTAATCTATTTTTTAAGGTGTTATATTCTTCAGTCAGGTTGTTCACTCTCATTTTATAATTTTCTTGCATCTTTCTCATTTCTCTTCCCAATTATTCTTCCTCTTCTCTTATTTGGTTTTCAAAATCCTTCTTAACTACACTATGGCCTGTAAGAAGCTTATTTTTTCTTGGGACTTCTGGTGCAGGAGTTCTGACTTTGCTGTCTTCCTCCTGTTCCATGCCTCACCCTTTTTGTCCCCCAAAAAGGAGTCTAAAGTCAGATTTCTGTTCTTGACTTGCTTCCCTTGTTTGCTCATGTTGCTGTTCAATTACTTGACTTTTGAGCTTTTTGCCAATGTAGAACTCTGCTACCAGAAGGGGGAAGCTTTGTCCCAATTGCTGGGGTTTTCTCAGCTGCTGGAGCTATTAGTTGGGTGCCCTTTCTGAAACTTCCCCACACTCTGGCAAACAGTTCACACACTGCAGGACTCCCACCCTAGACAGTGATCCACATCCAAGCAGGTTAAAGCAAGAGTGATTACCCTACAGACTGGTCACTTGGTTCATCTACAATCTGTAGGCCAAGAACTGAAGCTGCCAAGTGGCAGAGGCTGCATGGCCAGGGTGCCTCACATGCTTTACAACCTGGGGAAAAGCTCAACTGTACTCCGGAATTCTCAGGTCCCAAAGTCCACACTTCACTCACCTTTCACTTTGTCATTAGCATCTATGGGTTGAAAATTCTGGAAATCACCACAGGTGCTGGTCATCTGAAGTCCCTCCAGCTGGCAGCTAGTCGTAGTTGCCCTGAGGCTAACACCCAGGGCTCATTAGGGGCTGGGCTGGGCTCCAAGTGCACTGTGCTGGTGACTTCCTGCAGGCCTGCCAGGCTGTCCTCGGTGGGAGGTTAGCTTCTCTGTGTCATTTTTTTTTAGTTGGCCTTTATATATATATATATATATATTTTTTTTTTTTAAACAAATGCTTTATTAACTTCTGTTTTACATCATTCATTTCCACCAGATTTTGAGTTACAATCATTTTCCCCCTGTTATTCCCCTACCCAAGCTCCCAGAATAGCAGTCCCACAAGATATCGCTTCCTCCAATCTGCTCTCTCCCATACCTTCTCCCATACCCCCTTCGACTTTTTGATTAGAGGAAGGTGAATCTTTGTGTCCCAATGCCTGAACATCTTATCTCCCAATTATAAGCAAAAGGGTATTAATAATAGTACTTATATATATTTGAAACATTTAATCTTAAGACCTCGAATTTCAGATCCATTTCCTTCCTCCCTTGTCACCCATTCCCTCTGGGGAGATAAGTAATTCAGTATGTGTTGTACATGTCTAGCTATGCAAAACATTATCATAGTAGATATATTGTGCAAGGCTGCTTATAATTCCCTCCCATTCATCCCACCCCCCACCTGGTCCATTCCCTACATGATCCTGTCCCTCTTCTATAGTGGGTACTTCCAAACTCCCCTTCCCCCAAGGATGCCCTCCCATCCATCATCCCTCCTCTCATCCCCCTTCCCCCTATTCTGCTGCAGTTTGAGATATCCCATTTAGTATGTATGTCATTCTCTCCCTGAACCAAATTCAATGAGAATGTGGATTTGCCTTTATTTTTTCCCTTCCTATTCTCCCCCTCCCTTGCAACCACTTCCCCTTGCTTCTTCTACATGAGATAGTTTACCCTACCCTGTCTTTCCCCATCTCCTCTTGCCACTTTCCTCTCTCACCTCATAATTTCATCCCTTGAGTATTCTCCCTTCCCAACAAATTCCACCTATGCCCTCTATCCATATATCCATATATAACTGTAACCATATACACACACATTCACATATGGATTCATATTACCACACCCCCTTCTTCCATTATTTTCATAGTGAGAAAGATATCATCAGTCACAGTTATTGCGTTTCCATATAGGAATGTAAATAGTTCAACTTTGATAAGTTCCTTTTGATTTCTTTTCCCTGATTACCTTCTCAGGCATCTCTTACTTCTTGCGTCTTGATGTCAAATTTTCTATTCAACTCTGGTTTTTTCCTCAAGAATGCTTGAAAGTCCTCTATTCCACTGAATGACCATATTTTCCCCTGAAATAAAATACTCAGTTTTGCTGGGTAGGTGACCCTTGGGTTCATTCCCAGTTCTTTTGCCCTCTGGAATATCATATTCCATGCCCTTCCATCCCTCAGTGTAGAAGCTGCCAGGTCCTGGGCTATTCTGATTGTGTTTCCACTATATTGAAATTGTTTCTTCCTGGCTGCTTGTAGTATTTTCTCCTTGATCTGGGGATTCTGGAACCTGGCTATAATATTCCTGGGAGTTTTCTTTTTGGGATCTTTTTCAGAGGTGATCTGTGGATTCTTTCAACCTCTATTTTGCCCTCTGGATCTAAAACATCAGGGCAGTTTTCCTTGAGAATTTCTTGAAGGGTGATTTCTAGGTTGTTTCTTTGATCATGGCTTTCAGGTAGTCCAATAATTTTTAAATTGTCTCTCCTGGATCTATTTTCCAGGTCAGTGGTTTTTCCCATGAGATATTTCACATTGCCTTCTAATCTTTCATTTGTCTGGATCTGCTTAACAGCATCTTAATTTCTCATAAAGTCATTAGCTTCTGTTTGCTCCAGTCTAACTCTGAAGGAATGAATCTCCTCAGTGAACTTTTGAGATTCTTTTTCCATCTGGCAAATTCAACTTTTTAAGGCATTCTTCTCCTTATTGCCCTTTGGGCCTCCTTTGCCATTTGAGTTAGTCTATTTTTTAAGGTGTTGTTTTCCTCAGTCAGGCTGTTGACCCTCATTTCATACTTTTCCTGCATCCTTCTCATTTCTCTTTCTAATTTTTCCTCCACTTCTCTTATTTGATTTTTTAAAGTCCTTCTTAAGGTCCTCTATGGCCTGCAACCTGCTCATGTTTTCCCCTGGGGCTTTTGGAGCAGGACTTCTGACCTCACAGTCCTTTTCCCGCTCTATGTCCCCAAAATAGGAGTCTAGTGTTGCATTTTTCTGTTTCCTTTGCCTTGGCATGTTGCCCCTTAATTACTTGACTTTTGGGCTTGTTGCCACACTATGGCTTTAAGGCCAGATAGAGGAATTTTCTTCCCGAACATGTGGGGGGCAACTTCTGTTTTTGGCAAGCTGTAAACCCACCCATGACTTCCACCCAAGATCACAATCCAGATCCAGGGAGGTTAAAGCAAGAGCTATTACCCCCCAAGTCTGATCACTGGATCTCCCTACAATTAATTCGCCTCTGAAAACTACAAAATGGCGTGTCTCCTCAGTGGCTTCTAGCCCCCAGGGGAGGGAGCCGACTCATTCCCCCAAATACGGGTCCCAAAGTCCATAGAACACTAACCTCTTACTTTGTCCTAGGCATGTCTATGTTGATAATTCTGGAGTCGCCACGGCTGCTGGTGTTCTGGGGTTCCTCCAGCAGGCTGCTGGCCCTGCCACCCTGGGGCTAAAACCTCAGCTCATGCGTACCTGGGCTCTGGTCAGCTCCCCTTCCTGCGCTCTGCGAGCTGCCGGCACCCAGAAAGCTGTGCTGGTCCTTCCTGCAGGGCTGCTGGGCTGTCCTCAGCTGGAGGTTAGCTTCTCTGTGTCGTTCTGTGGGTGCTGGGGCTCCAGAAGTTGTTCAGAGTCCCCTTTTACATAGTTTGCGGGGAATCTGGGGGAAGAGTGGCTTGGATGAGCTCTTTCTACTCTGCCATCTTGGCTCCGCCCTCTTCTCTGTGTCATTTTGTGGGTTCTATAGCTTCAAAGTTTGTTCAGAGTCATGTTTTACATGAATTGGAGGAGGTGAAAGTAGTACTATAATTCACACATTATTTCTCCTCAGTTGATTTTCCAGGTCAGTTATTTTTCTGAGGAGATACTTCAGATTTTCTCTTTTTTCCCCAGCCTTTTGACTTTGTGTTATTGCTTTTTGATGAACCTTGAAGTCATTAGTTGCCACTTAACCAATTCTGTTTTTTAAGAAGATATTTTCATCATCATAGCTTGTACATCTTTTACTCTTTCACCAATTCTGATTTTTTAGAAATTATTTTCCATATATTTTTCTTTTTTAACAAATTATTTTATTGCTTTTCATAATTTTCTCACAAATCTCTAATTGATTTTTATCATTTTTTCCTCCATTATTCATATTTGGTTTTTAAAGTTATTTTGCTTATAATCTCTTTTTTTTGTCTCTCTTAAGAATACTTGTTGGATATGTATATAATGTGCCTTTTCTTTTGAGACTTTGCTTTTATATGTTTTCAATTATTTATATTCTTTTTTTTTTAAACAAATACTTTATTAACTTCTGTTTTACATCATTCATTTCCGCCAGATTTTGAGTTACAATCATTTTCCCCCCATTATTCCCCTACCCAACCTCCCAGAATAGTAGTCCCACAAGATATCTCTTCCTCCAATCTGCTCTCTCCCATACCTTCTCCCATACCCCCATCGACTTTTCCATCAGAGGAAGGTGAGTCTTTGTGTCCCAATGCCCCTGCACATCTTATCTCCCTATTACAAGCAAAAGGGTATTAATAATAGTATTTATATATATTTGAGACATTTAATGTTAATACCTCGAATTTCAGATCCATTTCCTTCCTCCCTTGTCACCCATTCCCTCTTGGGAGATAAGTAATTCAGTATATGTTGTACATGTCTAGCTATGCAAAACATTATCATAGTAGATATATTGTACAAGGCTGCTTATAATTCCCTCCCACTCATCCCACCCCCCACCTGGTCCATTCCCTACATGATCCTGTCCCTCTTCTATAGTGGGTACTTCCAACCTCCCCTCACCCCAAGGATGCCCTCCCATCCATCATCCCTCCTCCCATCCCCCTTCCCCCTATCCTGCTGCAGGTTGAGATATCCCATTTAGTATGTATGTCATTTTCTCCCTGAACTAAATTCAATGTGAATGTGGTTTTGCCTTTTTAGCCTTCCTTATTCTCCCCCTCCTTTGCAACCACTTCCCCTTGCTTCTTCTACATGGGATAGTTTACCCTACCCTGTCTCTCCCCATCTCCTCTTGCCACTTTCCTCTCTCACCTCATAATTTCATCCCTTGAGTATTCTCCCTTCCCAACAAATTCAACCTATGCCCTCTATCCATATATAACTGTAACCATATACACACACATTCACATATGTATTCATATGACCACACCCCCTTCTTCCATTATTTTCATAGTGAGAAAGATATCATCAGTCACAGTTATTGCTTTTCCATATAGGAATGTAAATAGTTCAACTTTGATAAGTTCCTTTTGATTTCTTTTCCCTGATTACCTTCTCAGGCATCTCTTCCTTCTTGTGTCTGGATGTCAAATTTTCTATTCAATTCTGGTTTTTTCCTCAAGAATGCTTGAAAGTCCTCTATTCCACTGAATGACCATATTTTCCCCTGAAACAAAATACTCAGTTTTGCTGGGTAGGTGACCCTGGGTTCATTCCCAGTTCTTTTGCCCTCTGGAATATCATATTCCATGCCCTTCGATCCCTCAGTGTAGAAGCTGCCAGGTCCTGGGCTATTCTGATTGTGTTTCCACAATATTGAAATTGTTTCTTCCTGGCTGCTTGTAGTATTTTCTCCTTGATCTGGGGTTTCTGGAACCTGGCTATAATATTCCTGGGAGTTTTCTTTTTGGGATCTTTTTCAGGAGGTGATCGGTGGATTCTTTCAACCTCTATTTTGCCCTCTGGATCTAAAACATCAGGGCAGTTTTCCTTGAGAATTTCTTGAAGGGTGATTTCTAGGTTCTTTCTTGATCATGGCTTTCAGGTAGTCCAATAATTTTTAAATTGTCTCTCCTGGATCTATTTTCCAGGTCAGTGGTTTTTCCTATGAGATATTTCACATTGCCTTCTAATCTTTCATTTGTTTGGATCTGCTTAACAGCATCTTGATTTCTCATAAAGTCATTAGCTTCCATTTGCTCCAGTCTAACTCTGAAGGAATGAATCTCCTCAGTGAACTTTTGAGATTCTTTTTCCATCTGGCAAATTCGACTTTTTAAGGCATTCTTCTCCTCATTGCCCTTTTGGGCCTCCTTTGCCATTTGAGTTAGTCTATTTTAAGGTGTTGTTTTCCTCAGTCAGGCTGTTGACCCTCATTTCATACTTTTCCTGCATCCTTCTCATTTCTCTTTCCAATTTTTCCTCCACTTCTCTTATTTGATTTTTAAAGTCCTTCTTAAGGTCCTCTATGGCCTGCAACCCACTCATGTTTTCCCCTGGGGCTTTTAGAGCAGGACTTCTGACCTCACAGTCCTTTTCCCGCTCTATGCCCCCAAAATAGGAGTCTAGGGTTGCATTTTTCTGTTTCCTTTGCCTTGGCATGTTGCCACTTAATTGCTTGACTTTTGGGCTTGCTGCCACACTATGGCTTTAAGGCCAGATAGAGGAATTTTCGTCCCGAACGTGTGGGGGCAACTTCCGTTTCTGGCAAGCTGTAAACCCACCCACAACTTCCACCCTAGATCACAATCCAGATCCAGGGAGGTTAAAGCAAGAGCGATTACCCCCCAAGACTGATCGCTGGATCTCCCCACGATTTGTAGGCTGGGAGCCGGAAATGCCTCTGAAAACTACACAGTGGCGTGTCTCCTCAGCAGCTTCTAGCCCCCAGGGGAGGGAGCTGACGCATTCCCCAAATACAGGTCCCAAAGTCCATAGGACACTAACCTCTTACTTTGTCCTAGGCAAGTCTATGTTGATAATTCTGGAGTCTCCACAGTTCCTGGTGTTCTGGGGTTCCTCCAGCCGGCTGCTGGCCCTGCCGCCCTGGGGCTAAAACCTCGGCTCAAGTGGACCTGGGCTCGGCTCGGCTCCTGCGCTCTGCGCGCTGCCGGCTCCCAGACCACTGCGCTGGTCCTTCCTGCAGGGTGCTGGGCTGTCCTCAGCGGGAGGTTAGCTTCTCTGTGTCGTTCTGTGGGTGCTGGGGCTCCAGAAGTTTTTCAGAGTCCTTTTTTACATAGTTTGTGGAGAATCTGCGGGCAGAGAGGCTTGGAGGAGCTGTTTCTACTCCGCCATCTTGGCTCCGCCCTCCCTATTTATATTCTTTTATGCTTATATCTTAAGCTTTCCTGTCATCACAGTAACTTTTGATGTTCAAGTTTCCCTCCCCTCCATCCATTTACTCATTTTTCCAATCAATTTATTGAGTTTGCACTTAATGTTTTGTTGTTGTTGTTGTTGTTGTTGTTGTTGTTGTTGTTGTTGTTGTTGTTGTTGTTTTTGGAGGGGGTTGGATTCTACTGACTTCTTGGGTGATATGATTTTAGTGGATCTCTAGTTACGAACTTCCTAGTCTATGCTCTGGTTATTCCACAACTAGGTACGGCTCCTGCTCCCTAGTAGCTGCATCTATTCCAATCTGTTCTGGAACTTTAACCTGGTTCTTGTTAAGAGGGTATGGAGCTTCCAAATAGTGACTGATTCTGCATTCAGTATTAGCAGAGGGGGGCCCTGGAATCTCTAACTGTTCAGTCTTCTTACCAGTTCCTGTGTTGGTTCAGCCCAGTGACCCACTGCTGCTCCTGCAACTTCAGCCTCCAAGACCTACAGCTGGGTGCCACTTCTGCTGTACCCTGTAAAATGAACTCTAATTCATTTCTTGCCTTGGTGTCTACAAACTTCTCCATGTCTTCCTAAGCTTTTTGGGACTGGAACAAATGACTCTTTGGTTTTTGGGTGGTGGTGGTGGGGAGGCTTTTCCACTCAGAATTTGATTTGGCTTTGCTATGGTTGTTTTGTAGGGAAAAAAATAAATTGTGGGGAAGTTTGGAAGTTATAACCCTTTACTCAACTATCTTGCTCTGATTCCCTTTCAAATCTCTCTCTCTCTCTCTCTCTCTCTCTCTCTCTCTCTCTCTCTCTCTCTCTCTCTCTCTCTCTCCCTTTTTTGCCTTATGTGGAGTTTGGAGCTATTCTTCTCCGGGTTAATGTCTTGGTAATCTATGGCATTATCATTATCCCTTGTCTTTTTTTTTGGTTTATTCATTCTTGTGAATTTCAGTGATTTCAGCAAAGCTGTGATCAGTGCTTGAGGACTGAGTATTAGATCCTTGCTCCTCCATGGACCATGATAGAAGAAACCAACCTTAGATTACAGATGGGGATTGGGACGTGTAGAAACTGGTAATTGATCCTGAAGTTCCCTCCCACTACAATGAACAAGAGAAGAACTAAAAGGCTATAGACCTTAGCACCACAGAGGCTTTGTTGTGTGATGGTTATTGGCAGAGCTCCATAGTTGGTGGAGGGGAAATGGGATACAGTGTTCCCTCTTATTCCATAATGTTTGCTGGTTTTTCTTGTCCCAATGTATTCTTCTTTTGTGTTTTGCCTTTTAGAAGTTTCATGTAAAATAATTATTCTATCACTCTATGTTACATTTATCCTGGTATTATAAACTCAGATAAACTAAGGCACAAGATTCAAGACCAGGCTATTTCATAAATGCCATAACAACTCACTCAGGAGGAATGTATGTTTGGCTTCCTCTGGACTTGTCTTATTCCATTAATATGAAACACTGGAATGGCAGAGGTGTGATACAACTGATGTGACAAGAAGACACAGTAAAACTTACCCAGAGTTGACAGTTAATTATATATTGATACCTGATGAGAAAGAGCTACACCTCCTTGAAAAACAAAACAGAACAAAACAAAACTAAGAAATGAATAGCTGGATTCTATTTCTAACAACAAAACAACAACAAAGATGATCATAGGAAACATTTACGTAACATTTTAAGCTTTGCAAAGCACTTTACAAATTCTATTTCATTTTATTCTCACAAACAACCCTGGGGGATAAATGTTATCATAATTATTACGTTACAGATGAAGAAAATGAGGCAAGCAGAGATTTACTGACTTATCCAGGGTTATAAAGCTAGTGTCTGAGGACAGATTTGTTTTCAGGTTTAAAAAAATGACACCTTCTAGTAACTCTGAAATAGCTCTTCCCAGATTGGGAATCTTCTTAACGACCTGTTTTTTTTTTTTTTTGTTGTTGTTGTTTTTTCTCTTATAGAAAAATAAACTCAAACATCAAGGAAGCATACTTTTTTTTTTGGTTTGATATTATTTTTCTTTACATCTCCTTATCTTGTGTTGCAAACAGTTGAGATTGCTGGGAAATTGACCCATGAATAAACATGGTGCTTTTTCTTTGTATTGTAGGGTACAAGGGAAGTCTGATGTGGTGGCAAAATTGAGAGGACTAAAATTTCTAGTTAGGAATTTGTATGTTAAATGTCTCCCTGTGGAATTATTACTGACCCCAATAGAGAATAACAATACATACAGATTCTCTTTACCTATAAATTATTTTATCATTCAAAATATATATTTCCTCTTCTGGAAATAATTTCTAGGTTTTTTGGGGGGGCAAAGGGGAGGAATTCCAGTTCCTTAAAGTCACATAATGTTTTTTTGTTTTGTTTTGTTTTGTTTTTCCTTTGAAATATCTAAGAAGAGAAAGTAGGAGTACTCTCAGAACTCTCATAATAAAAGTTGCTAAATATTTGCAGATTTGTTAGTATTCAGCCTAACCTCAAGTTTACCTGTAGCAAGAAAATAATGAACCCTTTGGAGGAATAACTCTCTTAAAAGACCATGTTGAACATTCAAACTCAACTATGAGAATTTTGCAGTTTTGGGTACTGACACAAATCAAGTTTTACAAAAAGATAAACATTTTAGTAGATAAATAGAGAAAGTAGGCCTTAATAAGTTAGTTTCCTTCTTTTAAAGAACCCTGAGTGGAATAAAATGGAATAAGAAAACCCTCAGATTGAGGGAAAAGGAAAACATATAGTAGACAAGGCACTCACTTAAAAGAAAAATATAAGGAGCCCTTAAATTTACTACAGAGTAGAGGCATTTCGTGGGGAGAAGGGAGAGATATTTTTAACAAACAATTCCAAAGGACTCATGATAGAAAATGCCATCCACATCCAGAGAAAGAACTATGGAGTCTGAATGCAGAGCCAAACATGCTTTCTCTCTCTCTCTCTCTCTCTCTCTCTCTCTCTCTCTCTCTCTCTCTCTCTCTCTCTTTCCCTTTATTTTGTTTTTTTTTTTCCTTTCTTGTGGCTCCTCCTATTTGTCTGGTTATTCTATATAACATGACTAATGTGAAAGTATTTTTAATGGGAATGTGTGTGTTAGAGCCCATATTGGATTGCATGCTGTCTTGGGGAGAGAGGGAGAAAATTTAAAACTTATGGAAGTAAATGTTGCAAATGAAAATTAAATAAACTAACTTTAAAAATCATAAAATGACTAAGCTACTGCATTATATTAGTTGCAAATTTGTAGATTTACAATATTTTCTTGATTGTCTTACCCATACATCAAAATGTTTTTGTAATGTTCTGTAACCCTTGAAATGTTATAATACTAATAATTGATCTTAATTTTCTCAGTGCCTCTTGTAATTTAACAATACAATCTTCTTAGAAAGTGGTATTGTTAATATTTTTCATAAATATACTAAGGAAACATTTTGTGCACCAAAGCAGCAACTTATTGAGTTCAAGTCTCATTTCTAGTACAAACACATGTAGTCAATGAGTGGTTATGTGGAAGTGGGGTATCATTGTTCTTCATATTCCAGAGTTATGCAGATACAGAAAAGAGTATGGAAAGGCATTAGTAGAAAGAATCAGAATAATCTTATTAGGAGGAATTTTGGCATAAAGCTCTGGGGACTCTTGTTCTCATCCCCATGGAGCTGCTGCTAGAAAGACCTTGATTTGGTTGCTTGTATCCAGGAACGTACTTAAAAGATAAGGTTATTTTTTTTTCCTGGGGTGGTGGCACACCATAAATGTACTTTGTGTATTGCTTAATCCATTGGATTGGGCAGATGAATTAACTGGATCTCCAAACAATGTTTGTTCTTTTTGTTTTTTTCCTCGTACAAACTTTAACTTATTTGTTTGTAGCTTTTAGACATTCAGTTTGGATAATGATACAAGTCTTTCTTACCTCTTCCTTACTGGCCAGGGTCTATCTATCACTGGGAGTTCAGTAAACTCTCTGACCTTGTTCCTAATAAGAATATTGTACTAGGAAATTTCCAATTCAATATAACAAATGTTCATTAAGAACTTTATATGTCAAGTCACTTGTGTTATGTGCTTAAGGTATGATGACAAAAAGAAAAACAGTACCTGCCTTCAAGTCATACCTAAGCAATAACTTACCTTTTACTAGGTTGATATAATATGTATGATATATAAGCAGAGAAGGCCTGTTCTAATCTAATCTAATGCAGCAAACATTTATTAAGAGCCAACAGGTACAAACACTGTATTTTGTGCTTTATATACACATAGTAGGATGGTTATGTCTCTAAAATAATAGATGTGATTACATATGTGTAAATGCATGTATATGTGTATACACACATACATACATACATGCACACACTTCATATTTATACTCTATTTACAAGTTATCAAAATATGAACTATTAAGCTTAAAACTGCACTTTAACTTTAGAGACTTTCTATATTTGCAAATGTACTAATCTCTCTTTTTATAATATAAAATACAAGTGAGGATTGTTTCATTTGCTCTACTTGAATCCCCACTACACATGTAACACACATCTAGCACAATAAAATAACATTCTTGTGATACACATAGAACATTATTATTATTCATCTGTTTTTCCCCCAGACGTTTGCTTTCATTGGTGAGGGGTACCCCCTGATGTGGGTATTTCATCTGTGACTTACAGGCTTAGAGACCTGCAAGGGAAACTGAGAGGCTGGATTTTCCATAGGTAGACAAACAGCATATATCAGAGAGAGGGCTTGAATCGAGTCTTCCTTACTTCAAGACTGTCTAACTGCTACTCTACCATACTATCTATCATTCCTGTTTTAGATGAGGAAACTGAGACATAGAAACATCAGGTGAGAAATAATAAGGGCTCTGACACTATCCAAGATTTCTTTTTCTCCTAGGTCAGACTAATATCATCACTATTACTACCTCTACTACAAAGAGTAATAATGAAAAGTTCATTTACATAACAGCCATTTATGACTTACAAAATCTTCTCACAAAAACTTGTGATTAATGCACTGTAGATTATATTATGCTTCACTTACAAATGAGAAAACTGAAGAACAGAGAGATTAAGTATCTTGTCCAATGCCAAACATACTATATAGCTTTCTCATATTGTCTGTCTTCTGGGTGCTCTGTAGTCTCAAGGACAATGGAGCCAGATCTCCATGGCTACAGGTCTGCCAAATTGAGGAGAAAATTGAAGCATTTATCTGGATAAAATGACTTCACTTTTTTGTTGGAAAGCTCCTGACTCCTGCTTCTAATGGCTGTCATAAGTAATTGGTATTTTTAGGTTCCCAAGAAAACATTTCTGAAAGGGACAGCTTTACATTTGTTTCTTCATGGGCAAATAAGCAAATCTTCAATCCCCTCCAGTCTCAATCTTAATGTCCTTTTTGGATCCCTGCAGGGGCTGCTTAGGTGGTCTGATTCTAATCAAGGCTTAAAAAAATAATGAGCCACATTTTTCCAATGTCCAAGAACTTTCAGGATTCAAAGTCCACTTCCTATGGAAACTGCCCAAAGTGGTTGGGGTCTCTACATTTCTGTTCTAGTGACTAGTTAGCTTCTTTGCTTTGCTATATTATAGAACAACTAAGTGAACTAAAAGAACATATTTGCTTCCCTCCTATTTTTTCCCTCTAAGCAATGTCACCTTTGGTGAATGTTAGCAATGTACCCAGAGCCAGAGTTTGCTTTGCCAACAGTTGGCTTCAGATAAACAGATTTGTATTAATCCACTGTGTAATTGGGAACATTTCATCTAATAAGGTACTTTGTTTGGATCATGCCAGCTGACCTAGGTGAATAAAAGATTTGCTATATCATCTGCTTATGAAAATAAATTCAATTGTGAGTTCAGTGTCATTATACATCACCAGGGAGGGGAAACGTAAGTTGGGGCTGACACAAAGGTGCACTAATTTCAATTGAATTAATGTCCTACTGAGATCTGAAACACCATTCCTTAGAGTCTATTTTCAAACAATACTAAAGCAATTGCATTTCATTACCAAAATGTTCCAATTCTCAACACTCTGGGCAAAGGAAAAAAACTAGACTTGCCAATATCAATTTTATTGGTTTAGCAGTACCTGGAAAACTAGCTAATGATCATCTATTTTTAATCAGCCCACACTCATTGGCCCTGTAAATAATGGTAATTAAGCGAAGTTAGAGGAAAAGTTGAACACTTTATAAAAAATGACTGCATGTTATTTCAATTTCGATGTCAAATAAGACTTTCATTAATCTAAGTGTAGTAAGTACTTTTTTCTGGCAATAACATTTCAGCCTGAGGATTGGTAGATAATACAATAGATAAAATTTCTTATTAATGCTATCATAAATTAGAATTGTATAGTTTTCTATGAACACCTATTAATCCATAGTCCAATTATATTTATAATTAGTGCTTTTGAATGAATTCAGTATTTCAGAGATCACATTCATAAATTTCCTTCTATCGATCAAATCTGGACTGTAAATGGTTATATAATGTTTACTAATAAAGCAGTTACAGAAAAGAGTTACAGAATAAGTTACAGAAAAGAGTATTTGGAAAGTTCATTAACTGTGTTGGTCTCATTTAGATACTTTAAATACATAGTAGAGGCAATGATTGGTTCGAAAGTTAGAAAACCAGGGTTTGACTCCGGGCTCCTTCAGTTAGATGATTCACAAAGTCATACAATTGGAACTTTGGAGGGCTTTTACAATCATTACTTTTTGGTGTGGTATCTATTATTGTACTTTGTTGTCAGAACATATCAAGCCAAAGAGCACATCTATCAATTTATGGTGACGCCCAGAAGCCATGTACCATTAAAAGAAACAGCAACATTGAACTAATTATCTGCATAATTTTAGATTTCCACCTCTGCCTCTGTACCACCTAACTCATAACAAAAACTATAATATGAATAAATGCCAATTTTGTATATTTGTCTAAAACCTAATATTACTGAAATATGACTGTCAAAAATATAATGATATTAGTGATGATGTTTATGATGATAATGACAGCATCGACAGTGAATTTGGGAGAAGCAAAGTTTTGCCCAAATAAGATCCTTAGTTCAAATTGTGGAAGGTGGCTCCTTGAGACAAAATGCAAATAAGAACTAACCTTGAGTTTTAGGCAAGCCAGATCTCTCTATAGAGATTTTGCATTATGATCTGGGTGGCAAACAAAAATCCAAGTTGTACTTTAGTAGTTGAAAAGAGAACATTAAAAAAATAATAATTTAACTTAATCTCAGAGAAATCTATGCATATAGTGTATCTGATAAATATTTTGTGATTAAACATAAAAGGATGATTTAGTCACCCTTCCCATGTAGTCGATGTAGTCACAGAAAACAAAGAATAGATTACAGACAATAGAGTATAAATATGTCAACAGCATAATGCCAAGTTGTTGTTTTATGGGGAGTGGATGGATACTTCTCTCTGAGTAAGTCAGAAGAGACAACCTAATCAGTTGGACTAAAATGGGTAATGCCCCTGGGGCCTTTAAATAGCTGAGTGCTGGAGAGAATTGCATATAAGTAAAGAACTGAAAGAGGAGGAACCTGGTTTCTGAGAATTACTCTTGGGGAGGAAGAGGATTTCATTCATTCATTCATTCATTCCCCATTCATTCATTCATTGCTTCCCTTTCCCACTGGCCATGAAGCTTTAAAGCACCGTTAGTGTAATAATAATAAAAAATTGAAGATCTTCCCTGCCCTTTGAATAAGCCTTGAACTTGAAGGGCCAATTGAACTTGAGGACCTTTCCTGATTTGAAAATATACTCTGCCCCATAAGAGGCTGCATGTGCTCACCTGGAGCCTGTGGTGGGAGGCTTGTTTTTCAGAAAGGAACAACTTTTGTTACTTTGTAGTCAAGTGGGTAAGGAGGGTTTTGATGTTCTCTGCTGCGGGAGAAGACTCTATATACTTCTGATGTGAAGTTTTGCTTTGGGGCTCACTTTGAGAAGGGTTGTGCGATTTGACCAGATGAGACTCTGGGCAGCCACTGAGCCCCCTGGCTTTGAAAACCCAGATGTTGGTGCTTCTCTCTCTGGTGACTAGCTAGGTATGAATGTAATGGTCAGACTGCTAGAAGCCCTCTCTGCTGAATTGTGTTATTTTCTGTTATAACTTTTGTTTGTATTCTCTGAAGCTCAGGGTGCTGACTTTTTCCCCTGAACTAGATGAAGATATATGTTGGATTGATTAAGGTAAGATTGTTACCCTGTTTGAGTTGCTTTCCTTCAAATAAGGATAGTACCCATCCTGGGTATGCAAGAGGTGCTGGCTGCTACAGTTAGCTAACCAACAAATGACATCTTGATCATCAAGATTCAGAGATATACCTTTTGGATAGATGCAGGTATCTGTTCCTAAAGACAGGAAGCAGCTTTCAGGAGTCAAGTATGAATGTATAAGGGACCTAAACTTAGCAATTAAGAGTCAAACTGTAGACCCAAAAAGACAGGAAAAGCTCTAGGGATCAACCCTTTCAGCCAATATGCTATGCCCAAAGGTGAGCTTTGTAAGGATTCTACAAGAGAGAATTTCTAAGCCTTGTAATGGCAATGTTGTAAGTTGGGTTAGCTACAAGTTTCCTTTATGTGTGCCTCATAAAGGTTTCATTTTACTTTGATTTTGTGTGTACACATCACACAGGTGTGTGTATGAGTGTGTGTTTGTGTATTTAGTGGGTGTGCTCTAAGTTTATGAGGGAAATGTTTTATAGCTACTCTGCCTTTATTAAGAGCTAATTTTATCAGCAAAGTGTTTATAGGAAGTACATTGGTGGGAGTATACTGGGGAACTTTAGGTTTGACGTTCCACTGATTATACTCCAGAAACTGAAAGTAGCAATCACACTCTGAGAAGATAGCCCAGAAGGGTGCCACACACAGACTCTCAAAGGGAATTGTAAGGGTAATAGGGATTTAAAGATCTTCCTTGCCCCTTGTAAAGGCAAGCATATAAGTAGTTAGCACCTTATTTTAACTGAACCTTTCCCTTGATTATATCAAGTCTTTGTTAAGAAACAGTACTTGTGAAACACACAGTGGGAGGAATTTGGTGATGCAAAAGGAAGGGGAAGAATAGGGAGGAATAAGTGACTCAAATAAAGGTGAGAACAAGCTGAGAGAGATTCAGAACTTATGGGAGCAATCAGTTTGGAGGCTGAGGAGCCCAATTAGGTGTGAGAGGGGTATTCTTACTTAAGGGAGCCTGTTTTGTTTTGAAGGCCTAACAGAGGAAAGGTTTGGGAAGGCTTGGGAATGTTAGTGTTCACTGCATTGGTTATGTGTACCAACTTTGTGGTCACTATGATGAAACTGGCTTTCTGGTTGGGGATTCAGTTTTCTGGTATTTGAATAACTGCTTTCGTTCTGTCCTCCATATGCAGAGCCTGTTACAGTTTTGTGATGCACAACTATGCCAGCATATTAATAGCTGCTATGGGAGCTGTGAGGATTGCATTGGCATTATAGGAACTTAGATTGTATAAATGACTTGCTGTAGATCACATAACTAAGAAGTAGAACAGTTAAGAAGGATACTCAGATATCCTTACTTCAAGTCCTTTTATCACTGTGCTTCAATTGTTATATGGAAAATTAGTAGTTCCTGAGTGACATGTGTAATGGAAATGCAAATTTAAAGATCTTCCCTGCCCCTAGCTTAAGTGCACCTGGAGCCTGTGATGGGAGGCTTGTTTTTCAGGAAAGCCCACACCTTGATACTTTGTGATTGGGCAGTGGGTCCAGAAGGTTGTTGCATTCTCTGAGCCAGGAGAAGGCTATATAAGCCCTGAGGAGAGGCTTTGCTTTGGGGCTCACTTTGAGAAGTGTTGTGTGATTTGACCAGATGAGACTCTGGGAAGCCGTTGTTGAGAGCCCCCCGGCTTTGAAAACCCAGATGTTGATGCTTCCCTCTCTGGTAACTGTGATTTGGTATTGATATAATGGTAGGACAGTTTGGAAGCCTGTCTGTTTGATCTGTAAGTTCTGTAACTCTGAAGTTCGGGTGCTGACCTTTTCCCCCTGAACTAGGTAATGTATGTTTGTTTGATTAAAGTAAGCTCCTTAACCCATTTTGAGTTGCTTTCCTTTTGAAAAGCAGATCTAAGAACCTGTGTTGGCAGCTACCCTGGGGATATTGGGGTGCTTGCTGCTACAACATGTTTCTTCCCAAACCATCCTAAATTCAGACATCAGAAACTTCTATATCATGATCCAAAACTATAGGCAGAGATGTAACTAGAACTTTGAGAAATTGGTCATCACAATTATTTTCCCAGAGAAATGTCCTTTTTCTTTTTTCATATTTTCACTCTTATTTGAGCAATTTCTCATCTATATGCTCTTTTGTTTTATTCCCAAAATTTTTTTCTATAGTTTTGCCAGAGGTAAGGAGGAAGGGAGGGTGAAAAGAGGACATAGTCTCCCATATGTAATGTCAATGCTCCCAATTTTCTACAAATTAATGACCTACCACAGAGATGTCATCATCACTCTAAAACAGAAGTTAAAGGTCCAAACCAATTAACTATTTCAAGTCCAAGTACTGAATTTGCTAAAACCCTTTTTTTAGAGTCAGCAGACTATATGTGTATAATCCTCAATGAGACAGTTAAATACAAATTAACCGTGTGTTTTACATACACAGAGAATTCACTTGGTGTGGCATTTTAAAAGTCAATTTATGCAGCTGCATCCTCAGTTGAGTGAGCACTTTACTCTCAGTGTTTGAGTTCATTCAGCCAAGGTCCAGATATAATATTAAGGATATTCGAGAAAGTAGAAGTGACATATAATAAGCAATCAATCAAAAATATTTATTAAACATTTATAATGTGCCAGGTACTGTGCTAAATACTGGGTATACAAAAAGAGCCAAAAGATAGTCCCTATCTTGCAGTTTAATTGGGTAGATTATATGGAAACAAATATATACAAAACAAGGGATATACAGGATAAATAGGAAATAATTGACAGAGGGAAAGCACTGGAACTAAGAAGAGTGACATTTTTGTTGAGAGAGAGCATGTACTTTCTGCTTTGTAGCTTCAGTAACATTAAGAGTAAAAACAGTCCAACATAGGCAGTAGACTAACCTACAATTATTATCCCAGACAAGTCAGAGAAAGTATGGATCAGATTTGAGTGACCGCTCCTTCAGAGGAGAGACTAAAAAAAAAAAAAAAGATTGATGACCTTTCCCTCTTCTCTTTCCACTCAACATTTCCCTCGTGGTTTAAACTAGCACCTGTTCTTGAATAGTGCTGTTCTGGAAAACAAGGTGTTTAAGAGTTTGAGCATGACTTGGGAGTAAAACTGAGTTTTATTAAGGTGTACAGAGTGGAAATTGAAAATGAGTTTCACTGAATGCTCACAGAACAGCTAGAGGGGAGAATCTTCTGGGGAGCTTGCAACTTCCCATGATTCAGATAGAGAGCAGAAGGCTGCTTCCAGCTGTCTGTGGCAGCAGCTGTCAGATATTCCCCTTGCCATGGATGCCATATTTGGTACTACAGGAACATAACAGCCATCCTCCCTGTGTCCTCCTGGGTACAATGAAAAAAAAAAGGCATAGTTTTCATCTAGAAAGGAAAGAGGTGATTTCTTTTCCTGTGAGCTGGAATGAAGACAGAGTTTAGTTGTCGAGGTGTTTCTCTCAGTACCTTTATTTGAAGAGATCTTCAGAGCCCGAATCCTCAAGGTCACTGGTCCAAATATCAGAGAGTCTACTGACCTCTGGGATCTTGTGTAAACCTTAATAATATGTATCAACTTTGAGCTAATGGGAGTTTGTTGGCAATGTGTTATTTCCTAGAGAGTATAGAGAAATTTTTTTTATGTTTGGGGGACTATCTAGTTATTGCCAGTTTTCAGCATGCTGATTATGTTGGTGTTTTTAATTATGCAAATGTACCCAGAGGCTTTGGCAATGGGCACATGCTTTATATAAACATGCATATAAATAAACAAATACATATCCATCCTGTTATTCTCTTGTCATCTCTTGTGTGCATTTCTATTCAGACTATTCCTGCTCACACTGACAAATGCAGTAACAACAATGCATATTTTTGTATATGTAGTTATTTATGTATACATGTACATTCATTTCCTAAGAATTACTGGCCCCCCCAAAAAATTCGAAGTCATTTTTATAAGGTTATTGGCGGGATGAAACTCATAGAGTTAAGCAGGAAGGGATCCGAGAGAACATCTAACCAAAGATCGGAATTTTTAGACTAGAAAACAGAGGTCCAAAGTGATTGTGACTAAAATAAATAAATAAATAAAGAGATAAGACTGAAGTAAATGGTAAAGTTAAATTTCAATACAACTCTGACTTCAATCTAATATTCTTTCCACAGTCTTATATTAGGGAAACAGGTCTTCACCAGCAGATAAGGAACAAACAATGCATCTATAATGTATCTTCAACTACTTTGATGTAAAAAAAGTCTCCTCCCTGATATTTTCTTTGATTTGCAGAATTTTTGTGATTGTGTATATTTATATTTTTCAAGTTGTTGATTTTCTAGTTGCCTTATTTGAATGACTATTCTCTTTCATCAATGAAAATATTTATGGATAATGAATGTACTTTCCCCTAAAGTCAATTTAGTCGAGTCCCAAAAATACCTTTTGCTACATTGTTTTCATAAAATTATTTTTGTTAGGATTTAATCTTTTATGCAATCAGTCTTTAGAACTAGGTAATTTAATCTCCAGTTAAGTCTACATTCTTTTTATTGATTCTCTTTTAATGAATAAATAGATCAATATTACTGTGATCTCTAAAGCATATATTTGATATTCCTATTTGTATCTTAGAATATGGTCAATTTTTGGAAAGTTGAAATATAAAGCTCAAAAATAGAGATGTTCCTTCCAATTTCTATGCAACAATACATATATTTCTCTGTGTGTGTGTATGAGAAAGAATAGCTCTCTATTTTCTTTTTTAAAATTTTTTTCAAATGATTAATTAATTATTTAATTAGCTTTTTAGAGTGGGGGAAGACAAGGCAATTGGGGTTAAGTGACTTTGCCCAAAGTCACATGGCTAGTAAGTGTTAAGTGTTTGAGGCCGAATTTAAGTTCAGATCCTCCTAACTCCACCTAGCTGCCCCAATAGCTTTCTAACTTCACACTAGCAAAATACCTCATGTGATCCTGAATGGTTCCTTAGTGTTTCTTTCTTCCTATCTGCAGTGTTTTGTTTTCAGCTTGTTATATTTTTCTTTGGTTAATAATATTTATACTTTTGTCAACTTGTTTCTTGGTGTGACAAATATAATGTTTTAAGCAGTAAGTAACTTTAGATTGTATCTTTGTTCATTTTTCTCTCTGGTTCCAGTAGTTCTTAGATTGATTTAATAATTTATTAAAATAGACAGTATTTATTTTTTCTCATTGGTTTAAGAGATCTCAATGAATCTCAGATTTGCTCTGCAGTTTATTTTCCTCAATAGTTCTAACTATATCTCTGACTTGAATTATTCTTTTATAACTTTCTTCCACCATTACAGTATCTATGACCTAAGCATTTTCCCCCATTTCTCCAGGATTCTACTATTATCATGCAATTTCTCTCTTCAAGAATTTCAATTTATGGTTCTTTTAACCCATATTATTTCTTCATTGCATTTTGAGGGTTTTTTTTTGGGGGGTGGACATCAAAGATCCTCCTCCTTTCTCTTTTTTTCATAATTTCTAGACTTTACAGTTGTTAAAGTAATTATCATTCTTTTCTCTTTAGTATTGGTTTAGAATAGAAGTAAAGAATTTCAAGTCAATCCTGAGCCCCAATCCCCAGCCTATGTCAAATAGCTATTTTTTTGCTTTTTTTTTTTTTGTTTTGTTTTTGGAGGGCAATTGGGGGTAAATAACTTGCCCAAGGTCACAAGGCTAGGTTTTTGTTTGTGTGTGCATTAAGTGTCTGAGGCCGGATCTGAACTCAGGTCCTTCTGACTCCAGGGCCGACGCTCTACTCACTGCCCCACCTAGCCGCCCCCAAATAGCTATTCTTGATGATAATAGTTTCTTAGAGCTGTCCCCTCCAGCAGTTTGGTTTTGGTAACAGAGGAGAGAATGTTGGTCCTGAGTGGGTTGTGATTATGAGGTATATTCTACCTATTTAGGTTTATTGTTTGTCTCTGTACCCCCTCTAATCTCATAGTACTAAGTGGAGTAGCTGACCTAGAATCAAATTAGTATCCTATCCCCTCCCAAAGCATGAATGGGGGTGGCTGAACCCTGATCCTGGCCCCTTCTGTGTTTCCAGATCAGGAAATTATCCCGGAACCAGACATGTCCATTGCTCTCTCTTTCTACCCAGAGAGTTTCCCAAATTACTCATATTTTCTGAAAAGACAAAATATATATTTCTTAGATAAATGCATGAAGCAATGACGAAAAGAAAGATCCACATATCACATAGATGTATAAATTTGGAGAAATCATCCCATGTGGAATGGATGCAATTGTATGAGGGTAACAAATCCCATATGAGTCAATAATTTCTTGTTCTTTTTTTATTTTAATCAGCACACATACTCTGAATGCTGTAATAAGCTCAGAAGGCCTAACCACCTCACCAGTGTTAGAAAGCTATTTGATGTGATCTAATTAAACAACCAAAATAGCAGTACACAAGCAGTACTTGTCTAACTGTGAAGTTGCTCTTAGCCTACCATTCTCTGGGATGTTTCAGTCCAGAACATCAGCAACCCTTGCTCAGTAATGACCACAGCTCTTTGTAAAGTGTAACAATGTATGTAAAACCCTTTGCAAAGTTTCTTCAAATGTAAGTTATTATTATTATTATTATTATTTCATTAGTTTTCTGTTGTTCCTGCTGCTATTCTTTTTTTTCTCATTTTATACTATAAGTGGTAGGAACTTAACTTGTCCAGGGACAATTTATATCCAAATTCCATTGAGGTATTCCTGAGTATTTGCTATTGGACATCCATGAATTTTAATGGGAGAATGTTAGGTGGAGGCAAATTTACGTAAAGGTTTTATCTATGATCATGTTTCAGTATGAGTACAATTTGTTTGTTGAATTCTGAGGGATGATGATGATGATGATGATGATGATGATGATAGTTACCATTTACATGGTACTTTAAGACTGGTAAATTGATTTACAAAAATTATCTATTTTAGGTTCATAACAACCCTGAGAGGAAGGTGCTAGTATTGTACCCACTTTGCAGATGGGGAAACTGAGACAGAAGGAGATTAAAGACCTTGCATAGGGATACTCAACTAATAAGCATCAGTTTGAAGAAACTATCCAAAGTTATTTTCAGTGAATCCATTTAACATGGTGTCATCCAAACACATCAAGTGATTAACATAATGTTTCGGTGCAGCTCCAGATCTCACACTCTATCTACTCTACTTCCAAGGTTAGCAAGGTTGCTCAATGGATGAAGTGTTGGACTCAAAATTAGAAAGACCTGACAGGAAGCCAAAATGACAAAGTACAGGCAGCATCCCAGCTGAAGTCAACAAATATGCCTTCCCAGACAACTTTAAAAAAACTTCTCAAATCAAATCTTGGAATGGCAGAGGCAGCAAAAGTTGGGAGTCAGACAGTTTTCCATGTTAAGACAGCTTAGGATTTTGGTGGAGAAAGTTTGTGACACCAGGGTGAGTACAAAAAACCAGTATCACCAATGTTGGGCTTTAAAGGTGGTTAGAGCAGCAGCTTCAGGGGTTTGCAGCAAAGACACAGGGAGAGATTGGACAACTGGTCTGAAAGTACCCTTTGTTGGTGCTGGTCAAAGTTGGCAATGACTGGCAACTATGCTGCCCATATGAACTTCTGAGTCTCGGTTCTAGCATGGAGAGGAGCACTTCTGGTCAGTAACAAGGGAGCAAGAACCCTTCTTACAATAAAAAGGCAAAGAGAGGCTCGAGCATTTGTGGTAGATGGATAACAGGAGGCCTGGGAAGAGGTCCAGGGCCAAGAAAAGTGCTAGTAATTGCAGCTAGTAGGGGACCAAGGGCCTTTTCTGGGTACAGAATAGAGCACAAACCAAAAGAACAGTGACCACAGGTCTTTTACCATCTTGGAAGCACAGAAATCTTGTAGACTTCCAGAAGAAGTTCTGAACACAGATGAATGAAAAAGCCTGATGCTTGGGATAGTGACTCCCCACTCCCAGATAAGCAGATCACAACTTTAACATAAAGTTCAAAGGTCGAAATATCCTGGAAAAAATGAGCTAACAGAAATACAAGCAAACCAAAATAACAACAAAACAAAACAATTTGACCATAAAAAAAAAAAAAAAAACTACTAACATGGGAAGAAACACCAAGAAAAAATCAGAAAAAAGGCAAGAATATGAAAAGAGCTAAAGGAAAACTCTAATTGGACCAAATCCCTACAATAATTTCTTGGAATACTTAGAGAAAGAGGAAAAGTTTGGGAAAAATGAGAGTGATGCAAGAAAATTATGAAAAGAGAATTAATAATTGATAAAAGGGCTACAAAAATTACCGAAGAAAGTAATCCTTAAAAGACAGTGTTGGCATAATGGTAAGAGAAGCACAAGAAGTTACTAAAGAAAGGAATTCTTTAAAAAGTAGAATTAGTCAAATTTGAAAAGATAGACAAAAATTAATACCAGGCAAGTGGAAGCTAATGATTGCACAAGACATAAAAAAACCAATAAAACGAAGTATAAAGATTGAAAAATAATAGAAAAATGTGAAGTATCATATTTGAAAATAATTAATCTGGATGATGGATCATGGCAAGATATTTTAAGCATATTGGACTACCAGAAAGTAATGATAAAAGAAAATAAAACCACAAGTCTAGATAGCATATTTCAAGAAATGTTGCAGGAAGCTGTTCTGATACGATGGATTTAAAAGTAAAATAGAAGTTGAAAGAAACCAATGTTTGCCTCCTGAAAGTGATCCTAACATGAAAACTCCCAGAGATATTAAAGCCAAATTTCAGAGTTTTCACATCAGGGAAAAAATATGTCAAGCAGCCAGAAGGAAACCTTTCAAATACCATGGAGTCACAGTGAGGATCATGGAAGACTTAGTGGCTTCCATGCTAAAGGAGCAGAAAACTTAGAATATAATATTCACTAGGCAGAGGAGGTAGGATTACAACCAAAAATCACTTACCAGCAAAATTATTATGATCTTTCAGGGGAAAAATAAATATTTAATGAAATAGAGAACTTGCAAGCATTCCTGATGAAAAGACCAGAGCTGAACAGAAAATTTGACATGCAAACAGAAGATTCAAAAGAAGTATAAAAAGCTAAAGGTTAAAAAAGTAATAATAAGAGGCTCAATAAAGTTAAACTGCTTACATTCCTATAATTGATGATAATATATGTAACTCCTAAGAACTATATTATTATTAAGATGACTGAAGGACATTACAGAGACAGAGGGCATGAGTGTGGATTGATTATGTTAAAATGGTCTCCAAAACAAAGTTTAAAAAACTTAAGAAGTGAGAAAGAGGGAGGCATTGAGAGAAGGAGGAAGCAAGAGGTGATATGGAGAAATCTTTTTCAGGTAAAGGAAGTGTGCAAGAGAAAAGCTTTCATAGTGAATAAGGAAATTGTCTGGGAAATGACAGGCAGTTCTTGAACCTCAGTCTCATCAGAATTGGTTCAGAAACAGAAGAATGTGTGAATTTGAATACCCACATTCATATGTGTGTATATGTGTGTGTCTACTCATTTGGTTATAGAAATCTATCTTACAAAATAGGGATATAGGAGGGGAAGGGGAGAAGACATGGTATGAGAGAAGGATACTAAAAGGCATCTTGGATTAAGGGAGGCAGTAGTCAGAAACAGAACAGACTTCTAAGCTTAGACAAAATCTCAGACCAAGCAAAAACAAAAATAGACAGAATTAAAAGAGATAATCAAGGAAACTACATTTGGTTGAAAGGTACTACAGGCAATGAAGTAATATAAAAAAATTAGTAAATCACTCTTATATGGGCCTTATTTCTCAAATGTATAAGAAACTGAGTCAAATTTGTAAAAATGTATGAGCTACTCCCCAATTAAAAAATGAGAAAAAATATCACTTAAAATTTCATGAATTTGTTTTACATGCATCAAACAAAAATCTATGGCTTTATGCAAAATGAACAATTATCTAAAGCAAAGCAGTGTCTTTTTATACAAGGGATTCTCTTTGTGACATTACCTTTCTCCCACTGACTTGAGTAGAATACCAAATTTGTATATAACTATCAGATTAATTATTCTAAATATGATTTCAATATAACTGGTCTTGTCATAACACCAACATATTGAGCTTTTGATAACCAACACATATTTACTTAATAGTTTTGAAGCATGAACTAGTTACCCTTAAGACAAACAGCTTTAGAAGGAGAAGATGAACTGCATTTCATGTATTTCCTTTTTAATAAACATTTCACATGTAACTGAGAAGTGCTGTAATCTACCTAAATGCTGCATAACCCAGATGGCAAAACTTTCATTCTGTAGAATTGAAGGGATCTGAAAGTATTTTAGCTTGTCATACAGCTTTTCCTCCATTTGATCTTTTCCAAGAGTTGTTACATACAAAACTTATCACCTTTCACTGAACAATTATACTTAATTTTGAGTGGAAGGCAGCATCAGTGCTAAATGGTAGCATGAAGAATTGGGGAATTAGATAAGGAGAAACAAAGATTTCTTTGAAGAATATAGAATAAATTCTTAGTGGTCGAAAATGATTTAGTAAAGTACCCATAAAATGAAGGACTTCAAACAATCCACTCTATGTTTTCCTATACTTATATGGTGTCTGCTTGCTGTTAGCCAAAGACAGCAGGCCAGTTAGAAGCTATGGAAAACAGGGAGGATCGACATTATGTTCTCCCTCTAATCATTCAATCTATATTTTGTTTTAAAATGCTGTCAAATAAACTCTTATCTCATTGCTCACTATTGCTGACTTCCTCACAATTTTTTTTCTTTTTATTTTCAATCGCAAATGTTTTGTCAAAGATGACAACAGATTTTTTTTTTTCATTCTTCCTTTGATCTCCATGACAAGACCAGAATTCTGGATTAACTTTAACAGAAGCACTATTTAACTATAGAAACATTAAGCTCTTCACATTTCTCTTTCATATCCAATTTCCCATATGGGAAGCATACATATTCTTTGGTTATTTGTTCAAGTTTTGATCAAGTGCATGCCATATTTAATTGTTAACATTCAGAAAGTGAATGCTTTTCAGCTATTAATTTTTTTTTAAATCTTAAGTTACTTTTTGGGACAAGAATGTGAATGATCACACATATAATAAATAAAGATTGAGTTATTCCATATACTTCAGAAAGTTTTTCCCCTTAGTTTTTAGGTGCCAAAATGGTAAATGTCACAAAGCATTAATAGACTTCATAAGCTTTGCCTTGTAATAAACAAAAAGATGCATATCTTTTGTCTGGTATCTGTAATTGTTCAAAGACTTACATGTTTTTTCTGGAACTTTGCACGGACACACTAAACTCAGCTTTGGTTTAATATACCTGAATATCAACCTTATTCTCCTTCATTCTGAGATGATATTTCAACCCAATTTCAAGCATGAAGTGAATAGAGGATATTGAATGCCCATGGGATTTCATTATTATAGGGTACTCCTTAGGTAAAGAAATTTCCCATGTTGCTATATAGTCTGCAAATAATTGTTTTAGAGACTTTCCTAAAGAAGCAAGTAAAATGACTTGTCCATAGTCATACAACCAGCAATAGTACAAGGTAGAACATAAACAAAAGCCTTCCAGATATTAAGGCTAGCTCTCTACTCACTATACTATACTGCTTCTTGAAGTGAATAATAAAGTCAAATCTCTCCTTAAATTGTTGCCTAATATTCTGAATAAAGACTTTGCATGTAGGTGAGGTTTCATGATTTCTTTTTTTTTCTTTTTTTTGGGGGGGGGAGGGCATTTACCAAGTCATTTAACTGTTCTTTGTTTTTTTCCCTTTTTAAGGAAAAAAGGGAAAACTGGAAAATATTCACTTTTAGTGATGAAAATGCTTTGAGCCATCCGTTTTTCCTTAAATAGGTATTTAATATGAGCTATTGGGAAAAGAGGCATTATTCAATGAAATCTATTGGCAAAACTGGAAAGTATTCTGGTAGAAACTGAGTACAGACCTATCTCATATTGTATACAAATTCAAGCTCCAAATGGGTACTTGACTACAACCAAAATAGTATTATCATAAACAAATTAGAGGACAAAAAAATAAATTGACTGTCATTATGAGTTGGAGAAGATATCATAATAAAACAAGACATAGAAATTACAAAACATAAAATGTAAAATTTCAACTGTATAGAATTAAAGAGTTATTTTGACAAACAAAATAAATAAAGATAAAATTAAAAGAGATAACACAGATAGAGGGGAAAAAACGTGCAAGAAGTTTCTTTGATAAATGTCTCTTTTCTAAATTATATTGGGAACTTATTCAAATATATAATAAGAACCACTCAATAGAAAAATGAACAAAGGATGAGAATAGACAGTCTTTGGAGAAAGAAACTCAAGCTATAAATTCTTGTTGTTGTCGTTGTTCAGTCATTTTTCAGTCATGTCCTACTCTTTGTGATCTCATTTGGAGCTTTCTTAGTAGAGATACTAGAGTGGTTTGCCACTTCCTTCTCCAGCTTACAGAGGAGAAACTGAGGCAAACAGGGTTAAGTGACTTGCTCAGGATCACACAGCTTATAAGTGTCTGAAGCCAGATTTGTGCTCCTGAAGATGACTCTTCCTGAATCCAGGGCTGAAACTCTCTGTACTGTGCCACCTAGAAACCCTAATAGGCAAGCTATCAGTAGTCATATAAAACTACTCTAAATCACTAATAATCACTAATTATAAATAAATAAATTCTGAGGTTCCACTTCATACCCTTAGATTTTCAAAGTTGACAAAAAATGGAAAATGCCAGAGAGCCACATAT
This sequence comes from Gymnobelideus leadbeateri, assembly GCA_011680675.1. Taxonomy (NCBI): domain Eukaryota; kingdom Metazoa; phylum Chordata; class Mammalia; order Diprotodontia; family Petauridae; genus Gymnobelideus; species Gymnobelideus leadbeateri. The sequence continues at coordinate 702,327 of WOXC01005190.1, read as the reverse complement.
TAATGCACCTCTGGTAGAATGTGAGGTAATTCAGTCATTCTAAAAAGCAATTTGGAACTATAACCCCAAAACTAATAAATTACGCATTCTCTTTAAACCAGCTACACCAAATCCTAGGGTAAGACCTCCTAGGTGAACAAGGAAACAGGAAAAATACTTAAGTAAAAATACATATTCATAGCAGCTCTTTTAGTGGTAACAAAGAATTGTAAATTTAGAGAGTAAACCATCAATTTAGGAATGGCTGAACAAGTTGTGGTACATGTGTGCAATGGAATAGGATTGTGCTGTAAAAAATGAGCATGAATATAGATTCATAGAAATATAGAAAGACTTGTATGACCTGATATTGACTCAATTGATTAGAAATAGGACAACAATTTATATATTTACAGAAATATTGTAATAAATATTTAGAAATCAACACAATGATTTACCAATTCCAGAGGATTCAAAGTTAAAAATGATGCTCACTTTCTAATACAAAGTTGATAGGTACAGCACAGACTGAGATTTTCTATCATTTTCTTTTAGATATGTCCAAAGTGAAAATTTGTTTTACTTTAATATTCATATTTTAATGAAGGTTTTCTCTTTCTTGCTTTCTCAATTGGGGAGAAGAAGTGGGAGAGAGAGAATACACATCAGAAAATAAAAATAAAATACATTCAAAAATTTTATTGGGCAAAAAAGTCTATTGTGGTATATCTCCAAATATATAGTATTATTTTAATAAAATTTTATAAATGAAATAAAAGAAAATTTATTCTTTGATTCAAATATTTCATCTCCATTTAAGTTTGAATCTTTTCTTGAAAAGGTTCCTTAATAATTTTAATTGTATTTTGTTGTAGGCAATAAAAATTAATTTTATTTTTCTACCTTTCTGCATTGCTATGTGTTTTTATTTCCCATTTTATGATTAGTTTTTATAAAGGTGATATGCAAAACGAAGAAATAAACATTTGCCTGTTCACTTCCATTAAACAATTGCCCCAAAATTTATAATATCTGGATTTTCTGAAACTGTATTCAAGATCTTTATTTTTTAACTTTCTTTGTAATTTTTTTTAGATTTGTCTAAGTCTAAAAGGGGAAACTTGAGGTGCCCAATTCATAGTTGGGTTGTCCATTTCTAACATTCAACTGAGTGTCCTGTTAATTATTTAGATGCTAAGTCACATGGTGAATATGTATTTATATTTTCATCTTTGATTCATTTAAACATAAAGCTTTCCTAGAATATCTATTTTTTAAACATGCCACATTTTACTCTACCGTTGAGTAAGAACATGACTACTGCCCCTGTTTAAAAACAAACACAAAATCCTTCAATACAGTTATTTCTGTTCCAACCCCTCATTTTTACCCTATGATTTTTTTATGGTTCAAGAGTATTTCTCATTAATAACACTTTTTGGATTCTCCTCCTCCTCCTCCTCCTCCTCCTCCTCCTCCTCCTCCTCCTCCTCCTCCTCGTCCTCCTCCTCCTCCTCCTTCTTCTTCTTCTCCTTCTCCTTCTTCTTTTTTGGAGAGGGAAAGGTAGAGCAATTGAGGTTAAGTGACTTGCTCAAGGTCACACAGCTAGTAAGCATTAAGTGTCTGGGGTTGAATTTGAACTCAGGTCCTCCTGACTCCCTGACTGGTGCTCTATTCACTGTGCCACTTAGCTGCCCCAGGATTCTTCTTTTTAATCTATTTTGTTTTCCCTAATCACTTCATCAATGAATTCATCCCAGGATATTAAAGTTATAATTATTACTTATACCTGTCTTTACAACATGATTTTTTCAGTTTTCTTTCCCTCTTCCTCTATTTAGAGAGAGGTGGTCAAAAAAAAAAAAAGAAGACAACTCAATAAATCAACAGTGATTTATTGAGCACTTCCTTTGTTCCAGACACTATGTCTGGAACAAATACAATTGGGAAGCCCCTGACCTCAAGAAGCATACATTATAATGAGGTTAAAAATAATTCTGAAAAGTATGAGGAGGATGAAGGTAAGGAGGAGATAAAGGAAAATATATAATCAATGCTAATAATTATAATTTAAATGGTATGTGTCCATTCGTCTTTTGCCTTTTGACATCAACAATTGGGTCTAATGTTTTATTTCTCTTTTTATCATTTTCATTACATCATCTGCTTCCATATGATAATGTTATTTTTCTTGTCATTGTTACTTTCCCAAATCTATCTTTCATCCTTAAGCTCTCTCCCCCATCTCTCTTCTTGAACTTTATTTTTTCCTGTTGAATTAAATGGATTCCTATATCAAATTCTTTGTGAGTATGCATTCATGTGCATGTGTACATATGAAAGCAATTAGTTTTCCTTCATGTGATCATCTTAATTAGGAGTCCATCACTTGATTTTGTATGTTAAAAAAAAGATCTTATGTAATAGGGTAGTCACAAAAATATACACAATAAAGTAAAATTAATTAATTAAAATAAATTATATCAATATATCCTAAAATAGAATAAATGCTATTATTCATTGACTTAGAAATAGCTACTGGGCCATATTTTAAGTTTATATCAGGCAGAAATGAATATTACACTCCTTATCCCATCTAGCTGCAAAATAGTTAATCACTCAACTCTCTTTCTCTGTCTCTCTGTCTCTGTCTCTGTCTCTGTCTCTGTCTCTCTCCCCCATATACATATATATGTGTATCTATGCATATATATACATATATTTGTATATGTGTACATGTGTTTATGTATATATCCATGCATATGTGTGTACATGAATGTTCATATAATATGTGTTTGTATATCTGTATGCAAACATTCAACTTTATATACACATATACATAAATACACATATATTGTATGTATATACATGTGCTTATACATATACATAAACACATATACATTCTGTGTTTCAGGACTTAATGGAAACAAAAATGAACTGATCTCTTTCATCAAGAACTGAGTTATATAGTATTTATATATGAATGTGTGCATGCATGCATGTGTATCTTTGTTTATGCGTGTATATATGCATGTATATCTATAAATCAATACATGATGATATGAACATATGAGAATATGTGAAAGATGCATATAGTTCTGCAGTGCAAGAGGTACTTTGGAGATGAGAAATCCAAGCAGAAAAAATATACCAGAGTTTACATGTTAGTGACATAATTGAAAGTATATTTCTGGAACTCTTCTTGGCTTTTTGGAGAATTTTGGAGAAGAGTATCTACAAGAGGTAAATTAAGTCTCTTTCTTGGGGTCATACTGGTCAGCCTGATAAAGTCTCTTATTGCCTGCTCTCCTGATCCATTATTCTGAGACATTGGTGGATGATAAGAGAGACCCTGGAATCAAACATGTCATGGCATTTTAGTTAACTGTAATATAGGAGGAAAAGCCAGAAGAATAAAGTTGCCCGTTCAATCTCTGGCTTCTGACTCTTCTATGAACCACCAAATTTACATTACAGGTGATGGATGAGGGTTGATGAAGAGGGGAGACCCTTCTTTTTCTTCCCAAGAAATATTGTGATATGCTGGTGTAATAATAGAATAGGTAGAGGAAATTGTTCAAGAAGAAATAGTTCAATACTCGTTTTTCTTTTATTATGGTGGATAATTTCTTCTCTCCTTAGAAGATTATACTCTCTCTGTCTTGCTATCTCTGTCTCTGTCTCTTGGAGTCTCTCTCTGTCTCTCATACAGAAACACACACACACACACACACACACACACACACACACACAGACACACACCTAGTACCACTATCCACCGAGTTATTTTTATACAAATGAACTATTTCCTCTCCATCAATTTTCTACTGTTCTTTCATTGCTATATGTTATCCTGTCTTTCCTTTCTATATTTAGAAAGACTTTGAAGGCACTATCCCAGAGTGAGGCTGGTTACATCTCCTTCTCAGAGTTCTAGGTTACTACTGAAAAGTTAGGAAATAAATGATTTCTATTGAACTTGGCTTGAACCCCCTTTCTGGTGTGTCTACCACATATAGTTAACCACCAGTGATTAGTGTTCCAATTTCACTTAACTAGGTAACATCAATTAGCTCTAACAAAGGACTAATTACTGTGAAGATATAACAAGAACACAGGTTATATTTTTTTTTCTCTTAACATCTTAGACACCTCTCCCCTATTAACTTAATTTCTGAGGTAAGTGACTTCAGATTTTCACATTCTATATAGGATTCACTCCACCAAGTGGATTTCCAAAAGCATAAAAGCCACTGGACAGTTAAATTCACTTTTCTGCTACAACTGGATTGGACCAGAAGGCTATTCAACATTTCACTCTTTGTTCAGTATGTCCCTAAGCATTTATTATTAAGTGTTTATTACGTATTATGGACACTGTGTAATCCTTTCATGGACTATGCTCCTGGATATCTGGTAGTTTGCTGTCCTGACCTTCCAAATCTCCCAGTCACCTATCTTCTTCACCTGAAATGGTAAAGAACAACCTGAGAACAGAGCATCAAGCATAAAACAGAGGATGATATGTTAGCATTGTAGGGGAAGGACCAAAGGTTTATCTCCATCCAAAAGTTTAGAGCTTATTTCTTCTGTCACTTATTGCCAGGAATGAAATAATCATTAATGTGAAACCATGACTTTTAGAATAAACTCATATTTTAATTGTGTACTCAAATCACAGTTCATCTCTTCATCACATAGTTTTCAGCTGGTTGGATACAGTTCTAGTGATCCCATGAGGATCTGTATGGGGATCTATCTCCTCTACATGGGGATGTATCTCCATTATGTGTAACATAATATCCAGTGGCTGCTAAATCTTTGTCTAGTGTTATTAATGTCGATGTTTTATGCAGTGTTTTGGTAAAGGCTTTGGAATTCTGTGGGGAGATGCTAGATCTAGCTTCAATAAGCTTGTGGAGTGAGAGCAATGACCCATTTAATAGACTCTGACTCCATTCAGAAGTGGAAAAATGAAGGCATGCTGAAATTATATTTACAAAATCTCAAGTCTTTTTTGGATGAAATATGCAGAACAAAGTCTACTAGATTTCAATTAGTTCCCTTTCCCCTGCAATCTAGGTCCAGAGATCAGTTATTGGGTGTGGTCAACTGTATTTTGGGAAGTTATTCAGACCCATTTTGGGACATTACAAATAGGTATTCCTGCATTTAAAAGATTAAAACTTTGCACTAATATTTAAAGAAATAATGACTACCTCCATAGGAACATCATCCTCAGAGGAATTATAAATGAATGACATCTTTCCTATGCCAAGTGCAAGGTAGATGGGAACAAAGAAAAGTCTAAGATACTCTCTCTATGTAACAGTGGCTCATCAGAGAAAGCAACTTTACCCATATGAAAAGGGAACATTGGAAGCCTTTTAGAGTCAGTACATTCAGGTCCCTTGATTTGATGTTATGGATTTGTGAAAGTCCACTGAACTTCTGGGTCTTCTGCTATTCTTGTAGGCAGAACTCTCAAATGAACTCCATAGGTGATGGCTTCTGAGTATAGCTGTAGGACTGGACACTGAAAACTGAGTGAGGTTTCTGAAGGGTTCTTGCCTCAAAAAGCTCCATTTTTCAGATGAAGGTTTGTCCCTATCTCCATTTCCAGAATCCATGCTGCTGACATCTAGACAACAGAAATAGAAGATCATGAGTAAATCCACCTCTGGGCTTTAGTTTTGGAGAAAAATGGGGTGTCATAATGGCAAGCACAGAAGTAGTTCACATCTTGTTTCAGATACTGAATTAACACTTTGTTTCAGTTCAAATTACTTTTGAGCCTTATATCAACTCTGTTAAGAAACAGAATGTGTGAACCCCACAACTTCTAAACCATAAAACTAATGAATTCCTGAAACAGGAAGGGGGAGGAGCTAATGACCATATATAAGGAGAGGCACACGCTAGAGACAGCAGAACTGAGTAGAGGGCTTTTGTGTTGAAAGAGTCAAGCAGAAAACTTATTATATCCAGGCACTCTGTTTGTCTGCTCTTGTCTATATTGATGTTTGTTTGTGACACTTTTTTCAGAAGACCTGGGACCTTACTGGAATCCCTGAAAGAGGATTTTCTGGTTATATGTTTACAGATGTCCTGGAGGAGGGTTTTGGAGGTCCTGGGGCTTTACTGATGATTTGTGTTGACCTATTGAAATTGTTTGTGGGGCTGTGTTGATTTCTATGTTTATGATTTGTGTTGAGTTCTCAGACCTTGTTGTTAGGTCTGAGTTGATTTCACAGGCAGATAATGAATTGATGATGGTGTTGGCAATGTGCATGAATATTATTGTAGTTCTGCCAAGATTCGTCTTGCCAGAAACAGGAACTGTGAAGGACTTGGGGTGGACTGGACACTGTGAATACGGAACAGAACCTGGACAAAGAATTTGACAAGGAGCTTGACAAGGGACTGGGAGCTGCTGGCTTTTGAACCCAGTTGACAGTTGGTGCTGGCACCATGGAAGAGGAACTATGGAAGCTGAGAGCCAGCCTTGAGTCAAGCTGAAAGAAGACTTTACTTGGACACTGTGTACTGACTGAGAAGATTATGATTTACTGTGATGTAAGGGTGGAGAAATTTGACTTTTGTACTTTTTGATTGAATTAAGGATTTTATGATTGACTAAATGAATGTACTTTATTGAAAAGTATGTGATCATTTTGGTGAAAACTATCTGGCCATTTTAGTGATAAATTGTTCAGTTGTGATATGGTGAATGTGTATGTTGATTTTCTGTGATAAGTTGTAATATTATGAATGGCATATTTTGATTTTTATGAATGTTTTGCTCTGATTTGTTATTGAATAAATTACTATGTAATCAGAACCTTGAAAGTTGTTCACAGCAGCAGTCCTCTGGAAAGCTGCTTATGCATGGCTTTACAAGGGTAGTACTTGGAGAAGACTGTGTTGAAGCAGTTTGTCTTCTTTTGTCATTTTTCTATTTTGTAACTTCAATTTATGGACTGCCTCTGCCACATGGTGGTACTTGGTTACTTTTGTGGTGAGACCTTTATGGGGAGAATATCCAGTCTGTCAACCCTGCTTGATGCTCAAAGTGCTAAATGCTCTCTTGTGTCTGTTTAGCTGGGTTTCTGTGAGGAGACTGGAGTAGATGGAGGAAAGAGAGGGTAAAAGACTACCTTCAGTCCTAGACTCTGCCACAGACAGGAAGCTGAGAATAACAAGGTTCCAGGGCCCATCACCCCCTAAGAGCTGAAGTATGGATCAAACCAAGGATATGTCACAAGTAGTGCCAAGACACTATTGCACCTCAGGTAAGAAAAGAAGAATGAAGCCAAAAACTCAAATTTCTATGAAGAAATGAGCCTATAATCAGGAAAAAAACATATCAATATACATAAATGCATTCATATATATGTGTATATTTGTATATATGGTAACAATATACATAAATGCATTTGTATGCATACAATTTGCACATATATACATGCACACATTATTACATTCATATATAATAGAGGTCTTACCAAGGATGCGCAGAGGCAAATGATACTCCCTTCTGTTTGGAAGAAGTTGGGTGGAATCTACCTTTTAGGCTCATGGGCATCTGTATGGAAAGTACCTTGAGGAGATTTGGAATGTGCACAGACTTCTAAATAGTTAATAAGAAGTGTCTATAACTGGCTTGCAACTGGTTAGCCAAATGGGGCCATTCAGAAGACACTAGGTATACTTTTTCTATAACATTCCCTTTTTATCACTGATAAACCACTCAAACTAATTCGGTTTGCTTTCTAGAGTTGGCCACTTTGCATTGTTCAGAGGCAGCTAGATTATGCAGAGCTCCGAGTCTATGTCAGGTAGACCTGAGCAGGAGTAGCTGTGTGACTCTGCGAAAGTCACTTAATCTCATATGCAAAATGGGGCTAATAAGAGCACCTATCCTTCAGGGTAGATGTAAGGATCAAATGAGATATTTGTGAAGCACTAAGGACTGTACTTGATTATAGTAGAAGCTTAGTAAGTGCTTATTCCCTTCCCCATGCCCATTCTAGGGGCTCACAAAGTTTAGTAATGTAATTCTTATGTAGAATCATGATAGATCAGAGTACTATTGCTGGATATATGTGCCCGGAGTCTAGTACTGCTTTATAACTCCTAGAACCCTCTTACAATCAACAAGAGCTTGTCTATCTTTCCTTTCATGTAATTTGGTGAAGGGCTTATTGAGTTTAGCCTATGAAGTCTTTCATCTTTCTGATACTTTGTTTCTGAAGTCTGATTTCTTAAATTGAACAAATGCAATGTGAGGTGTCTTATCTGAGTTTCGGGTTTAGTTGAGACTGTTGAGTTTGCTAGAATTAAAATACTTTCAAGAGTGGAATAAGAAACAAAATTGTCAGGCAACTCTTAAATCACATACCAAGGATAAATTAAAGTGTGAAGACAAGGCTCATGTTAATTTAACTAGGTTTTTGATAAACTATTCAGCAGGCAGGCAGCAACCACAACCTGCCAGTTGTTATTTTAGAGCTGAAAGAATCTTATTCACTAACTATAAAATGAAATATATAAATGTGTATGTTTGAGCTGACAGTTTTATGTAGAAATCAGGTTAATGGGCTCCTACTGCCACATGTCAGGAAGGTCCTGTTGCATGCCAATGGAATTATCTCTTTCACTTCCATCCCCCTAATTTTGCCTGAAAGATGGTTTTAGAATTTTTTTTGTAATTTTTAAAAGAACATTTGAATAACAATGCAGAGAAAAGGAAAGAAGCAAAGAAAAAAGAAAAGAGAGGGAAAATAGATAATGGGAAGAGAGAAAGTAACATGAGGGTGAAGAAAAGACTAAAGTGAAAGAAAAGAGAAAGAAGCCAGAAAAGGAAGAGGGATAATACTTCTGTTGATGGACAAAGTAGAGGTAAAGGAGGAAAATGGAGGGGAGGAAACAAGTATTTTTTTTGAAAGACATTTAAATGAAGAAAAATTACTAAAATGCTTGCCTTGGTCTCATACAGACATACAGACTCAGAGAAAATTGCAAGAGAGAACAATTTAGAAAAATATAATTGTGTTATGGCTAATTGCCATTCATTGGTCCTATTCTTTCCATATAAACACTGGATATGGTTGCATACATTTCTTCCCTGTCATATTTCCTCCTATAATTTCTTTTTTCCATTAAACGTACACAAGAAACATATAATTATTCTCTAACCTTGCCCCTTTTATGTCATTCAATGACCTTTAGATTCCATTTGTAGGATTTCAGAAGTCATAGAAATAAAATATCAGATTTAAGAAAATCTTTACTCATGTTAAGATTATTAAATGATCTTAGTTGAACATATAGGCCAATTCACACATGAATAAGAATAATATATTCACCTACTTATCTAGCTTTTGTCTTGAAAACCCCTAGTCAATAGCAACAAACTTCCTCTTGCCCTAATTCTTTTTTCATATGGTAGGCCTTCACATGTGTAAGGGCATTTATTATGCCCCTCAGTTTTTTAAATCATAATTCTTTCAACTAATTCTAGGAGGGACAGATCTCAAGGCACTTAATCATCATTCTGGTTGTCCTCCCACAGACATTCTTAGAATTATTAGTGTCTTTTCTAAATTGGGGTCCTAGAAGTAAACACACTACTCTAAATGTAGCCGACCCTTGATAGAGTATAGTAAGACAATCATATCTCTAATACTGGACTCTATGTCTTGCTAAATGAATCATAAGAAAGAATTCAAAATTTTTTGTTTGTCATATCATAATGTTGACTCATTTTAAGGTTGTAGTGCACTTAATTCTCCTAATTATCATCAGATGAATACTTGATGATGAAGTCTATTTTTGAACCCAAGTACCAGATCTTACACATTTATGCCTATTAAATTTCACCTTGCCCAATTCAGAAATTACCTTTACAACATTCCCAACAAAGTGATTGTTGTATTGTGGGGAAGGGAAAGAAGACCAATCATAGCATCAGATGTCCTGGGCATATATCTTAGCTCTGCCACTTCTTAAATGGTGAAGTTGGTCCAGGCACCAACTCCCACAGTCTGGGATTCTTTATTTTTTGCTTTTCTGGAGGGCAATTGGGGTTAAGTAACTTGCCCAAGGTCACACGGCTAGGTTTTTGTTTGTGTGTGTTAAATGTCTGAGGCCGGATCCAAACTCAGATCCTTCTGACTCCAGGGCCGGTGCTCTAATCACTGTGCCACCTAGCTGCCCCGAGTCTGGGATTCTTAATGTATAAAATGAGAATGTTAGACTAGCTGAGCTTTTGTTTTCTCTCATTATCTTATTACCCATATACCACATTCTATCTCCTACCTGAAACCCTTGTGTGTTCTCCCTTCTAAATTTAACTTCATGGAATTTCAAACTTTCTTGAAATCATAGGTCATGTACTATCTCTGACATGAGGCCTTTCTTGATGTTACCAAATGTTGACTCTCTCTTACCCAAAATTATGTGGTACCCTGTATATATTCTTTGCATTTACTATTTATCCTCCATAGAACTCACCCCAGAAGTTGGTGGAAGGGAATAAGATACTTCCTGCAGAGAAACCTTCCCCTGACCCTGCCTCTGTTTTTAAGCATTAAGTGCCTCTTCCATCTCTTCTTCCTACCCTAGAACAAATCACTCCATTCTAATTTACCCTAACTCATCTATCTTCTGTTTTATTTCCTACCTATTTTTGTTTAAAAAGAAGTTCATTGATGTCTTTTGTTTTTACATGACAATACTCTTTGAATATATCCCCAACCCACCCTTTGAACTGAATTCTCCCTTATAAGGAAGAAAAACTATCATTTAAAATAAAAACGCTGATATTGATGCATCTCTCCTTGTGGGGAACATCTTGCTCCTTTGTGTTCTCCACCTCTCACAGTTCCTCTTGCTTTAGTCCTTCTTAAACGTCCTATCCCTAAATTAAATTTCTGTTTTTATTTACAATTTCAAACCTGGCAACTTCTTTGCCCTTTCATTTACCTTGATGATTCCTTCTTTTCCTTTATTTCATTCTATTCTCCAGAGGAACATCCATTATAAAAACATCTTCCAAGAGCTATATGATATGAAAAGAAATTGAATTAGTTCTATGGAAAGAGTAAGTATGGAGAGAAAGATTAATTGTATCAGTGGTCCTCCTGCATGTGGGGTTGCTCTTTAATGAAGTATATATGAAATGACAGTGACAAGAATTGGATAATGTGAAAAGGCATGGAGAAGTCACATAGTCTGAATTAGTGAAAAAAATGCCCAAGACAGATATGATCCCACATCTTTAATCAAAGGAAGGAAATAGCTTTGACTGTGTTACTGATATGTTGAAAGAGATACGAAGAACTGAATCTATATATTCTTATAGAGAGAGCTCTAAAAGGATTTAATCCTCTCATTAGAAACCAGTAGTGGGAGACAGAGTCAAGATGGCAGAGTAAGAGCAGGGACTTGCTTGAGCTCTCCCCCAAATGCTTCCAAATATTTTTAAAATTATTTTAAAGAAATTATAGAGCTACAGAACCCATAAAATGACAGAGTAAAACACATTTCCAGTTCAAGACAGCATGGAAGGCCAAATAGAAGGGTCTATCACAAGGCTGAAAGTGGAGCACAGTCCAGTGTGGGCCACACCAGCACAGACAAGGCCAGAATAGGCCTCATGGGATTGAATCATTGGCAGCTGTGGCAAATTCAAGTCTTTTCAACCCACAAAATTCCAAACATAGCACAGAAGGTCATTGGGTACATTCTGTGGGTCCAGGGTGAAATAGGAGCATGGTCCAACTGGGGTCTGGTCTGAGCCCCAAGGTGGCAGAGGTGGAGGCAGCAGCAGCAGCAGCAGAAGTGGCAGAAGTAGCTGCTTCAGGATCTCTGGGCCCACAGATGGTGGGGGATTGAGCAGCTGACACAAAACCCCTAAAGTCTGGGAGAGTACACTCACCCCACTCATACTCCCACCCCTACACTTAACCTCACCCCCACCCCCACTGCATGCAGGGAACTACCGTGAAAAAGAGTTAGAAAGTCATATATTTGGCTTGGAAGATGAGCAAACAGTGTAAAAAGTCAGACAATAGAAACTTTCTTTGGAGACAAAGAAGATCAAAACACAATACCAAAAGAAGACAACAGAGTCAAAGCTCCTGCATCAAACGTCTCCAAGAAAAATGTTAATTTGTTACAGGTCATGGAAGTGCTCAAAAAGGATTTTTAAAGTCAAGTAAGAGAAGGAGAGGAAACATTGGGAAGAGAAATGAGAGTGGTACAAGAAAATAATGAAAAACAAGTCAACAACTTGTCAAAGGAGACCCAAAAATTACTGAAGGAAAAAAAATTAACTTAAAAAATAGACCAAACCAATTGGCAAAAGAGGTACAAAAAGCCATTGAGGAGAAGAAAGTCTTAAAAAGTAGAACTGGTCAAATGAAAAAAAGGTGGTCCAATAGCTCACTGAAGAAAACAATTCATTAAAAATTAGAATGGAGTAAATGGAACCTAATGACTTTATGAGAAATTAAGAAATTAAAAAGCGGAAGCAAAAGAATGAAAAAATAGAAGACAACGTGACATATCTCAATGAAAAAAACCACTAACCGGGAGTTAAGATGGTAGAGTAGAAAGAGCACTCCCTCAGAGTTCCAGCCCGCACCACTTCTAATATATATAAATGGGATCTCTGAACAAACTCTAGAGGTACAGAACGCACAAAATGACACAGAGACGCTCACTCCCCAGCCTGGCAGCCCAGCAGGGAGCAGCCAGCACAGCACTCTGGGATCTGAGCATAGACTTGCCTGAGTCTGAGGTTTTAGCCCCAGGGTGGCCGGAACAGCAACCTGCTGGAGGGAATCCCAAACACCAGCAGCTCTGGAGTTTCCATAAGTATCAACACATAGATGCCAGACACAAAGTGAAAAGTCAGTGCCCTATGGACTTTGGGACCAGTACTTGGGAGCACATCAGCCCCTTTCCCTGGGGCAGAGAAGCCACTGAGACACTCCAGCACTGCAGCAGTCACACAGCAGCTTAAGTTCCTGGCCTACAGACTGTGGAGGGACACTGCGATCAGTCTGGGGGGTAAGCACTCTTGCTTCAACCTTCTTGGAGCTGGATTGTGGTCTGGGGTAGAGGTCTTGGGGTGTGTGACCAGCTTACTAGAGTGTGTGGTGGCTTCAGAGAGGACACCCAACTAATATCTCTGGCAGCTGTTTACCATTGTGGTATGTGATTTTGATGGAACACTACTTTGCCACAGGAAATGATGAGCTTGATGATCTTAGAAAAACATGAATAGACTTGCACAAAATAATAAAGAAAGAAATGAGCAGAAACAAGAACATAGTATATAATAACAAAAATATATTTTAAAGAGAAGCTTTGAGTGACAAAATCCTATTTACTGTTATAAATCACAGGTTCTCCCTGGATTTATAAACAGCAAATGATGTGCTAATTGAATTCTAAGGAAATAAGAATCATGAGCTTATCCTTCCATTGGGGCCAGCAAAAACCCTTCCAGATCTGAAATGATTACAGTATAAGATCTATCAAGGTGTGACCATATCTAATAATTGATACATACTTGGTACAATGCATGATAAAGCTCAAAACAGCATCTAGTACATGGTGGGTTCTTCAGATATTTTTTGAAATTTGATTCCACTGATGAATGCCCAAAGTCACAGACTGATTTACTTAGTTTAAAGGTATTCAGACCCAGAGATGGGAGCTTCAAGCTAAATTATTTTGAGATATGTATGGCTCAGATGCAATTGATGGAATCATAAAGTATTTTCATCTAGTGTAGTATATTATGGAAAAATATTGTAGTATATTATGGAAAACTCAGAATGAGAATGCCAGTATTATGTCACCTCTACTGAACCTACTGCTAAGTGAGTTCTTTCTTTCTAGTAGTCCCTCCATGGGCCACTCTTTCCCTCTCTGTCCTGTCTACATCTACTTTTATTTCCACCACAAATGTTCTGATAGTAGCTACCCTGCTAGTCCAGACCCAGAAAGGGACAAGTGTTGGCTGGTTTAACAAGGTCCTATGACAAAGGAAAAAAAGGCATCAATGTAGCTACTAACAGAAAGAAACAAATCTCCTGGTGAAGCCTGGCAGACCTACAGGAAGGGTCTATCACACAAGAATGGGACCCAAGCCCAGACTCGTGTTAGCTGCACAGGCCCAGACTCGGGGTGGCCCTAACCAGCAGCAAAGACTGGCTGGAGTAGACTTCACGATGTACAATCTATATTGAATTGGTTGTATTCCCAGTGGGTGTGCATGAGAAGGGAAGAAAGGAAAGAATCAGGAAATCACAGTTTTAAAAACATTTTTTTAGAAAAGGATTGCATTTTTTTACATGCTACTGGGAAATAAGATATATGGGCACAGAGGTATAGATATCTATCTTGCCCTACTAGAAAGTTTGGGGGGAGGATGGGGAGGATATATGAGCGAACAGATAGGGGGAAGGGATATTGCTTGCTATATTGGGGGGTAGGGCAAAGATGAGAAAATTTGTAACTCAAAATCTTTTAGAAATGAATGTTGAAAACTAGAAATAAATAAATAATATAAATAGTTTTTTTTAAAAGAAAGTTATGACGCATGGATTATAACCAGATGAGGAGAAGTTTACACTCTGCTTGACTCAGGGGAACTCAGTTATTTTTACTCTTTAAGGCCAACATGAAGAAAACATTTCCTTTAGCATTAATCATAAATGCTTTTAAAAAAATCTTTGCTGGTGTGTTGGAAGGGTTTGCACATGTCACATCGCTAGCTTGACCAAAAAACATGTATTGTTTTATTCATAGGATTATAAATTTAGATCTGAAATAACTTAGAAATAATCTATGTTAACCACCTCATTTTACAACTCAGGAAATGGTAGTTAAGAGACATTAAGGGACTTGCAAAAGTCATATTATTAGCAAATGGTAGAATAAAGATTTGAAGTCAGGGCCTCTGATGACAAATCCAGCACTCATCACTGTACTGCAATGCCTTATGGATATTTATTTTATAACTATTAGCATATTAAAGACAATAAAACTTGGGCAACTTGTACTCATCTACATTTTCAGTGACAGGTTTTCCTACTCCTCTCTGTTTTGTGTAGAGCAGTATGGTGCAGTGGATAAGATGCAGAACATGGAGTCAGAAGAGCTGGTTATAGTGCTTCCAACACACAATAATGATGTGATCTAAAGTGTTAAAACCTCTCTGGTCCACAGTTGCCTTGTCTCTAAAATGGAGATAATTATATTTGGACTAACTACCTCATAAAGGTATGGGGAATAAAAGGTTTATAAAACTGAAAGCATTATATAATCATAAGTAATCAGCACTTGGACTTTTTGGCATTGGATAGACAGTGTATATTATTTGACTGTCTCTACTTTCATTCTAATATTTATCTTGCTATAGATACAATTTAAGCCTCGTAGCCTGGCATTTGGCTGGCCCACCCTAGAGAATTGGATTGTCCAGAGAGGATTCTGTTATTTTAATCCACTAGAGTACCATTTAGTAAATTACTGTTCTGATTCTCTGAAAGGGTAGCAGTGCAAACTAACAGAGTTAATGCTCCTTCCAAAATACTTAATTTATTGAATGAGACAGAATGATTCTTAGGGAATAGGACTCATGGATTACATAGAAAAGTAGGAAAATAATGATAATAAGAATGCTATGTTTAAAAAATCGCAGGTGACAAAGAAAAAGGCAGCTAGGTAATACAGTGTATAGGGTACTGACCACTGAGTCAGAATGACCTGAATTCAAATCAGGCCTCAGACACGTGACACTTACTAACTATGTGACCCTGGGAAAGTCTCACCAAATTGTCTCACCAGAAAAAGGAAAAAAAGAAAGAAAATAACAATCTTGAATACGATAAAAATAAATTTAAAATATTTTTTCCTGAAGCAAGGGAAATGTTTGAGGCAATGCAAAACATAGGATCTCAATATCTCAGAGATAGCAATGTCCTGAGAAAATTTCACCCAATTAACACTTTAGCAATAATATTCTCTATAAAATGACAAAAGCATGATTACCTTGTCTTTCCTTAGAGACTTTCAGAAATGTTGTAACTATGTTCCAGACTATAAGTCAGCAGTAATAGTAATAAGATTTATCATTGCCATATCAATGGGATGATGGTAACTTCTAAAGCTGGAAAAAGAATTGGGCTAGATTTGGAATTAATTCTTCTT
The DNA here is from genome assembly GCA_011680675.1 of Gymnobelideus leadbeateri. Taxonomy (NCBI): domain Eukaryota; kingdom Metazoa; phylum Chordata; class Mammalia; order Diprotodontia; family Petauridae; genus Gymnobelideus; species Gymnobelideus leadbeateri. Next base: position 686,118 of record WOXC01005190.1, on the reverse strand, counting down.
TTTATGTGCTTGCCCCTAAGTGTTCTTGCTGTCAGAGCCACTATTTACACGCATTTCTGGGTCGTTTTGTGGAATAGAATGCCACTCTAGCTTTAACTACAAGCACACTATGACCAATTCTCAAAAATAGCCTAGTAATTGTTAAATAATGAAAACTGTAGATAAACTATGTCTCAGAAAATAAATGCTTGGTGGAATTGAGAAATTAGACTTCATGAAATCTTTGCCTATGTCTTAGTCTATTTGGCCACATAGACCCAGTCAAAGTGAAGGATTTTCTAAGAAAAAAAAAGTTTGAGACCTCTAAAATTAATCTGTTGTGATTAACTGTGTCAGCAATGAGCATGTAGAAATAACCTCAACTAAAACGATTGTTTTCTTCAAAAATTTTTAAAAAGGAAAATGGGATTGCTATTTCTGTCATTGAATAGCTGATTGATTGCAGCTGATCCATTCCTCTTTTTATTAATGAGTCCCGACAATTTCATTAGACTAATGTACATTCATAGTACTTTAATTCTCTTGATGAGCTCATCATTCAATTCTCCCCAGAATAACAGCAAGATTGTAAGGAAGGTTAAATGAAAGTAAAGGTATAATGGAATGGATAGATTGTTGGCATGTCTACTTTTCGGCTCCAACAAAGACAAAAAAAAAACAAATAGACCTGCCATCATATAATATGATGTTGTATTAAATGTCTCGTGATCCCAATCTTTTTGTTGTTTTATGAAACACGGAAGTTTATATTCAAAAAGCTTACACTGAACTGGTATGTAAAATGTAAAATTGATCCAGAATTTCTATTTCTACCACTTTGTAAGAGTTAATTTTCACATGCCAAATCAAGTACCTAGAAATTTTCTGAGTTTTATGTAGTTTAGAAGATATTTTTTTTAAAGAAAAGGATACTCACTAAAGTAAACACAGTTTATAGAAAACATCTTCCCCCTCCACAGGAAAAAAAAAAGTCTCTGATATATGTTTTCAACAAGCACAGAAAGAATCCAGTCAAGAAAGGGCCCAAGTTGAGAGAGCACATGTAGCAAAAGTATAATTAGTAGTTCATGGTTGCCTAAAAGTCTATCTGTGGGGTACTCAAGAATTTCTCCTTAGGAATGGAAAATTCATATACAGTTTGTCCTTGACTCCTTTTTATTTCCAAATGCTTTATTAACTTCAGGTTTACATCATTCATTTCCATAAGTTTTGAGTTATAGTTTTTTCCCTTCCCCCCCAGAATAGCAGTCCCACATGATATCCCCTAATCCCATTTGCTCTCTTCCATATCTTCTCCCATACCCCCTTTGACATTTCCATTAGGGAAAGGTGAATCTCTGTGCCCCAATGCCTGTATATCTTATTTCCCAATTATATGTAAAATAGTATTAATAGTAATATTTATATATTTTTAAACATTTTATTTTAAAACTTTGAATTCTAGATTCATTCCCTTCCTCCCTTGTCATCCACCCTTACAGGGAAGATAAGCAAATCAGTATATGTTGTACATGTGTAGCTATGCAAAATGTTACCATAGTAGAAATATTGTAAAAGACTGACTATATTTCCCTCCCTCTTATCCCACCTCCCACTTGGTCTATTCCCTACTTTGGTCCTGTTCCTTTTCAAAAGTAGGTATTTCCAACTTCCCTTACCCCCTTCCCTAACACTGTCCCTTCCATCATCCCTCCTCTCATCCCTTTCTCCCCTACTCTCCTGTAGGGTGAGATATTCTATTTAGTATGTATGTCATTTTCTCCCCGATCCAAATTCAACGAGAATAAGGTTTTGCCTTTTTGCCTTCCTGTTCTTCCCCTCTCTTGTAACCATTTTCCCTTGCTTCTTCTCTATGAGATAGTTTACCCCATTCTGTCTCTCCCTATCTCTTCTCTTTATATTCTACTCTCACCTTTTAATTTCACCTTTTAAGTATCATCCCTTCCTCTATGTATACATGTAAACATATATATTATATACACTTACATATATAATATATATAATATTACACACACACACACACACATATATATATATATACCTGTGCACATATGTATTCATATGACCATATACCCTTCTTCCACTATTTTCATATTGAGAAAAGTTTCATAAGTTAAAGTTATCATTTTTCCATGTCGGAATATAAATAGTTCAACTTTGATAAGTTCATTATGATTTCCTTTCCCTGTTTACATTCTCAAGCATCTCTTGCTTCTTGTGTCTGAATATCAAATTTTCTATTCAACTCTGTATTTTTTTTTCTGCAAGAATGCTTGAAAGTTCTCTATTCCACTGAATGACCATATTTTCCCCTGAAACATTATACTCAGTTTTGCTGAGCAGGAGATTCTTGGTTTTAATCCCAGCTCCTTTTCCCTCTGGAATATCATATTCTAATCCCTTCAATCCCTTAGTCTAGAAGCTGCCAGATCCTGTGCTATCCTGATTGCATTTCCACAGTATTCAAATTGTTTCTTCCTGGCTTCTTGTAATATTTTCTTCTTGATCTGGGAATACTGAAACCTGGCTATAATATTCCTAGGAGTTTTCTTTTGGGGATCTTGTTCAGGAGTTGATTGGTGGATTCTTTCAACCTCTATTTTCCCCTCTGGTTCTAAAAGATCAGAGCAAATTTGTTGGAGAATTTCTTGAAGCATGATTTATAGGTTCTTTCTTTGATCACGGATTTCAGACAGTCCAATAATTTTTAAATTATCTCTCCTGGATCTATTTTCCAGGGCAGTGTTTTGTTTTCCCATGAGGTATTTCACATTGCCTTCTATTCTTTCTTGTTTGAATCTGCTTAACAGCATCTTGATTTCTTATAAAGTCACTAGCTTCCATTTGCTCCAATCTAATTCTGAAGGAATGATTTTCCTCAGTGAGCTTTTGAGATTGTTTTTCCATGTGGCAAATTTGGCTTTATAAGGCATTATTCTCATTGCCTTTTTGAGCCTCTTTTGCCATTTGAGTTAGTCTATTTTTTAAGGTGTTATTTTCCTCAGTCAGGCTGTTGACTGTCATTTCATACTTTTCTTGCATCTTTCTCCTTTCTCTTCCCAATTTTCCCCCCACTTCTCTTATCTGCTTCTTAAGGTCCTCTATAGCCTGTAACCAGCTCGTATTTTCATTTGGGGCTTTGGGTGCAGGAGTTCTGACCTCCCAGTCATCTTCCTGTTCCATGCTTAGGACCTCTTTGCCCCCAAAATAGGAGTCTAATGTTAATTTTTTTTCTGTTTATTTTGTTTCCTTTGCCTAGGCTTTTTGCCACTCAATTGCTTGACTTTTGGGCTTGTTGCCACAGTAGGACTCTGCCACCAGCCAGGGGACCTTCTGTCCCAAAGGATGGAGTTTTCTTAGCTGCTGGAGGTATTAGTTGGCTGCCCTCTCTGAAGCCTCCACACACTCTGGTAAGCTGGTCACACACCCCAAGACCTCTACCCCAAACCGCAATCCAGCACCAAGAAGGTTAAAGCAAGAGCAATTACCCCCAAGACTGATCCCCCTACAGTCTGTAGGCCAGTAACTGAAACTGCTGGGTGTGTCTGTGTCTGCTCTCAAGCATCTCAGCATCTTCTTGCCCCCAGGGAAAGAGGCCAATGTGCTCTCCCCACTGATTCCCAAAGTCCATACTGTACTAACCTCTCAATTTGTCCGTGGCATCTATGTGTTGGTAATTTTGGAAATGCCCCAGCTGCTTGGGTCCCTCCAGCTGGCTGCTGGTCTGGCTGCCCTGGGGCTAAAACCTCTGACTCAGGAGGACCTGGGCTAGGCTCCCAGAGTGCTGTGCTGGCTGCTCCCTGCTGGACTGCTAGGCTGTCCTCAGCATGTGGTTAGCTTCTACGTGTCATTTTGTGGTTTGTGGAGCTCTAGAGTTTGTTCAGAGTCCCCTTTTACATGAATTTGGAAGTGGTGTGGGCCCAAGCTCTGTGTAAGTGCTGTTTCTACTCCGCTATCTTGACTCTGCCCCCTTGTTCTTGACTCCTGATGGAAACAGATTCACCAGTTGACCTAGGAGCTCCATTTATGTCCTATTGGGAAAATGGGAAGTCTGATATCCTCTAGACCCTTTGAAACTCAATGGCTTTATTTATGGTGAAATAAAGGGAGCAAGGGAGAGCAGATCAACTCTGAAGCTTTAGCCTCTCATCCCACATCTCCACTCCCTGCTTTCTTTCATACTACTAGAACTTCCATCCATAGAGATTACACTAGCACACCAGATATGCTAGTTTCTAGAATTCAGTACTATCTCAACTTCCTTGATAGCATTTACATGGTCCCTGAAATATGGTTAAGTTTTTTCTATCCAAAAATATTCTCGTTCAAACAAAAGCTTTAAGCAATTATTCTAAGGTCTATGAATGATTGATTGTTTGAGATATGTTCTCACCCAGTTTAAAGTTCAAAGCTACTCATACACATGAAAATGGCACAAAATATTTGTCTTTGAATTTAAAGAAAGAAATGAAAATCTATCTATTGATGTTTATACCAAAATAAATTGAAATTTCATTCAGTCGAGGAGGATGGAAAAATTCTCTAAGGATAATTCTGTATGGTCAATTCAGTATTACTTCTGTTTGGGCTCATCAGCATTGTAAATAAGCACATCAACATTGTCACAAAAACCTAATAAACAAGCTAGATGGCAGAATGGAATATGATCTTGGACACTTCTTATAATCTGTGTGATCTTGGGATAGTCACTTAAACTTTATTTGCCACAGTTTTCTCTTCTGTATGACAATAATAGTTAATAATAGCATCGGTCTCCTTGGTTTCTTATGAAAAACAAATGAAATAATATTTTAAAGTTCTTTTAAAGAAACTGCAAAGTGTCATATAAAGGCAAATTGTTATTAGCTTTACATCATCATTGCCATCTTCAGACTCTATACACATTTTTGTTATAAATATTATATTTCAGTTAGTTTTCAGGTTAAAAAAAATATCATCATTACCACCACCTCTCCCTGCCTCCAGCCACTGGTCCCCTTCCAAAAACTATCTGGAAAGCTTTAGGCTGTAACTATGCCTTATGAGTCCAAACAACCTGAGTACAATCCTGGTGATAGTATATACAAAACAAGTTAGAAACCTGGAGTTTATCTGACTAATGGAATAGGCCTGACCTCAGGCAGATTTGTGAAATAGCTGGAACTTATCTTTGTCTCTCATCTCCTTTATGCATCCTTCTGGTCATAGAATCATTGAACAAGAGGGTATTTACAAATTATCTTGTCTATCTCCTTGATTCGTGCTTCCCCATACCCACTCTCTGCCAGCATTTCCCAGGCATGTTATTTTCCTTAGCTTCTATATAGCCTTGCTACTTCCTAACTTGAATTATTCTGTTTCATTCTTTCAGATCATGTCCAACACATACAAGCATAGGCAGAAATAGTTATTAACATGATAATGGATTAATGATGTGTTAACCCTGAGATAATTTTTTTTTTTTTTTTTTTTTTTTGCTTTTTGGAGGACAATTGGGGTTAAGTAACTTGCCCAAGATCACACGGCTAAGTTTTTGTTTGTGTGTGCCTTAGGTGTCTGAGGCCAGATCTGAACTCAGATCCTTCTGGCTCCAGGGCCAAAGCTTTACTCACTGTGCCACCTAGCCGCCCCATTGAGATGTGATATCTGGAGGAGGTGCCTTAAACCAAGGATGGATGAACCTTTGGTTTGGATAAAATATTTTTGTCTTAATGATATTACATCTGACCCAAGGATAGTGGTATTCTCCTCACTGATGCTGTAGCCAGGAAAGTAATTCTCCTACAGTATTTCTGGAGGTGTACTTTTCAGACCATAGTCTTAAAAGTCAAAGGATATGAAGAAAAATTTTAAGAAAGGTTTATTTTCAAAATTATTAATAGCTAATTAGTATTTCAAAGGCAATAATAATCTTGGTTATGAAACTGAAACGCAGACCAAGAAAACAACTAGATTGTATAAAAGTGATTTATTCATTTAAGATAATACCAGGACACTCTCTCTTGTCTCTGTCTCTCTCTCCCCTCTCTCTTTATTTCCCTCTCTCTTCGTCTTCCTTTTCTCATAATCTTTCTTTCTCTTCTTTCCATTTATTTCCTTTTTCATCTTTTCCTTTAATAGACTATAATATGCAATTGCACTATGCTTTAAAATATAGGATATTTTTAAATACATGTTAAATTTTCTTTAAAAATTTAAGGGATAATTTTTTTCATTCTTTTTAAAACAAATGTTTTAAAAAATATAAATGCTCCAAATCTATCTAATTCTCAGTTACTTTGTTTTTTCTTTAATCATTTGGCTGGGTGAAAATTTATGGGGAAATAAAAACTTCCCTATTTCTGCCTTAGCCTGAAGGAATGTGGGGGTGGGGTGGAATTTGGGGCAGGTGGGCCTTTTGGCAATCTTCAAATCACTGCAGTTAGGCAACTGCCTACCCTGCCAACATATATACCCCACATGTCACTGTAGAGTGACTAATAAGGTAAAACAGGCCAAGATATCTACATCTCTTTGTGCCTGGTTGACACTACCTTAATAAGGCCTCAGCAATCATTCCCCACAATGTTATACATGGATTTTCATAAAGGAGCAAGTAGCCAACCAGCAGAAGCAACAAAAGCTAATTCATTATCAGATATCTGTGCCTCAATTCATCTATCCTGTCTCTTTAATCTGGACATTTTGTGCACCTTCAGGGCAAAAGTCTTGTCTCTTTTCTTTTTTTCAACCGAAAGACAGAATCAATGCTTGACAAGTAATAATAATTAATATTGAATCTTATTCCCTGGGCTGTGCTCCCAGTATTGATAGTGTCAGAGAGGATAATGTCACACAGGGCTACACACAAGTTACTGTTTTCTGGCTAAACCTCATTATAAAGCAAAGAGAGAAAAAGAAGCCAATTTCTATTATATCTCAGTGTTTAGTATAGTGCTTGGCACGTATTAAGTGTTTAATAAAGGTTTTTGTTTTTCATTTATTCATCCATTCATCCTTCCATTCATAAGGGCAAAATTTCAAACAGTGTATTACCAAAAAATTGTTTATTTGTTAAAGAAAAAAAAATCTGGCATTATTTTAATGAAGGGAGCCCATCATTTGGTGAGTTGATCAATGAGATATGTCAGTAGAAATTTATATTAAATGGGAGAATTTTTCTGTAAGAAAGAGAATGGCCCTCTGGCTTGAGGGCTGTGGCCATAATGATGGCCCCAGGATCTGGTGGATGTAGCCAAATGGCGTTCAGTGTTTTAAGGTCTCATTTGCTTTTCTCATTCTGATGCAAATAATTTCTTATCGATCATTAAAAGCTTATTCCTTTGGGCTATGTTCATTGTGTAGTTACTATCCCTATTATTTTCCCTTCTTCATTTTGACCAAGGGTGACAAAATCTGATATAATGGGAGCATTCAGCCTGTCATATTCACTTCAGCTCATCTCTGTAGTAATAGCTAGTATACCACAGATAACACTTCAGGGAAAGTAGCCAGTCAAGGATGTCAGTCCCTGTCCAATTCAGCAAAGGCTATTAAAACTTGGGCCTTGTTAAATGGAATTACAATAACTGAATGCAGTACCATTTTTTTTAAAACACAATTTGGTTCCAGACTCCGACTTTATAGTTGAATTCTAGAATGAACTGAATCTTCCGGGGAGAATAAGATGCTGACCAAGGATATCAGCCCACCTGCTTCTATCTTATCAGAAACAAGAGCATATTTTATTAATGTTTTATTTTAATGCACTCATTAAAAAGTTTGAAAAATCTCAAGAAAAAGAAAAGAGGAGGGACTACATATATATGTATATATGTAAATATACACACACAAATAAATACATGTACAGGTATGTACATATCTCTACAAGTTCCTTTGGGTACTTGTTTGCATTTGTGTATGTATATATGATATATTATACATATATATATATATATATATATATATATAGGTAGATAGATGGATGGCTAGATATAATGCATGTGAATGCATACATCATATATAGGGAACATGTGTTTTTGTACTTATACACATATGCGGGGTTTCTGTGTATATATACACACATATATCGAGAGAGATGTTTTTTTTTTAATCTCAAGATGTGTTTTATTATTGATAAATACAAATAAAAAAATAAAAAAAATATGGGTCTCCTTTTCTTTGATGAAATGGAAGTAAGTAGGCCATCTTTGGTCAGCATTTTATTCTGTTCATTAGATAAGGTTCATTCTGAAACTCGATTATATAGTCAAAGTCTGTACGGAGTTGTGTCAAAATTATACACATATATACATATGTACACATGTATGTGCACACACGCACATATGCAAACATATGCACATGCATAAATTCTTGTGTACATATATATGCATCTAAACATGTTGCTCAATGGATAAAGCACCAGACCTAGAGTCAGGCAAATATGAGTTCAAAACCAGTCTCATACACTTAGCAGCTGTGTGACCCTGGGAAACCCTGTTTCCCTTAGTTTCCCTTAGTTTCATTATCTATAAAATGAGCTGGGGAAAAAAATGGCAAGCCACTCTTGTATCTTTGCAAAAAAAAAAGAGCCCAAATGGGGTCACAAAGAGTCAAACATAACTGAAACAATTGAAACAACATAAACATGTGTGTATGCATTTATATTGTGTATTAATTAGTTAATTTATTTCAATAATAATAATAGCTAACTGTTCAAAAGACTTACTCTTTGTAGTTAAGTTTCATTGGAAATTGACATTTACTCAAAAATCTACTAAATACACTAGGATTTAGATTTCCCCTGTTTAAAAACCAAACAAAAAAATCTTTAAGGTTCTCTTGTTGGTCTCATTAAACTGGTGGTTGGAGAAAATATGCAGAGATAACTAAAGTACTGGAGAAAGTTTAGTTCCTCTATTAGCATTTTCACAAGCATCTGGGCTGCTCAAGGCCTTATAGATTTTATAAGATATAAATCACATACTTATATCTGAAAGTATTTCACCTTCAACAAAGTACAAATGTGGTCTGAGTGGGATGAGAATGCTTTATATAACTTTTCTGTGTTACCATTCCCTTATAAACAGAACATTGGATGAAATCTAAGAGGGGAATATGTTTTATCTTCTCTGTATCCATGCATGTGTCCCCAGACTCTCAATTCAGTTATTTCTTTTTCACTATTTACACACACACTTTCAACACACACACACACACACACACACACACACACACACACACACATTCATACATGTCTAAGCTAATTCAAGTAATAACTAATTTATTTTAATGATTTCTCCATTCCCCTCTCTTCATCCTTTTGTGTAACTTCAAAAATGCTTTATTGGTTACTTTTTGTACAATGAATTTAATTAATCATCAATCAGTCTCTTCCTTCCCCAAACAGAAGCCCTTGCTTGTAACACATAAGTATATTAAAATGAATTTACTTTATATATTGGACTACTAAGTGGTACAATGAATAGACTACTGGACTTAGAATCAGGGAGATTCATATTCTTGAATTCATATCTGACCTCTGACACCAACTAACTATAAGACTCTTGACAATTTATTTAAGTCTGCTTGACTCAGCTCCCCATCTGCAAAATGAGCTAAAGAAGGACATGGCAAACCACTCTAGTATCCTTTCCAAGAAAAGAGTCAGACATGAGGGAAACAATGGAAAGACAATGATAATATGAACCTAAAACAAATCAATATAGTGGCCATGCATGAGAATATGTCATGATATATCATCACGTATAAGATATATTTTGTGATTCATCATTCAAAATCATGAAAGTCCAGTATTTTAGTCAACATTTTTAGATTTTTCAGAGATCTTTGCCTTATATTATTGTGGTCATCTTATAAATGTGTTTTTTTTTCTGCTAGTTTTGCTCTTTTTGTATCAATTATTACAAGTTTTGCTAGTCAGGTGATTACATCAAGTTTTCTTCAAGCTTAAAGGACACGTGTTCACATCATAAGTTAAAAGTCACCGTACTGCTAGGGCAAATGGAACTTGTTAGAAAATGAATGCTATGCATTGGAAGAGAAGAAAGAAGGGAAAGGGAGAAATATTGCTCCTGTTAAATGACACAATCAAAATGGGGAAGGAGGATGTAAGGATTTGTTGCATCATCCCAAAGTACCAGCCCTTCAGTGCTGGGGCACACATTTCCCTTGGGCATTGCAAAGATAGTTACACGAACCCTGTATGGGAAGATCTCTGAAGTACCATCCTCAAGTGTGCTTTATGACAAATTTGAATCCAATCTCTATTTCATATGCCTACTCTCCATGAACACTTCATTTTTTTTTTTTTAGTTTAAAAGGTGGATCTTATTACCATGGGGCACCTCGGAACTGTCGGGGTACATGGTCACTCAAATCAGACAGCCCCTTTGCACAGTCAGTGTGCAGGTTTTATAGAGGTTCCATAGCCAGGTTACATAAGCTGCAATTACAGTGCTGTAAGCTAAAACTCCAATGATTGGTCAGTGTACACTTGAAACTACAATTAGTGATTGGTCAGTATACATTTGAATCTCCAGCCAGAGTGAAACCCTAGGCTGGGACTCCCACCCACAGATCATTCAAGGGAAAGCAAGGGGTGGGGGTTCTGCCTGTTTACAGATTAAGCAAGGTGGAGTTCTCTGTTTTACAAATCAATTAAGGAAAGGTTGGGCTGCCTGTTTTACCACAAGGAAGGGTGAGTGGATTTGTGTCTGGCATTCAGGAAGGGCAAAGTGACAAATCAATGGGGGAAGGGCAGAGTGGAGCTGGGTCCAACATTCCCTACTCTTTCTTGTAGGTATGTCAAACCTTTGACATAGCTGGGTTCACATCTGGGGGTCACATCTAGATTAATCAATTCTGTTCCTAAAAAATGGTGGGGGTCCCTGATAATTAACATTAATGGAGTTAACACTGGATTTGACAAATTGTAGAAAACAATTATTGAGATAGGGTCCTCCAATTAGGGCTATGATCAGAAAGAGGAGAGGCTAATACCAATACTAATACCAAGGCTGATATCAATTTAGTGAGTTAGGGGGATGTTCCAGGGGAACAGGGACTGATACTCATTCTCAGAATTTTCCAGCTCCCTCTGTCTATTAGCAATTTTCTTGCTTACCAACTTCAGACTCTCCCTCACCACTCCAGAGTTGTTGCACAGAAGCAACAAGCCTCACCAAGGACTGCACACAGGCCACCCTGTTTAAGAAGGTCAAGGCCTCTGCCATTCTGAAGAACCACCTCTGCCACAGAGTCCACCTATCTTTCCAGGGCTGAAATGGACTGCTCTATGTGGGAGAGGTCAATATTTACCTGTGTACTTAAGGCCTGATAGTTGGCCTTACCCTTAATCAAGGCTGCCATCCCAGTTGCTGCAGAACCCACAAGGCTCAAGCCCACTGAGATGGGAATGAGGAGTGGTACTGCCTACCTTAGGTGGTGGCTCAGTTGCCCTTCTGGAAAAGTAATGCCAACAGTGTTCACCTGGGAGAAAGGTGACTCGGGGAAATATGGCCACTAGGATACACAGGCGGCCCTCAGTGTGTTGTTGTCTCAGGAACACTGTAGCAGAGACATACTGGGTAAGACCATCATGGCATGCCCATCAGGCTCCTATAGGGGCAGGGAAGTAGTCTGAGCTAGAGGCCTGAATCATGTGGGTTTTCCCACAAATTGAGCTATACTGAGAGCTAGATAAAGGGGTGCTGGATGATTTGATGCAGAAACCTGTTCCCTGTACATCCCCAGTGGAGAGCCTTGGGTGGTCCCAGTCACAATTCTGTGTTGGAAATAGGGGTGACTGAGGCATTTAGTACCACTCCTACATAGTAAGGAGGCTGGGGTTCAACACAAATCCAGAAATCATTTCCCAACATGTGGTTAGAGCTGTTAAGTGTTTTATGGACAGCTGACAGAAGGGTAATTAAGGGGACCTGATAATTGTGAGATTCCTGAACCTTTGAAGATGAGTGGGGCATATGACCTGACAGGGGCCCATGTGGTGACAGCTGGTATTGTGATTTGGATATCGGGGCTCCCTATTGGGGCAGGGATAGCCTATTCCCCTATGGGACCAATGGGGTGGTGATCAGGCAGGGGTATAGTTGGCTTTTTGGTTATAGTACTGACACCCCAGGTGGGGTCAGAGGGATTTTGAATGGTGAGATTTGGGCATGGGTTGCTAAGGGGTCAGACCAGATTGTATGGATTCAGAACAATGGGTCCAATCCCTCACTACCGCCTGCCTAGTAGCACAGGGAGGTGCCAGGACTGGGGGGGGGGGGGTGGTAAGCTGTGACACAAGCACAGGCACACAGGCATCCCATATCTGAACAGTGTAGGTAACCTGCATCTACTGGTGGGCCCCCAAATAGTCCAGTTCTGGGGAACAGGGAGTTGAGGGGTAGCTATGTGCTCCAGTTCTGGAAAAGTCCAGGATTGTCCATTTCCTGTGGTTAACACACAGGTATAGCTTAGTCTGGGGGCATGGGGATTGTGGGGGACTGCGCATGGAGATAAAAGGGGAATCAGGGAGAGGATTGGATAGTCTTAGCTTTAGGGGGTGCTCGTGGACTTCTGTTTTCCATTAGGTGACAGCAGGCTTCACTCTGGTGCAATGGAGTCACATGGGAGTAGAGTCCACTTTGACAGCAGTAGGTGTAGAGGGGATCATGACGTGTGGTCCCTTCCACCTCATCTCCAGGCCGTGAATTTCTTTTTACCAGCACAGAATCCCCAGGTTGAAACAGGTAATCTGAGGTGAAACTCTAGATCAGGATCAGGAGAGCTGAGGGAAGGAGTTTTTTTTCTGAATCGCCTACAGACCCTGAAGGAACTTGATGAGGGAAGAGTTAGTGATTTCAGCTTTTAGGTCTTCCCAGATTAGAGGAAGAATGGGTGGTGGTCTTCCAAATATATGTTAGGGAATGGTCTGGACTTTCTCAGCCTTGTGTTCTGAGCTCTGAGAAAATTTCAGATGCTGGCTGCTCAGGGAAGTCAAACCTGAGAATCCAAGGACCTGACCCAGTTTTCATAGGGAAGCCAGACCTTGTCTACTTTGTTCAGCTTTCCGTAAATATACTTTAAAAAACAGTTTGAATTAACCTGGTGTTAAACATGATATCTTACTTTTCTCTCAACTAAAGTATCTCTGATTAAAATAAATATCAGGCACCCAAATGCCCCATCATTCCAAGCACCTGATCATTTCCCCCTTAAACAGCTGGGACCCAAAATCATTTGGGTAGATCTATCTTATGTTTCATAGGGAGCTGGGTCTGTATTCACTCAGGAAGAGATAGTTCAGAAATTGAATCCTTAACATACATTCAGTTACAAACGTTAACTTTTGCTTAGAGCATGAAACGACTACAAATTCAGAACAGCTGGATCTCTTCTGTATTTACAATCTCATTAAACCTTGATGAAGAAAGTGAGTTGAAAACTTAAAATGATCTTAAGCAGTTTGCATAACTTTCTGCACATGATCTAATTCTAGATGAGAAATAACATTAGGTTTTCAACTAAGCTGACCAAAAAACAAAAAACTCACAAATGTAGAGATTCCATTCTTAGGGGTGTGTCAGATCAGATCTCAGTGCCTGGGCCTGATCAATAACCTGAGGACAATCAGAGATAGCTGGGGAGAAAAAGCCAGTGGGTCTCCCCTGAATGACGGGTGGAGATGGAAAGGGGCTGACCCAAGGAGGGCCTCAGCAGCAATGGCCTGGAGGCAAAGGGCCCTCCAGCAGCTACAGAATACAGGGGCCCATGATTTTTTTTTTTTATTAGCTATAATAGTATTCCTACTTCAAAAATCTTTCTTAAGTTCACTTAGCTAAATAGACCTTTAGAGACACAATACAGTCTCAGAAAGATGGTAACAAATTAATAATGAGTATCAAATAACATCAAATGACTTTTCAATTGACATCAATTGACCTTATCAATTCTGGCTTGGATACAGAGTTAGACAGATAACATATGCCAGTCATACAATTCTGATGACAAGTATTTCACAAATGCTATTAATTTTCCTTTTACAAATTCAAGGAACAAGTCAAGCTGAGAGAGCAAAAAGCTTTTTTTTTAAGCAATCCCAATATCCTATTTCCAATTTCTTAAAGATTTAATTCTTAGTTAATTTGACCAGGACTTGTAAATTGTAAATTTTCCAAATCAAAATTTCAAAATATTGCAACAGGGAGAATTTTGGTGGATCTTTTGAAAGTGAGCTTTGAATTTGCCAATCTCAAAGCTCCACACTTAATTGGCTTTAATTGGTCAGGCAGGAGAGATTTTTAAATTTGACAAAGAGGGGCCTGCCTCACTACCTGCCACAATGCTCACAAGGAGGACTCTGCAGGGCTTTCACCTTCTCTTTGCCTGAGCCAGCAGTAGCTCCAGGTGGAGGTCGGTCAGACCAGCCCTTAGTCTGAACCGGGAACCAGGCTGGCTCAGCCCTCCCCCCCAGCCAAGACTACTAGCCATGTGGCTGGCCAAGCCAGGCTCAATAAGGCCAGTTAGGCTGGGTTAATGGATTTCCTGAGGGGATGGCTGACTCAGAAGAGGGTTCTTCTGGAAACTAAGATATCATCTTCCCAGTGGAAATCAGAAAAGCTCCCTTGAAGGTGCTCTGATAGCCACTCAAATATCTACTTTGCAGGAATAGAAACTTTCAAAGGAGACTTTAAACAACTGAGCTCAGGACAAAACTTTACGAACACTCAAACACATTACAATCCTTATCCACTTGATGGCTGCCCGCAGATTCTGAACAGGAAGCAAATGGGCTCAAGTGAGTGTAGGACAGACAAATAAACATATAACTAGACCAGATACAGGCAAGAGGGTCGACGTCCCGAGCTTTGCCCGGGGAAGAGGTTCCCTATGGGGGCACTATAAGCCTCATCAGTCTCTCTTTCCCTCCAGACATTTAACCAGACATACCATAGAGGTATTTAACCAGACATTTACCGGTATATTTAACTAGACATACCACGGAAGTATTTAACCAGACATTTACTGGTATATTTAACCAGACATACCATAGAGGTATTTAACCAGACATTTACCGGTATATTTAACCAGACATACCATAGAGGTATTTAACCAGACATTTACCGGTATATTTAACCAGACATACCAGAACCAAACTGGAGGTCCTGGTTCCATGAAAAGCCAAATGAGGAGCAAGTCAGAGTCAGGAGGCAGGCACAATCTTCCCTGCTCGAGACCTGGGGCCCTGGCATGTCATCAGGGGCTAGCCCCCCTAGGGCTTGGAACAAGCAGATGCCTTCCTCTGGAGGCTGAGAGCTCTTCTTATTTGGGGATCTTTGGGGTGACACAGAACACCCCAAATCTCACTGGGGCCTCCAAATGTTGTACCTTAATAAAAGTGAGACAGAAGATCGTCAAGATTAAATTTAAAAGGTGGATTTTATTACCGCGGGACTGTCAGGGTACATTGTCACCCAAATCAGACAGCCCTATGAACACTTCATTTTAAAAAGAGGGTTAGAAGAAACTAGAAACAGGGAACATTGACAAATATCACAAAAACAAAACTGACTGTCTAACTGTTAGGAACTTATTAATAGTCATTTCAGAATGAGCTGTCTGCAATTTGATCAACTTGTTGGAAGGCATTTCAAAATCAATATCATACAAGAAGGAAAGAAAACATAAACATATGTTCCTTAGAAGTACTATAAATTCAATTTGACTTATTTGAACAACTTGGAAACTCTGGAAAGCAGAAATATAATATCACACTCAAATCAATGAGAATCTATAGCTAAGAAAGCTATAGTACGACCTAAAGTACCCAAAAAAACAATAGTGCAAGCAGATATTTAATATCCTTGCCAAGATAAGAGCCATAGTTGACAAGGGAAGAACTGCTATAGATATTAATCTTATTTCTAAAATATGGGGAAGATGCCTGAATATCACAACTTATATCACGTTCCAAACCATTGCAAAGTAGTGCTGGGAAAATAACACTTAGCATAAGACTCAGACTAAGACCACTTGCAAATAAAACCAAAATGAGGACCCCCCCAAAAAAATCCAGGTATCAGCATTTATATAATGCCTAAAATTAAAAGAGTGCTTTTAAGGTTTGCAAACCATGATATATCTATATCTATATCTATATCTATATCTATATCTATATCTATATCTATATCTATATCTATATCTATATCTATATCTATATCTATATCTATATCTATAACTATATCTATATCTATATCTATATCTCTATCTATCTCTATCTCTATCTCTATCTATCTATCTATCTATATATAGATATATCGATATATCTATCTATAGATAGATAGATGTAGATATAGATAGATATATCGATAGATCTATATATATATATATATAGATCTATCGATATATCTATATATAGATAGATAGATATAGATATAGAGATAGAGATAGAAAGATAAATAAGATCTCTATCTCTCTATCTCTATCTATCTATATCTATATCTATATCTATCTATCTATCTACATATATATATATATATATATATATATATATATATATTCACTCACTTGATTTTCACAATAACTATATGAAATAGGTTCTATGAGTACTGCTACCTCCCTTGATAGGGGACATAGTGGATAGAACATTATGCCTAGAGGAAGGAAGACTTGAGTTGAAATTAGATCTCAGACATTTACAAGCTGAATAAATCTAAACAAATCGTTTAACATCTTTTTGCCTCAATTTCATCAATTGTAAGATGGGAATAATATTGTTTATTACACAGAATTCTTTTTATATTTGTGAAACACTTAGTGCATCACCTGATATATAACATGAGCTACACAATTGCTTATTAGCTTTCTCCCCTATTACTGAAGAAGAAATTTAGGCCCATGAAAATAAAGGTTTTTTTTTTGGGGGGGGGTGGGGCGGGTTGCTGTTTCGAGAAAATTCAAACATGACCCTTTTTCAGGATAATTTTATATGTGTGTGTGTGTGTGTGTGTGTGTGTGTGTGTGTGTGTGTGTGTTAGAGACTTATTCATGGCAATAATAAGAATGGAATCTAATTGAAAGTTTTAGTTAGAATAACTTGTGACATAAATATCTGAAGGAGATTACTAAATTAAATGGACAAAAATATTTGTAATTTTCTCTTATGTAATCAGGTATCTTTTACATAAAAATTAAAATTAAAAGTAGATGTGTTTTTCTGATAGTCTGAAACTTCTTAAAACAATAAGGAAGTCCAACAATAAATTAAGTATATTTCATACTTTGGAACAAATTGGTGATTTTCAAAAAGTTCACATTTAGTAATAGTTCTACTTTGGAAGAAATGTGATTCAAAAAATTATCTTTAAAAATTCTAAATTGAATAATCACCAAAACAACCAGTATTTCCCAGTATTTTATAGAAGAGGATTACAGGGGACAGAGCCAAGATGGCAGAGTACAAACAGCTCATCCAAACCACTCTGCCCCCAGATTCCCCCCAAATTATGTAAAAGGGGACTCTGAACAACTTCTGGAGCCCCAGCACCCACAGAATGACACAGAGAAGCTAACCTTCCGCTGAGGACAGCCCAGCAGCCCTGCAGGAAGGACCAGCTCAGCATTCTGGGGGCCGGCAGCGCGCAGAGCGCAGGGAGCCAAGCCAAGCAGAGCCCATGTCCCCGTGAGCCGAGGTTTTAGCCCCAGGGAGGCAGGGCCAGTAGCCAGCTGGAGAGACCCCAGAACACCAGCAGTTGTGGAGACTCCAGAATTATCAACATAGACATGCCTAGGACAAAGTAAGAGGTTAGTGTCCTATGGACTTTGGGACCAGCATTTGGGGAATGCGTTGGCATCATCCCCTGGGGTCTAGAAGCCACTGGGGAGACACAGCATTTTGTAATTTTCAGAGGCAGATCCAGCTCCTGGCCTGCGAACTGTAGAGAGATCCAGCAATCAGTCTTTGAAAGTAATCGCTGTTGCTTTAACCTCCCTGGATCTGGATTGTGATCTAGGGTGGAAGTCGTGGGTGGGTTTACAGCTTGCCAGAAACGGAAGTTGCCCCCCCCTTGTTCAGGACGAAAATTCCTCTATCTGGCCTTAAGGCCATAGTGTGGCAACAAGCCCAAAAGTCAAGCAATTAAGTGGCAACATGACAAGGCAAAGGAAACAGAAAAATGCAACCCTAGACTCCTATTTTGGGGGCATAGAGCCGAAAAGGACTGTGAGGTCAGAAGTCCTGCTCCAAAAGCCCCAGGGGAAAAGATGAGAGGGTTGCAGGCCATAGAGAACCTTAAGAAGGACTTTAAAAATCAAATAAGAGAAGTGGAGGAAAAATTGAAAAGAGAAATGAGAAGGATGCAGGAAAAGTATGAAATGAGGGTCAACAGCCTCACTGAGGAAAACAACACCTTAAAAAATAGACTAATTCAAATGGCAAAGGAGGCCCAAAAGGGCAATGAGGAGAAGAATGCCTTAAAAAGTCGAATTTGCCAGATGGAAAAGGAATCTCAAAAGTTCACTGAGGAGATTCATTCCTTCAGAATTAGACTGGAGCAAATGGAAGCTAATGACATTATGAGAAATCAAGCTGCTGTTAAGCAGATCCAAACAAATGAAAGATTAGAAGGCAATGTGAAATATCTCATGGGAAAAACCACTGACCTTCAGCATAGATCCAGGAGAGACAATTTAAAAATTATTGGACTACCTGAAAGCCATGATCAAGGAAAGAACCTAGAAATCACCCTTCAAGATATTCTCAAGGAAAATTGCCCTGATGTTTTAGATCCAGAGGGCAAAATAGAGGTTGAAAGAATCCACAGATCACTTCCTTAAAAAGATCCCAAAAAGAAAACTCCCAGGAATATTATAGCCAGGTACCAGAATCCCCAGATCAAGGAGAAAATACTACAAGCAGTCAGGAAGAAACAATTGCAATATTGTGGAAACACAATCAGAATAGCAAAGGACCTGGCAGCTTCTACACTGAGGGATCAAAGGGCATGGAATATGATATTCCAGAGCACAAAAGATCTGGGAATGAACCCAAGGGTCACCTACCCAGCAAAACTGAGTATTTTGTTTCAGGGGAAAATATGATCATTCAGTGGAATAGAGGACTTTCAAGCATTCTTGCGGAAAAAACCAGAATTGAATAGAAAATTTGACATCCAGACACAAGAAGCAAGAGATGCCTGAGAAGGTAATCAGGGAAAAGAAATCAAAAGGAACTTATCAAAGTTGAACTATTTACATTCCTATATGGAAAAGCAATAACTGTGACTGATGATATCTTTCTCACTATGAAAATAATGGAAGAAGGGGGTGTGGTCATATGAATACATATGTGAATGTGTGTGTATATGGTTACAGTTATATATGGATAGGGGGCATAGTTTGAATTTGTTGGGAAGGGAGAATACTCAAGGGATGAAATTATGAGGTGAGAGAGGAAAGTGGCAAGAGGAGATGGGAAGAGACAGGGTAGGGTAAACTATCTCATGTAGAAGAAGCAAGGGGAAGTGGTTGCAAGGGAGGGGGAGAATAGGAAGGCTAAAAAGGCAAAACCACATTCACATTGAATTCAGTTCAGGGAGAGAATGACATACATAACAAATGGGATATCTCGACCTGCAGCAGGATAGGGGGAAGGGGGATGAGAGGGGGGATGATGGATGAGAGGGCATCCTTGGTGGGAGGGGAAGTTGGAAGTACCCACTATAGAAGAGGGACAGGATCATGTAGGGAATGGACCAGGTGGGGGGTGGGATGAGTGGGAGGGAATTATAAGCAGCCTTGTACAATATATCTATTATGATAATGTTTTGCATAGCTAGACATGTACAACATATACTGAATTACTTATCTCCCCAGAGGGAATGGGTGACAAGGGAGGAAGGAAATGGATCTGAAATTCGAGGTCTTAACATTAAATGTTTCAAATATATATAAAAACTATTATTAATACTCTTTTGCTTGTAATTGAGAGATAAGATGTGCCAGCATTGGGACACAAAGATTCATCTTCCACTAATGGAAAAGTCAAAGGGGGTATGGGAGCAGGTATGGGGGAGAGCAGATTGGAGGAATGATATCTTGTGGGACTGCTATTCTGGGAGGTTGAGTAGGGGAATAACGGGGGGAAATGATTGTAATTCAAAATCTGGTGAAATGAATGATGTAAAGCAGAAGTTAATAAAGCATTTGTTTAAAAAAAAAGAAGAGGATCGCGGGGAAAAAAAGGTCTATAATTTTATAGTGTTGTTTTGTTTTTAAATACTTCATAAATTAAGTGAGTAATTTTCAGTACTGGTCTGCTTCTCCATGATACTTTTTGTCCATCCTTATTTATTTCCTATTTTGATGGATATGGAAACCTTATCTTTCTTTCTTCTCACTCTCTCATGTCTCCCCTACTGGCAAAAAAATAATAAAATCTTTGTAACAAATATGCTTTGAAAAGCAAAATAAAGTGCCATCTTTGACCATGTCCAGCATTCTACATCTTGACTCTATCACTTGTCAATATGAAGACAATATACTTCATTTTTGATAAGATAGAATCATGGCCAGTCATTTCATTGATTTGAAATCTTAAGTCTCTCAAATTGGTTCTTCTCTTTGACAATTATATTATTTGATAAAATATTATTTTTCTTTTAAGTCTGCTCATTTAAGTCTATATCAATCATATGTCTTCCTGAGATGTTTTTTTTCTTTCTGAAACCATCCCTATCACCATTATGTATGCAACAAGCAAATTGCATCATATTTCCATAAAATTATTTGGTCAGTCATTTTCTAATTGATGGGAACCATCCATGAGTGTTAATTCTTTATCAGCACTCTTTCTCTCTCTCTCTCTCTCTCTCTCTCTCTCTCTCTCTCTCTCTCTCTCTCTCACACACACACACACACACACACACACACACACACACACTCATACATGTAAACATGAACACACACAGAGATACAACATATATTTGGGTCATCAGTTCTAAGAATCATGAATATGGGGGAAGAAGATGGCAGAGTAGATGGCCTAGGCAAAGGAAACAAAATAATCAGAAAAATTCAACATAAGACTCCTATTTTGGGGCCAAAAAGGATCTAAGCATGGAACAGGAGGAGGACTAGGAGGTCAGAACTCCTGCACCAAAAGTTTCAAATGAAAATATGAGGTGCTTACAGGCCACAGAGAAGCTTAAAAAGGGTTTTGAAAATCAAGTAAGAGAGGAAAAATTGGAAAGAGAAATGAAAGTGATGAAGGAAAAGTATGAAAGGAGTATCAAAAGCTTTACTAAGAAAATAACACCCTAAAAAATAGACTAACTGAAGTGGCAAAAGAGGCTTAAAGAGGAAATGAGGAGAAGAATGCCTTAAAAAGCCGAATTTATCAGATGGAAAAAGAATCTCAAAGGCTCACTGAGGATAATCTTTCCTTTGGATTTAGAATGCACCAAAGGGAAGCTAGTGACTTTGTGAGAAATCAAGAATCCGTTAAAGAGATCCAAACAAATGAATGAATAGAAGGCCATGTGAAATATCTTATGGGAAAGAAAAAAAAAACTGACATAGAAAATAGATCCACAAGAGATAATTTAAAAATTATTGGACTACCTGACACCCATGATCAAAGAAAGAACCTATAAATCATCCTTCAAGAAATTATCCAGGAAAGCATTTGGAAAAAAAATGGAAAAAAAGATAAAAAATATATTACTCTTCCTCTCCCTTGAGAGGTGTTAGAATAAGCACAGATTTGCCTAGCTTTAAAAAACATTACAGAAGTAGATATTGTGGAGGTTATGAGGGTTATGTAAAAAATCTCAAATACACTAATAAAGCATTTAACAACAACAGCAAAAAAGAAGCATCAATATACTTTTTTTACATTCAGTAATTATCAAAGTTATATCTATATTTTCAAAAAAAATTAAGAAATAATTTATTTATTCATTTTGCTACCTCTATTTATGTCAGAAATGGAAGCATTAATGTTCCCTATCATTATTGTTTTACCATATACTTCTCCCTGTATCCAATTTGCTTTTCTAAAAAACTATTTCGGTAATATGTAATTTGTTGCATGCATACACACATACACAAACGTATATGTACACGTATGTATGTATGTATGTATGTATATATGTATATATATAGATATACATATATATATATATATATGAACAGATGCATTCATTATTTATATTAACATTGTCTATGGGGCCTTTAAATATAAGGCAACCAAAAAATAACTTATTTGCTCATCTTGTCTAAGATCATGATTGGTAATGTTGATTTTTTTTTTCAAATGAGTATAAGAAATTTGTGTCCAGCTCCTGACTATTAGCTGGTGAATATTTATATTTCAAGTGTGTTTTTATTAACAACATATTATTGTATTCTGCAGTCTAATTTATTGTTCTAAAGTCTTCCATTTATGTGTGAATTCATACCATTCACATTTATAGCTATGAATGTCAAAAATACATTTTTCTCTACCCTAATATCTTATATAATTTTCCTCTTTATTTCTATCCCTTTCTTAATTTATGTTCATAAGAACATAATAAAATCACTCATAGACCTCTATCTATTTTAGCTACTTCTGCAACCCTTTTGGAATATGATTTTCAAGGCTCTCTTATCATGTTTGTTTTGTGAAAGCTGCCAGATTTCATATGACCTTATCTGTGGCTCCTATGTACTTGAAATTGCTTTCTAACTGCTTATGGTACCTTTTTTTTTTTTCTGAACCAGGAATTTCTGCATTTTGTCTGAGAAATTCTGTAAGCTTTGATTTTCATATTAATTTATTTCAGGAGATGAATGGTGAATTTTTAATTTTCTTTCTGTGCTCTTCTTCAGGGTGGTTTTCTTTTGATATTTTTTGACATATAGTATCAATATTCTTATTTTTGTCAAAGAGTTTAGGTAGCTTAATTATTCTTTGATCATTTTTCTCCTTGACCAATTATATAAGTTATGGGTTTTTTCTTTATCTATTTTATGTGAGACTCTAATTATTTAATATTTTGGCTTTAGTTTAAATATTTTTGTTGTTTCATATAGGTATTTACTTTTCTTTTGTTGTTTATAATTTTCAATGAGTCTATGATTTAGGTAAGGTTTTGCATCTCTTAAACTAAGCTATTAATTATCCTTCATTTAGAGTTTTCATTTTCCCCCATTTATTTTTCTTGCATTTTTGCCTTCATAATTTCATTTTAAGTTCTTAATTTCTTCATTCTAAGAATTATAGTTGACCTTGTGGTCAGGCTGTTTTCCTCTGAGACAGTTCCAGGGCATAAAAGTGTGCTTATGGTCACTCACATACTAGAGCACAGGCCAAGTATACACCTCTTCTCAGATCATACCACCTTGAAAGAACTGAAAACTTATACATTTCTAGAAGCATCTCTGAAAATAGCTACACAGGTAACCTGAAGCTTGGGATAGTGAGTTCTCCACCCTGGAAGCAGAGTCCTACTT
This sequence comes from Gymnobelideus leadbeateri, assembly GCA_011680675.1. NCBI lineage: Eukaryota > Metazoa > Chordata > Mammalia > Diprotodontia > Petauridae > Gymnobelideus > Gymnobelideus leadbeateri. The sequence continues at coordinate 662,619 of WOXC01005190.1, read as the reverse complement.
TCACGAAGACTTAAAACGTCAAGTTATAGGCTAGGAAAATGAACAAATAACAAAGGAAAAGAAAAAACAAAAACAAACAAACAAACAAAAAAAAAAACCTCTGACCATAGAAAGTTACTATTGTAGCAAGCAAGATCAGAACACACACTCAGAAGAAGATAAAGAAAGCCAAACTCCAACATCCAAAGCCTCCAAGAAAAATTTGAATTGTTTTCAGGTCATGAAAGAGCTCCAAAAGGATTTAGAAAATTAAGTAAGAGAAATAGAGGAGAAATTGGGAAGATGAATAAGAGTGATGGAAGAAAACTACAGAAAATTAGTCAACAATTTGCTAAAGGAGATCCCCAAAATGTTGAAGAAAGTAATACCTTAAAAACCACAGTAGGTCAAATATGTCTTAAAGAGAAAAACTGACCAAATGAAAAAGGATCTATAAAAAGTCACTGGAGAAAATAATTCTTTAAAAATTGGAATGGATTAAATGGAAACTAATGACTTTATGAGAAATGAAGAAATAATAAAGCAAAACCAAAAGAATGAAAAAATACAAGACAATGTGAAAAAATTCCATTGGAAAAATAACTGAACTGGAAAATAGATCCAGGAGAGATACTTTTAAAATGATTGTATTAACTGAAAGTCATGAACAAAAAAAATCAAAAACAACAAAACAAAAAACAAAAATAAAAACAAAAAACAAGAGAGCCTAGAAAAGATCTTTCAAGAAATTATCAAGGAAAACTGCTTTGAAATTCTAGAACCAGTGGGTAAAATAGACATGGAAAGAATCCAACAATCATTTTCTTAAAGAGATGAAAATGAAAATGAAAACTCCCAAGGATATTTTAGTCAAATTCCAGAGTTTTCAGTTCAAGGAGAAAGTTTTGGAAGCAACCAGAAAGAAATAATTCAAGTGCCATGGAGCCACAGACAGGATAACACAAGATTTAGCAGTTTCTACATTAAAAGATCTAAGGATTACAACCAAGAATCACCTACCCAGAAAACTAAGTCTAATTCTTCAGGGAGAAAAAAAGGATATTCAATGAGAGAGAGGACTTTCAAGAATTCTTGATGAAAAGACCAGTGCTGAAGATAAAATTTGACTTTCATATACATGGCTCAAGAGAAGCATAAAAAGGCAAATGGGAAAAGCAAATCATATGGCACCTAATAAGGTTAAACTGTTTACATTCTTACATGACAAAAATTATATTTGTAACTCCTAAGATCTTTCTCATCATCAGAGTAGTTAGAAGGAGTATATATGGACAGAGGGCACAGGTGTGATTTGAATATGAAGGGATCATATATTTAAAAAATAATCATTGATAGAGGAAAATACTTGGAGAAAGAGTAAGGGAGAAGTAGAATGGGGTAAATTATCTCAGATAAAAAGAGCAAGATAAAAGCTTTTACAATGGAGGGGAAGAAGGGGGAAATGAGGAGAAGTCAGTGAAGCTTACTCTCATCAGAATTGGCTCAAAGAAGGAATAACAAACACACTTCCTTAGAGATAGAAACCTATCTAACCCTACAGGAAAGTAAGAGAGGAAGAGAATGAGAGAAGAGGGGATAAGAGATGGAAGGGTAGAGTGAGGGAGGGAGTAGTCAGAGGTAAAACACTTTTAAGGAAGGATAGGGTGAAAAGAGAGAGAAAAGAGAATAAACAGAGGGAGTTAGGATGGAGGGAAACATAGCTAGCAATATTAAGTGAGAAAAAAAATTAAATCAAGTTTTTCTGATAAAGCTCTCATTTCTCAATCATATAGTCAGTTCTGTATTTATTTACAGTTAAATTTATAAAAATATAAACCAATCAGGGGTGTCTAAGTGGCGCAGTGAGTAAGAGCACTGGCCCTGGAGTCGGGAGGACCCAGGATCGGTTTTGGCCTCAGAAAATGAGCACCCACACATAAATAATGACTGGTCATGTAACCTTGAGCAAGTTTCTTAACTCCAATTGCTTTAAAAAATACAACCAATCACAAATTTATAAATGATCAAAATATATGATCAGTTTTGAGATGAAATAATCAAAGCTATGTATAGCCATATTAAAAAAAAAGTCTAACTCACTATTGATTGGAGAAATGCCAATTAACACAATTCTAAGTTACTATCTCATATTTATTGGATTAGCTAATAGGATAGCAAAGGTAAAAAGCAAATGTTGGAGGGCATGTGGGAAAAATGGGATATTAATGCAGTATTGATGGAACTAAATCAACCATTTTGTAGAACAGTTTGGAACTATGTGCAAATGGATATAAAACGCCACATACCCTTTGGCCTAGAAATACCACTGGTAGGTCTGTATCTCCAAAGAGATAAAAGATTTAAAAAAGAAAAGAAAAGGATCTATTTGTACAAGAATGTTTGTAGTAGCTTTTTTCTGGAGACAAAGAATTAGGACTAAAGGGAATGCCCATCAATTGGGGATTGACTGAAAAATTTGTGGTATGCGGCTATAATAGAATAGTCTTATACTATAAGATATGATGAGCATGATACTCTCAGATAAAACCTGGAAAGACTTGCATGTACTGATACAAATTTAAAAGTACTGGATACAAAAAAACAGTAAGAGTGTAAGATGATCAGCTGTGAATGACAGCTATTCTCAGCAAATGATCCAAGACAACCCTGAAGGACTTATGGTGAAAAATACCATCCATTCCCAGAGAAAGAAATGATAGTGTCTGAATACAGATTAGAGAATACATTTTTTTTACTGTATTTATTTTCCTTGAGGTTTCTTTTGTCTTTGTTTTCTTTTACAAAATGATTATTATGGATATGTTTTACATGATCACACATGTATAATCTATATCAAATTGCTTGCCTTCTCAATTGGGAGGAACATTTGTAACACAAAATTTAAATAATGAATGTCAAAATTTGTTGTTATATGTAACTGGAGAAATTAAAATACAAAATTTAAGAAAAACAAAATAACTGTAGATAATTGAAAAAAATCCCAGGTCTAGATTTTCAAGGGAAATAATTATCAAAGGGACAAATTAAGAAAGTAATAGTAATAACCATCACCAAACTTTATAAAGTAGTAGTCTTCAAATGTTTGAAGTAGTTTAAAAAACAGGAGAAGCTCAGTGGAACAGATTAGATAAGTAGGAAACAGAAACCATTTAAATGTACAACCAAGATTTTGACAATCCTAGTCACAAAAATTATAGCCAAGACTCAATCGTTGACAAGAAGTGCTAGAACTAGAGGGGAAAAAGTTTGTTAATAATGTTTTTTAACTCTTGTTTATTTTTAAAATTTTAATTATATTTTTATCTTGTTAAACATTTCCTGATTTTGATTTCCTTAATTAACATTTAAAAAAATGAGTTCCATATTCTTTCCCATTCTTCCACCCATTTAGAAGGCAATCAATATGATATTAATTATGCATATGAAATAATGAAAACACATTTCCATATTAGGTATGTTACAAAAACCATAAAAAATCCAAAAAAATAAAGTAAATCAAAGTATGCTTCAATTTGTACTCAGTTTATAAGTTCTTTTTCTGAAGGTATATAGCATTTTTCTTCATAGGCCCTTTGTAATTGTCTTGGATCATTCTCTTGATCAGCCTAACTAAAGTTTGTATAGTTAATAATCAATACAATACTGCTGTTACTTTGTACAATGTTCTCATGATTTTATTTACTTCACTTTGCATCAGTTCCTATAAGTCTTCACAGCCAGGATTTGGAGAAGAGGATGGAAAGTATTCCATGAATGGGGACAGCCAGTGAAAATGTTCATATTTGGGAGATGGAATGTCTTGTGTAAGTAACAGCAAGATGGCTAGTGTAATTACATGGTTAAGAACATGAAATATAAGCACATGGAATATAACACTAGAAAGATAAAAAAGAAGTCAGGTTGTTAAAACATTTAAAAGACAGAGGATTTTATATTTGATCCTGGAAGTAATAAGAAGGAACTGGAGTGAGTTGTTGCTCATCCTTCATTTTTTGAAGAAGGTCAATGACATCATAAGTGATGTTTTGACTTGTACATGAACTGGATTCAAATGAGGCAGAGTTGCACAAAGTTGTCAGTTTCAATCTCTCTTCCTAGGCCTGGATCTCAAGATATCCATCAAACTCAGATTTCCCAGTAGCAGGAGTTACCCACATGTACCATGATAACTTGGCTTTATTGAGTTATTCAGTATAATGTTCCTTATAGGTTTCAAGAGTCAAGCTGGAAACCTAATCCAGAACAAAGTCTGATCACTACCATCTTGCCATGAGTTTTGCAAACTTTTGAGCCGAGTTTTGTTCAAGGAAATAACACTATAGGCTTCTCCATGCTTGGAGTTCCAATAGAATGCTTTTTATCCAATCCTCCATTAGCTAAGTGCTGCATATGGAGAGGGAAGAGTTAAGGGTTCTTTCTGATTATTCAGCTTCAGTTTTCAGGTTGTACTTCAAATTGGATCTAAAAATCTGCTTCAAGGACAGAGATGCACAGATGCTGTCTGCTTCTCTTTCTTGCTCAGAATATAGCCTCAGGCCTGCAACTACCCCTATATATCGTCTGACATGGTAAGACTCCTAACAAAGCCTATGTACCAGTCCTCTCCTCAATCCACCCTTGATCTGTTACCCAGCTCTGGAGTACAAACAACCGAGTGGAAAGTTTGCACATATCCCTGCAAAAGAGAATCATACCCTTTCATGCTGGATCTGGAAACTTTGTTCTCTTTCCTTTGTGAGATGAACGACTATTTTTGCCTTTTTTTGATCCACAGACCAGTTCACTGTGCCAGGCACAATTCCAGGCACATAAAAAATACTTTATTATTGATTGGACTAGTGCATAATTATAAGATCCAGTTAGGCCCTATGCTCAATACTCACAGAACTCTGACTCATACTGATCTAGTTGGGGAAAAACTACTTCTTATGATTTTACCTTGGATTTTTTCCAATCATAAATCAGTCGGATGATCCTCTAGGAGTTCATGATGCTGTATTGCTCTGTGTGTGTGTGTGTGTGTGTGTGTGTGTGTGTGTGTGTGTGTATGTGGGCGGGGGAGGAGAATGGAGCAGGGCTGTACTACTTCCTCCAATTCTACCATACTGGATAGTCTTCTAAATATATATATACACACACACACACACATATATGTGTGTGTGTGTGTGTGTGTGTGTGAGTGTTAAGTTCATAATAAAATAATCTAAGAAATAAATGAATGAATGAATGAATGAGTGTCTAAATAAATAATGGATTAATCAATCAAAGCTGCTTGAGCTATGTAAAGGTTTTTGGCAAATTTCTTTCTAGAATAAACACGATCCCTCATACAAAGTATGTGATCCCTCATACAAACACTTATTCCCTCACATTTAAAGATTTTATGAATACCAGTTAGGACATGGTCTATCAAGGCGTCATCTCTTACTCTTGCCATATGATGTATTTATCCCCTTTTCTAGTCCTGATAATGTCTTTCACACTACTTCTTATGCTCAAATCATTGTTAGTAATGTGCTATAGCCTACTGATACCATACCTACCCCACATTTTTCATTGCCCCTTAGATTATCTGCAATTTTTCCACTTAGAATCTAGCCTTTTGTGATTCACTGACTTATCCTGGTATTAAATGATTGATGCTTTTTACAGTGAACATCCTGGAGTCATTTTGTGTTCTACACATATACATATAAACATGTTGTTTAAATGTGACTCACAGAAATATATTTCTGAAAACTGGTCCCCTCTCCCTTGTAGGGATACTGATTCCTGCCTGGAAGTTGTCAAGAGAAGGAGCCACAAAGCTGATCACACTGTTCTTCTCTGAAAGGTGGTAACATACTAAAATTATAAAACTATTTCCTCCCAATAATTTTGTTGGCCTAGGGAAACTTCTTTTTTTTTTTAATTTCAAAAGCACCAAAGCCACTAGCTTCCTAGGTTGTTTTCCCTTAGTGGGGAAAGGATACACCAGGCTCAACAGAATTGACTTCTTCCAAAAAGAGGACACAGTGGATAGTGCTAGTGAGTAATCCCATTTATCTAAGCAGAAAGCAGATGGAAATAAAAAAAGAAATCCACAAATTACAATATACCTGAATTCACCCTCAAACTTTTACTAGCAATGTTTTTCCAGGCATTTAAACTCTCTCAGACTCATTAATCTCATCCATAAAAGGGAATGATAATAACAGTAGTTTTTATCTTAAAGGAATTTGTGAAGATCAAATGAGAATATGCATACATACATAGATATCAATCACCATTTTTAACATGTGCATGGTAAATGTCTTGTTGTAAGTACATTTCTATATTTTGCTTTACTAAGACAAAGGCACTTTAAAACAGACATGTTTTGTTATTGCCTTTTATCTTTATATCATAGATACTTCTGGGGAATCCTTTCTTCTTCCCCCAGATTGTGTTCTGACTTGTAAGATCCTTGAGAAGAAACACTATTTAATTGTTGTCAATTTTTTCTCAGAACCAAGCACAGTTCTTGGCTCAAGGTATGTACTTAACACATGGTATTGATTGTTTAATTGATCAGTAGAGGGAAAGTGAAATAGATGATATTTGAACCTGCATCTTTGGACTCCAAATCTGGTGTTCCTTCCCTTGAAACATATGTGGACAGGGCCAACTGTAATTTTATAGAAAAATTAAACATGCAAGAATAAAATTTATTTTTGAAATCCAATATTGGCTGGACAATAGGTCTACAAAAGGAATGCTTTCCTTTATTTTTGTTTCCCTTATGAGTAAGAATTGTCCTGATCTTGATGCACATTTCTTATAAATCTTGCTACCCTGCCCCATCCTTTCACATTTTTTGGTTTTATAGATTCTAGAATACTTCTCAGAAAGAAATGGATCTGGTTAGTTTCAAATGTGAAGTCATAACTTCCAGTCAAATTTATGAGCTACTTATCTTAGAATTGGTCCTGGCACAGAATTTAGGTATAGGTTACCATTAAAATGTTTTACAAGAAGTTGGCAGAATGAAGCAAGCTTAAATGTGGGTGTAGTCCTAGGTAGAGGTGAAAAGAAAACCCCTCAACTTCTGGCAACTGCCCTGGAACAAGCACTTTGTCTTTGGCATGTATATACAAACTTTATTCAGATGGAAAACAAAACAAAACAGAAAAATTATCTTTAATATAAATGGGGTACCTGTAGTTTGTTTGAATAAAAACAAAGAATGGTCACTTCCTTCACATATGGAATTTTTGTAGCAAAATTTTTGTCAGATAATTAATCATGATCTAACTGGATTCTACAGTCTCTCTTTACTTCCTTAGTTGAAACTGTTCCATTGTTTATCCTAGAAAAATAGAAAGGTTTGGATATGAGTGTCCATTTAACAAAGATTCTCAGTAGGGATTGAGTTCATTCATCTACAGTGATAGAAGGAGCTGTGGGAGAAATACACAAGCTGCTACCTTCAGCTCCACTGGCTGCTACCACAGCTCACCTGGCAAATGGGATCCATAGGAATGGTACCAGTGCCAGGCCCTAGTCCCCACTTCTGTCATTTCCCTGTGAATTGATTTATTATTTGGCACATGCCAATGCCCATTCTTTTTAATGAGGTGTGTCAATGACTTTGGGGGCAGATGGGTACCTCATACTTGGCTCACAGTCAAGTTTGGAAGGAAAGGGTCTCAAGCCTAGCAAAGCTAATGGAATTCTCAGGAAACCAGTGCTAACTTAGACGAAGGCATATTATTTCCCTGAAAGTAAAGAGAAACCACTGAATATTTTCCATTCCAGAAACTCCAGTATGAAGCATTCTTTTCTCTTCAAAGACAATTTTACATTCATTTATTGTCACTGAATGGAAGGGAATCATGATATAAAATGTAAATTGAGGCAGGGAAAGAGTATTCAAAAAAATTTTTTTTGGTCTGCTTTCAAGGTAGCACCTGTTTTTCCATGACTGATTTGAGTGTTTTGGAGCTAATAGAGGTAAATAAATTCTTTCATTTAATATAGATTAAATGAACTGGGTCATTTGCTGAAGTTGAAAAGAGGTCATTGCTGTAAACATAAAGATAGCATAGGAGCAAAGAGGTTTGATTTAAAAGAAAATCATCATTTCAAAATCAGCCTTCAAATAAATTCAAAGATTTGCCACTGAAAATGACTATACTTTAAGGATAATGCCAAACATTAAAACCAAATAACTCAGTAACTTTCACTCACTCCATGCACATTGCATCCTCCATCTGAAGCTGGAAGGAACCTTATAAGCCACCTAGTCAATTTCCTTCACTTTATACATAAACAAATTGAGGTTCACAGGGTTTAAATGACTTATCCAAAGTCTCATAGCTAGAAAATGAAATAGATGATGTTTTAACCAGCATCTCTGAACTCCAAATCCTGTGCTCTTTCTATTGAAACCTGTGTCCTCTACAAATTCTTTTTTTAAGGTTGTAAATAGCATTATTTTTTTTGTAATTTCTAAAATTTGTAATCAGCACAAAATACAATAAGAAAAAAGAAAGAAACTTAAGTACTAAAATTTAAATACAAAAGAGGAAAAGAAAAAAAACGTTGTCATGTGCACAGCAGAACATAAGAGAGGATTCAAAATATAAAGCAACAAATTTCCATTTCAAGGAAACCTATATAATAAATACTACACAATGTGTTCAGAGTTGTCCATCTTTACTTCCTTCTAGGTTTTATTTTGTTCTTTGCTGTACCCTTTTTAATTTGTTCTTTTTCCTTCTTCTTCTTGCCCTCCCCACAAAAACTACAACTACATGCAGATACACACAGATATATACACATACATATATGCATATATATGTATACACATAAATACAAACATACACATAGGCATGCATATACTTACATATGCATGCATATGTATATATGTATATATATAATCATAAGTTAGGTACATATATGCATTCATATTCATCTACATAAGACTGTAGTATACTTTTTGTGTTCTGTTTTTCTGAAGTTGGATAACATTTTCCTTCATAACTCAAAGTCTTTCCATATTTTTCTAAATCTACCAACTCATTTTTTTTACCAATGCTTAATAGGAGTATTACAAATGATTTGAAGTAATTTCTTTTGGTGATAGCCAACCCAGTGACTGTGAAAAAACAACAAAACTACTTCAAGGAAATGAAAATATATTTCCCAGCTAACAGACATGGGTAGAGTTCAGAGCCATTTAACAAAGAAAGGAAATGAATACTTATTTAGCATCCACTAGGTGCCATGCACCATGCTAAGCACATTATAAATATTACCTCATTTTATCCTTCCAAAAATATTAGTAGATCAGTGCTATTGTCATTCTCACTTTATAGTTGAGGAAACTGAAGCAAAAAGAGGTTAAACAACCTACCCATGGGTGCACAGCTAAAAAATATCTAAGATTAGATTTGAACTCAAGTTATTCTGACTCCAGGCCCAGGATTATATTGTAGTGTCTATGGTTAATTATTTAAAAATATAATGGCTTCTTTCAATCTGAAGTTCCTTACTCAGTGATTGATGTAGGGTAAGCTGAAGGCTTTTGAAATTTCCTACATTAATATTGATATGTGTGCATTTAAGCATTTTATACATAGCAATAGGGACAGAAACTATAATTTCCTTCATATGGAAAACTACCAGTTGCATAAAACTCTGTTAACAATGCAGGTCAGCACCTTCTTTACAACGCTGCAGAATGCACTGATGGGTCAAATATGAACACGTAGCACATGCCAGGTATTAGACTTGAACCTACAGCTACTGGGCCCAGAGGTCAGCTATCTACTAACTCTATCAGGCCTGGCTTTATTTCTGGTTATGTAGAAACACAAAAAGTTCTAGAGCTTTTTTCCCCGACTCGTTGATAGTCATTAGTCATGTTTTTGAAAGTTATATTAGGATGGCAGAGTAGAAACAGCACATCCAAGGCACTCTCCCCCCAGATCACCTCCAAACCAAGTAAAAGTGGAATGTGAACAACTTCTGGAGCACCAGCACCCACAGAACAACACAGAGAAGCTAACCACCCGCTGAGGACAGCCCAGCAGTCCTGCAGCAAGGGCCATTACAGCACTCTGGGAGCCAACAGCCCAGTGCATGGAGAGCAGAGCCCAAGTGTGCATGAGCCATGGTTTTAGTCCCAGGGCGGCCGGGCCAGCAGCTGGCTGGTGGGAACCCCAGAACACCAGCAGCTGTGGTGATTCCAGAATTATCAACACAGACATGCCTAGGACAAAGTGAGAGGTTAGTGCCCTATGAACCAGTATTGGGACCAGTATTTGGGGAATGTGCCAGCTTCCTCCCCTAGGGGCTAGAAGCTGCTGAGGAGGCATGCCATTTTGGAGTTTTCAGTGGCAGCTCCAGCTCCTGGCCTGCGAACTGTAGGGAGATCCAGCGATCAGTCTTGGGGGGGGGTAATTGCTCTTGCTTTAACCTTCCTGGATTTGGATTGTGGTCTGGGGTGGAGGTCGTGGGGTGGGTATCCAGCTTGCCAGAAACGGAAGTTGTGAAGACCCCAACTTCGGAATGGAAGCTCCCCTGGCTGGTGGCAGCGTCATACTGTGGCAACAAGCCCAAAAGTCAAGTAATTAAGTGACAACATTTGAAGGCAAAGGAAACAAAATAAACAGAAAAATGCAAAATTAGACTCCTATTTGGGGGCAAAGAGGATGGAATCACAGAACAGGAAGAGGACTGCAAGGTCAGAAATCCTGCTTCAAAAGCCCCAAAGGAAAATATGAGTGGGTTACAGGCCATAGAGGATCTTGAGAAGGACTTTAAAAACCAAATAAGAGAAGTGGAGGAAAAATTGGGAAGAGGAATGAGAAGGATGCAGGAAAAGTAAGAAATGAGGGTTAACAGCCTGACTGAGGAAAACAACACCTTAAAAATAGACTAACTCAGGGGCAGCTAGGTGGTGCAGTGAATAGAGCGCCGGCCCTGGAATCAGAAGGACCTAAGTTCGGAGCCGGCCTCCGACACCTTAAGCCGCACAAACAAAAACCTAGCCGTGTAACCTTGGGCAAGTTACTTAACCCCAATTGCCCTAAAGGGGCAGCTAGGTGGCGCAGTGAGTAAGAGTGCCGGCCTCGGAGTTTGGATGACCCAAGATCAGATCCGGCCTCAGAAAATGAGCACCCACGCATAAATCAAATTACTAGCCGTGTAACCTTGAGCAAGTTACTTAACCCCAATTACTTTAAAAAAAAAATAGACTAACTCAAATGGCAAAGGTGGCCCAAAAGTGCAATGAGGAGAAGAATGTGTTAAAAAAATGAATTTGCCATATGGAAAAATAATCTGAAAAGCTCACTGAGGAGATTCATTCCTTCAGAGTTAGACTGGAGCAAATGGAAGCTAATGACCTTATGCGAAATCAAGATGCTGTTAAGCAGATCCAAACAAATGAAAGAATAGAAGGCAATGTGAAATATCTCATGGGAAAAACCACTGACCTGGAAAATAGATACAGGAGAGATAATTTAAAAATTATTGGACTACCTGAAAGCCATGATCAAAGAAAGAACCTAGGAATCACCCTTCAAGAAATTCTCAAGGAAAATTGTCCTGTTGTGTTAGAACCAGAGGGCAAAATAGAGGTTGAAAGAATCCACAGATCACTTCCTGAAAAAGATCCCAAAAAGAAAACTCCCAGGAATATGATAGCCAGGTTCCAGCATTACCAGATCAAGGAGAAAATACTACAAGCAGCCAGGAAGAAATAATTTCAATATTGTGGAAACACAATCAGAATAGCACAGGACCTGGCAGCTTCTACACTGAGGGATTGAAGGGCATAGAATATGATATTCCAGTGGGCAAAAGAGCTGGGACTGAACCCAAGGGTCAACTACCCAGTAAAACTGAGTATTTTGTTTCAGGGGAAAACATGGTCATTCAGTGGAATAGAGGACTTTCAAGCATTCTTGAGGAAAAAACCAGAGTTGAATAGAAAATTTGACATCCAGACACAAGAAGCAAGAGATGCCTGAGAAGATAATCAGGGAAAAGAAATCAAAGTTGACCTATTTATATTCCTACATGGAATAACAATAACTGTGACTGATGAAACTTTTCTCAGTATGAAAATAATGGAAGAAGGGTGTATGGTCATATGAATACATATGTGAATATGTGTATATATGTTTACAGTTATATATGGATTGAGGGCATAGGTTGAATTTGTTTGAAGGGCTGATACTTAAGGGGTGAAATTATGAGGTGAGAGAGGGAAGTGGCAAGAGGAGACAGGGAGAGACAGGATTGGGTAAACTATCTCATGTAGAAGAAGCAAGGGGAAGTGGCTGCAGGGGAGGGGAAGAATAGGAAGGCAAAAAGGCGAAACCACATTCTCATCGAATTTGGTTCAGGGAGAGAATGACATACAAAATAAATGGGATATCTCAATCTGCAGCAGAATAGGGGGGAGGGGGATGAGAGGGGGGATGATGGATGAGAGGGCATTCTTGGTGGGAGGGGAAGTTGGAAGTACCCACTATAGAAGAGGGACAGGATCAAGTAGGGAATGGACCAGGTGGGGGGTGTTATGGGTGGGAGGGAATTATAAGCAGCCTTGTACAATATATCTTCTATGGTAATGTTTTGCATACCTAAACATGTACAACATATACTGAATTACTTATCTTCCCAGAGGGAATGGGTGACAAGGGAGGAAGGGAATGGATCTTAAATTCTAGGTCTTAAAATTAAATGTTTCAAATATATATATATATATATATAAATACTATTATTAATACTCTTTTGCATGTAATTGGGAGATAAGATTTGCAGGCATTGGGGCACAGAGATTCACCTTGCCCTAATGGAAAAGTCAAAGGGGGTATGGCAGAAGATATGGGAGAGTGCAGATTGGAGGAAGTGATATCTTCTGGGACTGCCATTCTGGGATATTGGGTAGGGGAAAAATGGGGAAAAAATTGTAACTCAAAATCTGGCGGAAATGAATGATGAAAACCAGAAGTTAATAAAGCATTTGTTTAATAAAAAAGAAAGTCATATTAACAGAATACCCCAAATTTCATATCCTATGAATGAGCTAAACTGCAGAACACAAATAAAATGGAAAATAAAACTTGAAATGTGTTAAATGAGGGAAAAAATCAATTACAGGAATAGAAATCTTGCTTTATTTTTTATTTGTTTCTTTGCTTGTGTGTTTGTTTTTTCCTGATGCTAAATCACAGAGCCTTGAATTTTATATGGCATATTGGGAGAAACATTCACAGTTGAATTAAAACGAATAGATTCTATGCATTTGATAACTTTTCAGAGAATGGTGTGATGGTAAATATACTAAAATTTAGGGTACCAAAAGAGAGTTATATTTGTCATTATATCTATTTGGAGTTAATCTTGGCATACCATTGAAGTATTTATAGTAATTTCTGCCAGATTGGTTTCGATTTTTCCCAGAAGTTTTTGCCAAATAGTGAGGCTTTACTCCAGTAAAGTTTATCAAACATGAGACTATTAATTTCATTTTTCTATATATGTTCTTCCTGATCTATTAATGATCTCCTCTCTCTCTCTCTCTCTCTCTCTCTCTCTCTCTCTCTCTCTCTCTCTCTCTCTCTCTCTCTCTCTCTCTTTCTCCAGTACCAAATCATTTTGATCATTACTGATTAATTGGAATCTGGTATTGCTAGATGCCCTTTCTTCCAACATTTTTCCTTCATTTCTCTTCAGTTCTTGAGCTTTCATTCCTCTAGGTGAATTTAATCACTGTTTTTCTTCCCTTTCTATACAGCAAACATGTGTAAATTTATTTGGTGTGGCATTGAATAAGCAAATATATTTAGGCAATATTGCTATTTTTTTATATTGATTTGGCCTACCTATGAGCAATTAATGTTTCCTCAATTATTTATAATTCAGTCATTTCCGAACTTATTTGTCCTACTGCTGCTTTTAAAAAAGTACTCCATGACACCCTGGAAATCTATATTTTTTAATCCTTTAACATTTTTAAAAATCTGAATTATTCTAAAACTATATATATATATAAACATATATACATATATACATATGCATATATGTACATAAATACATATAGATATATAGATATGTAAAATGTAAAGATAGTTCTAAACATTCACTTTTTCTAAGATTTTGAGTTCCAAAATTTTCTTCCTCCCTCCCTAATCTCTCCTTTCCCCAAGACAGTAAGCAATCTGATAAAGGTTTTACATGTTTAATCACATTAAGCTTATTTCCACTTTAGTCATGTTGTGAGAGAGGAACCAGAACATAAAGACAACACAGAGATAAAAGAGAGAAAATTGTATAGGTCAATCTGCAGTCAGATGACAAAGTTCTTTCTCTGCATGTGCATAAAATTTTCCATCATGAGTACTAAAATTTTCTTAGGTTGTTTTATCATTGAGAGGAGTTAAGGCAATCAGAGTTGACAATCACACAATGTTGCTGTTACTGGGTCCAATGTTCTTCTGGTTCTGCTTCCTTCACTTACCATCAGTTCATGTAAATTTTTTCCAGGTTTCTCTGAAATCTGCCTGATCATCATTTCTTATAAAATAATAGTATTCCATTACATTTATATACCACAACTTGCTCCGTCATTTCCCTGGGCATTCCCTCAATTTCCAATTTTTGAGCACAATGAAAAAAGCTGGTATAAAGATTTTTTTGTAATGTGAGTCCTTTCCTCTTTTTAACAATCTCTTTGGGATACAGTTCTAGTAGTGGTATTGCTGGATCAAAGGGTATGCACAGTTTTATAGCCCTTAAATTGATCTCCAGAATGTCTGGATCAGTTCACAACTCTATCAACAATGCATGAATATTTCAATTTTCCCGTATCTTCGCCAACATTTACTATTTTCCTTTCCTATCATATAAGCCAATCTTATATGTATAAGGTGGTACTTTATAGGGGTTTTTTGAATTTGCATTTCTATAATCAAGACTGATTTAGAGCATTTTTAAAATGACTTTAATAGCTTTAATTTTTTTTTTCTCTCTGAAAAATACCTGTGAGGTTTTATGACAGAAACTGGATTCTTTGGGTGTATCAAATAGTAGGTTAATATACTGACTTACTACTATATCTAATAAAATACTTTTGATGATTGATGCTTTATAATATAGTTTTAGATCTGGTGTAACTACAACATCTTCCTTTGTATTTTCTCAATAATACCCTTGATATTCTTGAAATTTTGGTCTTCCAGATGAACTTTGTTATTATTTTTTCTAGCTCTATAAAATATATTTTGGGAGTTTGATTGGCATGGTACTGAATAAGTAAATTAATTTAGGTAGAATTCTTTTGGTCTCTATCCTATTTCCCCCAAGTTTATATGTTTCTCTCATCTTTAACCTTGTCCCTCCTCACCAGTGGTTTTCTTCTGGACATTGCCTCCTTATACTGTGCTCCCTTCTATCACCCTCCCCTTTTCATTCTCCTATCCCCTTGTAATCCTGCCCTTTCTGTCAGTACCCTTAAAATGTCTTTTTTACCCTCTGGGTCTAGGATATCAGGGAAATTTTCCTTGATAATTTTTGAAAGATTGTGTGCAGGCTCTTTTATTGATCATGACCTTCAGGTAGACCAATAATCCTTAAATTATCTCTTCTGGATCTATTTTCTAGTTTAGTTGTTTTTCCAGCGAATTATTTTACATTTTGTTTTTCTTTTCATTCTTTTGACGTTGTTTGAATAATTTTTGATGTCTCATAGAGTCATTAAAATCCCTATGTGCAATTCTAAATTTTATGGTATTATTTTCTTCAGTTAGTTTTTTGTACCTTTTCTATTTATCCAGTTCTTTTTATAAGTTGTCCTTTAAGTCAGTTTTTCCACTTTCTTTTCTGAGCTGTTGACTCTTTTTTTAATAATTCTTTTGCATACCTCTCATTTCTTTTCCCAAATTTCCTTCTGTCCCTCTTGATTTTTAAAATCCTTTTTTACGCTTTTGGAATAGGACAGTTTGGGATTGAGGACAATTCATGTTACCTTTTGAGACTTCACATATAGGCATTTTGACATTGTCCTCTTCAGAGTTTTTGTTTTGATCTTCTCTTGCCATAGTAGATTTCCAAGGATGGGGACCTCACGTGTTTCTTAATTATTTTTCAGCCTATTTTATTATTTTTATACTTGACCACTAATTTGGGGTGGGGTGAGGGGGGCTCTGTCCCAATATTCCATGCTGCAGGTCAATTCACTATTCACTGTCTTTTTGCATCATTGCCTCAGATCCTTGTAGCTTGCCACTTCACTGGGGTTGCCCTGCTGTAGCAGCAATTACCCTGGGATACCAGGATGGCTGGCATCACAGTTTCTTTGATCTGCTTTTTCAAAAGAAAGAAACTCAAAAATGGTTGACAATTCTACTTTAATCAAACATATATCAGTTACCTAGCTCAGGGGGAAAAGTCAACACTCTGCAATTCAGAGAAAATACAAATAGAAGTTGCAAGGAGACAAAAATAGACCCAGATGGGGCAGAGTCAAGATGGCGGAGTAGAAACAGCATTTCCACAGCACCCCAGCCCACACACCTTCTAATATATATATATATATATATATATATATATATATATATACTCTGAACAAACTCTGGAGCTATAGAACCCACAAAATGACACAGAGAGAAGCTAACCTCCCACTGAGGACAGCCCTGCAGCCTGACAGGGAGCAGCCAGCAGCACTCTGGGAGCCAAGCCCAGGCCCATGTGAGTCGGAGGTTTTAGCCTCAGAGAGTCAGGACCAGCAGCCTGCAGGAGGAACTCCAGAACACCAGCAGCTGTGGCATTTCCAGAATTACCAAATTCCCAACACATAGAAGCCAAGGATAAAGTAAGAGTTCAGTGCCTTGTGGAATTTGGGACCAGTACTTGGGAATGTGTTGGCCTCTTTCACTGGGGGTGAGAAGCCACTAAGACACTTAAGCAAAGGCTCAGTCACATGGCAGCTTAAGTTCTGGCCTGTGGACTGTGGCGGAATTAGGTGATCAGTCTGGTGGGGTAATAGATTTTGCTTTAACCTGCTTGGATCTGTATTGTGGTATGGAGTGGAGGTCTTGGGGTGTGATACCAGCTTGCCATAGTGTGTGGAGACTTCAGAGAAGGCACCCAACTAATATCTCTGGCAGCTGAGAAAACCCCAGCATTTTGGCCTGAAGCTCCACAGGCTGGTGGCAGAGTCCTACTGTGGTAACAAACCCAAAAGTCAAGTAATTGAGTGGCAACATGCCTAGGCAAAGGAAACAAAACAAATGGAAAAATTCAACAATTGACTCCTATTTTGGGGGCAAAGAGGATCTAAGCATGGAACAGGAGGAGGACTAGGAGTTGAGAACTCCTGCAGCAAAAGCCCCAAATGAAAATATGAGCTGGTTGCAGGCCATAGAGGACATGAAGAACCAGATAAGAGAAGTAGAAGAAAAATTGGGAAGAGAAATGATAAAGATGTAAGAAAAGTATGAAATGAGAGTCAACTGCCTGTCTGAGGAAAAGAACACCTTAAAAAATGGACTAAATCAAATGGCAAAAGAGGCTCAAAAAGGCAATGAGGAGAAGAATGTCTTAAAAAGCAGAATTTGCCAGATGGACAAACAATCTCAAAAGCTCACCGAGGAAAATCATTCCTTCAGAATTAGAATGAAGCAAATGATGGCTAGTGACTTTATGAGAAATCAAGATGCTGTTAAGATCCAAGCAAATGAAAGAATAGAAGGCAATGTGAAATATCTCATGGGAAAAACCACTGACATGGAAAATAGATCCAGGAGAGATAATTTAAAAAAATTATTGGACTACCTGAAAGCCATGATCAAAGAAAGAACCTAGAAATCATCCTTCAAGAAATTCTCAAGGAAAATTGCCCTGATGTGTGAGAACCAGAAGACAAAATAGAGGTTGAAAGAATCCACCGATCTCCTCCTGAAAAAGATCCCCAAAGAAAATTCCTAGGAATATTATAGCCAGTTCCAGAATTCCCAGATAAAGTAGAGAATATAACAAGCAGCCAGGAAGGAACAATTTCAATATTGTGATAACACAATCAGGATAGTGCAGGATCTGGCACCTTCTACACTGAGGGATCAAAGGGCTTGGAATATGATATTCCAGAGGGCAAAGGAGCTGTGATTAAAACCCAAAATCACCTACCCAGCAAAACTGAGTATCATATTTCCGACGAAAATAGGATCATTCTGTGGAATAGAGGACTTTCAAGCATTCTTGAAGGGAAAAAACAGTTAAATAGAAAATTTGACATACAGACACAAGAAGCAAGACATGCTTGAGAAGGTAAAGAGGGAAAAGAAATCATAAGGACCTTATCAAAGTTGAACTCTTTACATTCCTCCATGGAAAAATGATAATTGTAAGTGATGAAACGTTGATCATTATGAAGATAGTTGAAGAAGGGTATATGGGCTTGTGAATTCATATGTGAATGTGTGTATATTTGTTTACAGGTATACATAGTTATAGGGCACAGGTCGTATTTAATGGGAAGGGATAATACTTAAAAGGTGAAATTAAGAGGTGAGAGAGGAATATAATGAGAAGAGATGGAGAGAGACAGAATGGGGTAAACAATCTCATATACAAGAGTCATGGTAAAATAGTTATAAGGGAGGGGAAGAACAGAAAGGCAAAAAGAAAAAAAAAGACCTTATTCTGACTGAATTTGGTTCATGGAGAGAATGACATGCATTATAATTAGGATATGTTACCCTACGGGGGAGAACAGGGGAAGGGGATGAGAGGGGGGATGATGGAAGGGAATGGGGGAGGGAAGTTAGAAGCACCCATTTCTGAAAAGGGACAGGATGAAAGTAGGGAATAGACCAAGTGGGAGCTGGTACAGCAGGGAGGGAAATGTAGTCAGTCTTTTACAATATATCTAGTATGATAATGTTTTGCATAGCGAGAGATATACAACATATATTGGGTTGCTTATTTTCCCAGTAAGGGTGTGTGACAAGGGAGGAAGGGAATGAATCTGAAATTCAAAGTTTTAAAATCAAATGTTTAAAAATATATAAATACGGGGCGGCTAGGTGGCACAGTGAGTAGAGTGTTGGCCCTGGAGTCAGAAGGACCTGAGTTCAGATCCGACCTCAGACACAACGCACACAGAGACAAAAACCTAGCAGTGTGTCCTTGGGCAAGTTACTTATCCCTATTTGCCCTACAAAAACCAATATATATATATATATATATATATATATATATATATATATATATATATATATATATATATATATATATATATATGTATGTATATATATATATATATACATATAATATGTTATATATCAAAATTCCAACCCTTGAGTATCCTCCCTTCCCAACAAATTCAACCTATGCCCTCTATCCATATATAACTGTAAACATATATACACACATTCACATATGTATTCATATGACCATACACACTTCTTCCATTATTTTCATACTGAGAAAGATTTCATCAGTCACAGTTATTGTTTTTCCATATAGGAATATATATAGATCAACTTTGATATGTTCCTTTTGATTTCTTATCCCTGATTACCTTCTCAGGCATCTCTTCTTGTGTCTGGATGTCAAATTTTCTATTCAACTCTGGTTTTTTTCCTCAAGAATGCTTGAAAGTCCTCTATTCCACTGAATGACCATATTTTCCCCTGAACCAAGATACTCAGTGTTGCTGGGTAGGTGATCTTGGGTTCAGTCCCAGCTCTTTTGCCCTCTGGAATATCATATTCCATTCCCTTCAATCCCTCTGTGTAGAAGCTGCCAGGTCCTGTGCTATTCTGATTGTGTTTCCACAATATTGAAATTGTTTCTTCCTGGCTACTTGTAGTATTTTCTCCTTGATCTGGGGATTCTGGAACCTGGCTATCATATTCCTGAGAGTTTTCTTTTTAGGATCTTTTTCAGGAGGTGATCGGTGGATTCTTTCAACCTCTATTTTGGCCTCTGGGTCTAAAACATCAGGGCAATTTTCCTTAAGAATTTCTTGAAGGTGATTTCTAGGTTCTTTCTTTGATCATGGCTTTCAGGTAGTCCAATAATTTTTAAATTGTCTCCCCTGGATCTATTTTCCAGGTCAGTTGTTTTTCCCATGAGATATTTCACATTGCCTTCTAACCTTTCATTTGTTTGGATCTGCTTAACGGCATCTTGATTTCTCATAAAGTCATTGGCTTCCATTTGCTCCACTCTAACTCTGAAGGAATGAATCTCCTCAGTGAGCTTTTGGGATCCTTTTTCTATCTGGCAAATTTGACTTTTTAAGGCATTCTTCTCCTCATTGCCCTGTTGGGCCTCCTTTGCCATTTGAGTTAGTCTATTTTTAAGGTGTTGTTTTCCTCAGTCAGGCTGTTGACCCTCATTTCATACTTTTCCTGCATCCTTCTCATTTCTCTTCCCAATTTTCCCTCCACTTCTCTTATTTGATTCTTAAAGTCCTTCTTAAGGTCCTCTATGGCCTGTAACCCGCTCATATTTTCCTTTGGGGCTTTTGGAGGAGGATTTCTGACCTCACTGGCCATGTCCTGTTCTATGCTTCGATCTTGTTTGACCCCAAAATAGGAGTCCAAGGTTGCATTTTTCTGTTTATTTTGTTTCCTTTGCCTTGACATGTTGCCACTTAATTACTTGACTTTTGGGCTTGTTGCCACAGTAGGATTCTGCCACCAGACAGGAGAGCTTTCATTCCAAAAGTTGGGGTCTTCAAAGCTTTCTGCTAAGCTGGATACCCACCCCAGAACTACCCCCCAGATCACAATCCAGATCCAGGGAGGTTAAAGCAAGAGCGATTACCCCCCAAGACTGATCACTGCATCTCCCTACAATTCACAGGCCAGGAAATGGAGCTGCCACTGAAAACTACAAAATGGCGTGTCTCCTCAGTGGCTTCTAGCCCCCAGGGGAGGAAATACCCCAAATACTGGTCCCAAAGTCCAGAGGGCACTAATCTCTCACTTTGTCCTAGGCATATCTGAGTTGATAATTCTGGAATTGACACAGCTGCTGGTGTTCTGGGGTCCCACCAGCTGGCTTCTGGCCGCCCTGGGGCTTAAACCGCGGCTCACACGCACCTGGGCTTGGCTCTCTGGGCGCTGCCAGCTCCCAGAACATTGCGCTGGTCCTTCTTGCAGGGCTGCTGGGCTGTCCTCAGTGGGAGGTTAGCTTTGCTGTGTTGTTCTGTGGGTTTTGGGGCTCCAGAAGTTGTTCAGAGTCCCCTTTTACATAATTTGGAAGTGATCTGGGCGGGGAGAGTGCCTTGGACACACTGTTTCTACTCTGCCATCTTTGCTCTGCCCAGAAGCACCTTTACTTTGCATTTTTAACCCTAAACGTATGTGTCCAAAACAGTTACTGGATACATAGGGACTTCTAGGTATATAGGGGGTATAATCAGTGGTCAAAAATAGAGTTACTTCTGTTAAATAGGACCAGCTATATGAAAATACTCATGATTATATTATTTTATGTTATGTTATGTGGTTATTACATTATAGTATTCTATACTATACCATGCCATTTGATATCTATCATATCATATTACGTATTACTAAGTACTATAAATTTTATCACATTGTATCATACAATATTATGCCATGTTATGTCATATCATATATAATACTATAAATCATATCATGTTATATCCCTGGTTGGTAGAGATAATTCCAAGAGGAAAAAGGAGCAAGAAAGGTAGGAGGAAAAGGAATAAAGGCTGGAAGGAAAAAAGGAAGGAAAGGAGGAAGGAAGGGAGGAAGGAAGGAGAGAATAACGGAGGGAGAGAGACACACACAGAGAGACAGAGTGATACAGAGAGAGAGGAAGAAAGAACGGAAGGAAGGGAGGAAGGAAGGAAGGAAGATAAAAGTTCAGATAGGCTACTATCAAGATATTACTATCAATAATCTAGATGAATAAAATAAATTACATGGAATTGTAGAATTAAAGATTATTGCATAGACTCTATAGAATAATTTATGATCCAAAAATCATTTTTCTAAGGAAAAATCTAATTATCTTGAAATTACATAATTTGACATCTTCTTAATTGATATATGGCAATTTAGAAGTATCTCCCATAATATTGCAATTTAAAGCACATAATTGTGTTGATTTGGAATACAAAACTTTGTTAATTTATACACACAAACATATAGTTATATTCATATTTATTGATTTCAGTGTTTCTCTTGCCAAATCTCCTGCTAATTGACATAACTATAGGATCAAATACAAGTGGCAGCCATGTTAGGGATGTGGTGAATAAGAACAAATCTCTGGTTCAAAACAAAAAAGAAAGACTGATCAATAAAAGTATGACTCAATATTTAGTAATATCATGGGATTCTAGATTTATGAAGTCTAATTAATTAGAGGTTGTCTATTCATACCCCTCCTTTTATAGATGACAAACTGAATCTCACAGAGCTTAAGTAACTTGCTGAAGGTCACACAGTTATCAAACTAGGAGACCCAGAATTCAAACCCAGGTCAATTACACATCAAATCTAGTACATTTTCTACTATACAGTAGTCACTTTACAGCTGAATTTTCACAAATATCACCCATACACACACTCACACACAATATCCAGGGATCTAAATACAAAATTCAGTTGACTTACTAGATGTCACTCACCTTTATAAACCCTTCAGTTCAGGCAAATTGTACTTGCTCTTCTTGACATGAAAGAGTCCATCTCCCCTCTCCCAAAGGAGATGTAACTAAAAGATAACCTCCATGTCTAAGTGTAGTCTTCTTGAGGAGAGTATAGAGAAAAAACAAACTTACAAAAAATAAAACAAAACAAAAAAAACACCTAACACTTCAAGTTAAATTTTTCATTTTTTCCTATTAAAGTATTTTAGTTGGTGATAAATGTCATAATCTGTCAAAAAGCATTATTACCTATTTTGTTTTATAAAATGGCCTATTATTCTTTTCCACCTAATGGATTTTTGATTCCAAAAGCAGCAGAGTGCTAAAATTTGACCTTATTGATCAGAGGTTGCATTAATCTTGCAAAATAAGCATTAGATCTTAGAGAACCTCATTTGAATCAAGCATAAAGAACGAGCTCACATTCTCTGGCATTCCTGCAACAATATTTCATTCTTTCAGTATGGGCACTTTAGAAAACAGTAAAGGCCAAACATTACCTCTTTGTCATTGTGATTAGATGTCTAAGTGCTGATGACAATTACCTCATAAAAATCATTTCAGGATGCAGGCTAGTAAAAAGGAGGCCAAGGGTTTACACCAAGGAGAGTAGAAAATGGTGAAACTTATTAGATCCAGTGTTTTGTGTGTTGCTGAGAGTAGAGAAAACTGTAGAAAATAGTTACTTTAACTGTCTTGGATGGAGTAGAACCCAGATATTCCTTAAAGATTATTGTGGAAAAAATAAAGAGAGGAAATAAGATATAGTGGAGAGAGAGACAGCCTCAAAACTAGTAAGACCTGCAGTCATGCTCTCTTTCTGAAACATATTTGCAGTATGACCCTGGACAAGCCTCTTAACTACTGAGTTGTCTAGACAATTCTTCCAGACTATAATTTTCAGAGGATGTGCTGGCTTAGATTTGTTGAGAAGTTCCTCACTTGGGTGTTCTCTATTGCTCTGAAACTATAGATACAGTACTTATCCTTATAGGTCAAATATGAAACTATTATGCATTTATACATATATACATGGATAACTAGGTCATGTAGTGGATAGCTTGCCAGGCCTGGTGTCAGGAAGATCTGTGTACAAATCTGACCTCAGATACTTATTAGTTGTGTGACCCTGGGCAATCACTTAACCAGGTTTACTTCAGTTTTCTTATGTATAAAATAGTTTGGAGAAAGAAACAGCAAACCACCTTAGTGTTCTTGTCAAGAAAATACTAAATGGAGTCATAAATAGTTGGACACAGCTGAAAACTACTTACTAGCAAATATGTATGCATATATTTGGTATTTTATTGCAATGTATTATGTATCATTAATACTAACTTAGAATAATTAATTAAAGTGTTTGGGAAAAAATAATTTTATTGTAGTTTGATTCCATATCATACTTTTATTACTACACTTAACAAATTATTATTATCATATTACATTATCTTTATAAAATTAATTTTATATTTGTATTATATTTCAAATTTATATAGTATGATGTAAAGTATCTGTCTTATATTTTACATTATAAATTTTACTTAACATTTATATTATTTAATATTAATAACAAGTAATAATGAAATTTCATTAGTAGTAGTAGTAGTAGTAGTAGTAGTAGTAGTAGTAGTAGTAGTAGTAGTTGTAGTAGTAGTAAGTATCAAAGTCATGTGTTAGTTAGCACAATGGACCTAAAATCAGAAAGACCTGAGTTCAGATATGGCATCAGATGTTTGTTAGATGTGTGACCCTGAGCAATTCACTTAACCTGTTTTTCTCTTTTTCCTAATCTGTAAAATAAAGGTGATAATAATTGCACTTATATCCCAGGTTTGTCATGAGGATAAAATGAATTGATGATTATGAATTACTTTTCAATCCTTAAAATGATCTATAAATGTTAGCTAGAGGAAGGTAGGTGACTCAGTGCATAGATCACTGAGATTGAAGTCAAGAAGATCCGAATTCAAATGCAGTATCAGACACTTAACTAGTTGTGTGGAAGTGGGCCAATTGTTAAACCTTAGCCTGCTTAGTTTCCTAAACTATAAAATGGAAACAATAACAGCACCTGCTTCCTAGGGCGATTCATGAGGATCAAATGCAATATTATTTGTAGGGCACTTAGTATAGTACCTTGTACATTGTAGGTATTATATGATGATGATGATGATGATGATGATGATGATGATGATGATGGTGGTGGTGGTGGTGGTGGTGATGATGATGGTGAGGATGATGATGATGGTGATGACAGTGATGATGATGGTGGTGATGATGATGATGACAATGATGATGACAACGATAATGATGATGATGGTGGTGACGATGATGGTGATGATGACGATAATGACAATGATGATGACGATGATGATGGTGATGATGATGATGATGGTGGTAGTGGTGATGATGATGATATTGATGAAGTTATGAGAGTTTTCTAAGGACACATAGATGACATCTACATAGAATTGAATCCTACATAATCCACATGAAATGAGATGTTTGTTTTTGTTGTTGATGATTGTGGAGTCAATTGTCATTCCCTTTTCCAGCTCATTTTTACAGATGAAGAAACTGAGACAATGTTAAATTATTTGTTTGGGATCACAGAGCTAGTGTAGGACTGGAATACTCCATCTGCTGTCATTAATACTCTCTATGGTCACCACAACCTCCTTTTCTGCTTGTCAATATTTTTATACCACCTTCATTTGCCAGTCATTGGTAACATGCTGCACCCCATCAGGAAATGTTATATTGTCCTTTGAGTAGCTTTTAAATTTTAATCTTCAAAAACAGGTTGACAACAAAGAGAAAGGATGGTAAAGGAGGGAATTTTTGCTTTGGAATCATATGAAATTTTGCTTCAGTGACATGAGAATATATTCTTTTTTGGATGTTGCTCAAATACTTTTGGCTATGTCTCCTAAGGAATTTAGTATAAAAGAAATATTTTCAGCAGAGTTTTTCTGTTTAATCTCTATCTTAAAAATAAAGTTTCAATATTTTGACACTTTCTTTAAGTATAAAGGACACAATTAATGTATACATCATTACATCCTGAATTATGACCAAGAATGCTTCCCAAAAAGAAGAAATATAGCCTCCTTATATTAATTGTGAGTTATTCAAATGAGGTTATTATCAATAACTTATATTAATTACATCAATGCAAGGAATATTAATGTTATAACTACATCCTCAACCCATCACACGTTCCAATAGTCCAAGATGTTGAGTCATACTTAATTTCTTTTTTCTCTAAGAACACATAACCCCAAATCATTTTATCTTCAATATTATAATGATTAAAATGATCATCATTCATGTTTCTGTACCTCTGTCTGTCTGTCTCTGTCTCTTTCTGTTTCTGTCTCTGTCTCTCTGTGTCTGTCTGTCTGTCTGTCTCTCTCTCTTTCTCCCTCTCTTTCTGTCTCTTTCTCAGAAAGTGGCCTTAGTTTAGGAACAGGATCAGACTTGATCTCCTACTTAATAACAAAAAAGGAAGTTTTCAGAGTAGAAACAGCACTTCTGCGGAGCTCCAGCCCACACCACTTCAAAAGTGTTGTAAAAGGGGGATTCTGAATGACCTCTGGAGCTCCAGAATCCACAAAATGACACAGAGAAACTAACCTCCTGCGGAGGACAGCCCAGCAGCCCTGCAGGGAGCAGCCAGCACAACACTCTTGAAGCCAAGCCCAGGACCATGTAAGTTGGAGGTTTTAGCCCCAGGGCGGCTGGACCAGCAAACAGCTGGAGGGACCCCAGAACATCAGCAGCTGTGGCTTTCCAGAATTATCAACACATAGGTGCCTGGGACAAAGAGAGAGGTGATTGGCCTATGGATTTTGAGATTGGTTGGGAGAGCTTGTGGCCTCTTTCACCTGGGGGTGAGAAGACACTGGGGAGCCAGCACAGCTTGTACCACATTGCCACATAGCAGATTGAGCTCCTAGCATTTGAAATGTAGGGGGATCTGGCGATCCGTCTGGGGGGTAATCACTCTTGCTTTAACCTTCTTGGATCTGGATTGCAGTCTGGGGTGGAGGTCTTGGGGTGTGTGATCAGGTTGCCAGAGCATGTGGAGGTTTCAGAGAGGCCACCCAACTAACACCTCCAGCAATTGGGAAAACCTCAGCATTTGGGATAGGAGCTCCCCTGGCTGGTGGCAGAGTCCTACTGGGGTAACAAGCCCCAAAATCAAGTAATTGAGTGGCAACATGCCTAAGCAAAAGAAAAAAAAATAAATAGGAAAATTCAACAATGGACTCCTATTGTGGGGGCAAAGAGGATTGAAGCATGGAACAGAGGAGGACTGGGAGGTTAGAACTCCTGCACCAAAAGCCCCAAATGAAAATAGGAACTTGTTACAGGCCATAGAGCACCTCAAGAACCATATAAGAGAAGTGGGGGGGGGGAAACTGGGTGCAGAAATGAGAAAGATGAAAGAAAAGTATGAAATGAGGGTCAACAGGCTGACTGAGGAAAATAACACCTTAAAAAAGAAACTTACTCAAATGGCAAAAGAGGCTCAAAAAGGCAATGAGGGTAAGAATGCCTTAAAAAGCCGAGTTTGCCAGATGGAAAATGAATCTCAAAAGCTCACTGAGGAGAATAATTCCTTCAGAATTAGAATGGAGCAAATTGATGGCTAGTGACTTTATGAGAAATCAAGATGATGTTAAGCAGATCCAAACAAATGAAAGAATAGAAGGCAATGTGAAATATCTCATGGGAAAAACCACTGACCGGGAAAATAGATCCAGGGGAGACAATCTAAAAATTATTGGACTACCTGAAAACCTTGCTCAAAGAAAGAATCTTGAAATCAGCCTTCAAGAAATTTTCAAGGAAAATTGTCCCGATGTTTTAGAACCATGGGCAAAATAGAGGTTGAAAGAGTCCACCATTCAACTCCTGAAAAAGATCCCCAAAAGAAAACTCCTAGGAATATTGTAGCCAGGTTCCAGAATTCCCTGATAAATGAGAGAATATTACAAGGAGCCAGGAAGAAACAATTTCAATATTGTGGTAACACAATCAGGATAGCACAGGATCTGGCAGCTTCTACAATCTGGGACCAAAGGACATGGAATATGATATTCCAGATGGTAATGGAGCTGGGATTAAAACCAAGAATCCCCTGCCCAGTAAAACTGAGTTTCATGTTTTAGGGGACAGTATTGTCATTCAGTGGAATAGAGGACTTTCAAGCATTCTTGATGAAAAAAACAGAGTTGAATAGAAATTTGACATTCAGATACAAGAAGCAAGAGATGCTTGAGAAGGTAGATAGGGAAAAGAAATCATTATGAACTTATCAAAATTGAACTATTTACATTCCTACAGGGAAAAATGATAACTGTAACTGATGAAACTTTTCTCAGTATGAAAATAGTTGAAGAAGGGTATATGGGCATATGAATACATATGTAAATGCGTGTATATATGTTTTCAGGTATACATTGATAGAGGACACAGGTTGACTTTAATAGGAAGGGATAGTACTTAAGAGGTGAAATTAAGAGGTGAGAGAGGAATTGGAGAGAGGCAGAATGGAGTGAACTATCATGGTTACAAGGAAGGGGAAGAACAGGAAGGCAAAAAGGCAAAACCTTATCCTCATTGAATTTGGATCAGGGAGACAATGACTTTCATATTAAATAGGGTTTCTCACCCTACAGGAGAGTAGGGGAGAAGGGGATGGGAGGGGGTCAATGGAAGGGAGGGCAGGCTGGGGTGTGGAGTTGGAAGCACCCACTTTGGATAAAGGACAGGATCAAAGTGGCAAGTGGACCAGGTGTGAGGTGGGAGGGGAGGGAGGGAAATATAGTCAGTCTTTTACAATATATCTACTATGGCAATGTTTTGCATAGCTACACATATACAGTATATACTTAGTTGCTTATCTCCCTTTTAAAAATACTTTTTAAAAAATATATAAATACTATGATTAATGCTATAGTGCATATAATTGGGAGATAAGATGTGCAGGCATTGGGCCATGAGAATTCACTTTGCCCTACTGGAAAAGTTGAAGGGGGTATGGAAGAAGAGATGGGAGAGAACAGATTGGATGAGGAGATATCCTGTGGGACTGCTATTCTGGCGTGGTGGGTAGGGGAAAAATGGGGAAAAATTGTAACTCAAAATCTGGCAGAAATGAATGATGAATGATGTAAACCAGAAGTCAGTAAAGAATTTGGGAAAATATTTCTTCCAGACTTTCCAGATGAAAAATCTGAGCTCAATGGAAAATCTGATTTCCAGTTACAAGACTCAAGAAAGACATAAAAAGGTAAACAAGGAAAACACACACACACACACACAGGAACACGCACACGCACATAACTTGGGATTCAATAAGGGCAAAGTGTTTACATGCCGATATGAGAAGCAGATACCTGTCAATATTGAAATTTATATAATTATCTCAACATTTAAAAGGGATATACGTAGATAGAGGGCATGGGTATAAATGAACTAATCTGATGATTAAAAAAAAAAACTTATTAAGGGGTACAAAGGGATTGTAATTGGAGAAAAGGATGAGGCAGAAAAAGATAAACCATGCCACATGAAGAGGCATAAAAACATAATATAGTAGAGGGGAAGGAGGGAGGGAGATATACCTTCTTCTCAGTGGTACATGGTACATATACAAAAATTGACCGTGTACTAGGGCATAAAAACCCCACAATTCAGTGCAGAAAGGTATAAATATTAAATGCATCCTTCTCAGATCATGATGCAATAATCATAATATGCAATAAAGGGCCATGGAAAGGTAGACTAAAAACTCATTGGAAATTAAATAATTATATACTAAAGAATGACCATAATAAGACAACATAACAAAACTTGTAGAATGCACCAAAGGCCATTCTTAGGGGATGTTTTATATCCCTGAATGCAAACATGAATAAATTAGAGAAAATGGAGGTCAATGAATTGGGCATGCAATTTGCAATTAAATACTAAATTAAAAATAATGAAAACCAAAGAAGTGATTAATAAAATTGAAATTAAGGAAACTAATTAATAAATAAAAGTGACAGCTGGTTTGATGAAAAAAATAAAATTGACAGATCTTTAGTCAATATGATCAAAAAAGAAGGAAGAAAACCAAATTATGAGTAGCAAAAATGCAAAGGGTGATACTATCTCCAATGAAGAGGAAATTAAAATAATAATTAGAAATTATTTTGCCCAATTTTATGCACATAAATTTGACAATCTTAGTGAAATGAATGAATATTTACAAAATTATAAGCTACTGAAATTAATTTAAGAGGAAGAAAATTACTTAAATAACGCCATCTCAGAAAAAGGAATAAACAAGCTATCATCAAACTCCCTAGGAAAAAATATCCAGGGTTAGATGGATTTACTAGCAAAGTCTGCCAAACATTTGAAGAAAAACTGATTCCAATGCTCTACAAACTATTTAGGAAAATTGGTTAAGAAGTCCTACCAAATTCTTTTTATGACACAAATATGGTACTGATATGTAAATTTGGAAGAGGAAAAAAAAAAGAGAAAGAAAACTATATACCAATTTCCCTCAGGAATATAGATGCAAAAATTTTAAATAAAATATTAGCCAAATGACTACAGCAACTTATCACAAGAATAATACACTTTGATCAGGTAGGATCTATTCCAGGAATGCAAGGATTGTCCAGTATTAGGAAAATCATCTGAATAATTGATCTTATCAAAAATAAAAGTAATAGAAAATATGTGATTATCTCAATAGATGCAAAAAAGGCTTTAAAAATACTAGAAAGTATAAAAATAAATACAGTTTTCCTTAAAATAATAGGAAGCATCTATTTAAAGCCATCAGCAAGTATTATATGAAATGGGGATAAACCAGAAGCATTCCCAATAAGGTCATGGGTGAAACAAGGATATCCAGTATGATCCCTCTTATTCAACCTGGTATTAAAAATGTGAGCAGCAGCAATTAGAGAAGAAAAAGGAATCAGAGGAATCAAATTAGGCAAATATGAGATTAAGCTATCACTTCTTGCAGATAATATGATGATATACTTGGAGAATCCTAGATAATCAAGTAAAAAATTACTTTAGACAATAAATAAATTTGGCAAAGTTGCAGGATGTACAATATACTCATATAAATTCTCAGCATTCCTATATATTTCTTTAAAAGTCCAGTAGCAGGTGATAGAAAGAGAAATCCCATTTAAAGTTACTGTAGAAATTATAATATATTTGGGAATCTACCTGCCAAACAAACACAGGACCTATATGAATACAACTACAAAACAATTTTCACAGAAATAATGTCTGATACTATAACTAATCTAGGAAAGCAAGGAATAGATTACTTGTCAGATTTATGGAGAAGGGAAGACATTAAGACCAAACGAGTTAGAGAGCATTATAAAATGCAAAACGGATGGTCTTGATTACATTAAATTGAAAAGTTTCTGTACAAAGAAAGCAAATGTAACCAATCAAGATTAATAGGGAAGTGGGAAATTGGGAAAAAATTTTTACAACCAGTCTCTCAGATAAAGGCCTCAATTCTAAAATATACAGATAAATGAGCCAAATCTATAAGTATTCAAGTAATTTCCCAATTCATAAATGGTCAAAGGATAGGAACAGGCAATGTTCAGAGGGAGAAATTAAAGATATCTATATCTATATCTATCTTTCTATCTATCTATCTATATGTATGTATGTATGTATGAAGCATATTCATATAAGCATATTTTAAAAAATGATCTAAATCACTATTGATTAGATAAATAAAATTGAAACAACTCTGGGGTACCACATCTCACTGGCCAGATTGATTAAATTGACAAAACAGGAAAAGAATAAATGCTGGTATGGATGTGGAAAAATTGGAAATCTAATGCATTGTTGGTTGAGTTGTGAACTGATTCAACCATTCTGGAGAGCAATCTGGAACTATGCCCAAAGGGTTATAAATAATTACATACCCTTTGACCCAGCAATACCAATTCTAGGGTTGTATCTCAAAGGTTCATAGAAGTAGGAAGAAGACCTGTATTTACAAAAATATTTATTGCAGCTCTTTTTGTGGTGGCAAAGAACTGGAAATTAAAGGGATGTCCATCAATTGTGGAATGGATAAACAAGTTGTGATATATTAATGTAATGGAATACTATTGTGCTATAAGAAATGATGAGCACATGAACTTCATATTTACCTGGAAAGACTTATACAAACTGATGCAGAGTGAGAAGAGCAGAACCAGGAGTAATTTGTACACAATTACAGATACAATGTATGTGGTGCCAACTTTGATAGACTGGACTCTTCTCAGCAATGCAAGATAATAAGACAACTCTAAGACTCATGATGGAAAGATATATCTACATTCAGAGAAAGAACTAGAAAGAACAGAGTTTGAATGCAGGTGGAAGCAAACTACTGGCTCTCTTTTTTGTCTTGTTTCGTTTTGTTTCCTCTTTCCCATTGTTCATTTCACTTCTTACAATCCTTCTTTACAACCTGACTAATGTCTAATGTGAAAGTATTTGCAGATCTTACACTTGATTGTATGCTGCCATGGGGGCTGAGGGAGGAGAGGGAGGTAGAGAAAATCTGAAACTCAAGGGATTGTGGAACTTAATCTTGTAAACTAAAGTAAACAAATGATTTAATAAAGACCAAACATTTTACCTGGGAAGTAGAGGGGTAATTTAAGAATCACTGGATTACGTGAAAGCAATGATAAGTTTTATAAATAAAGAAAAAAATATACCCTATATAACATATTTAAGGAAATCATAAATGGTAAACCCCCCCAGATATCTTAAAACCAGTGGTCAATGTAGAATTTACAAGAATCCATAGTCATCTTTGAAAGAAAAATCCCAAAATGAAAACAGGAATATCAAAGATAAAATTCAATGTTTCTTGCACAAGAAGAAAAATACTAAAATCAGTCAGAAAAAAACAACTCAAATAGCACAAAGTCCCATTAAGAATAACACAATATTTGTCACTTACCATTTAAAGGGATCAGAGGGCTTACATATGATATTCTTGGAGGCAAAAGAACTAGGATTACAACAAACAATAGTCTACCCAGCAAAACTGAGTAAAATCTACAACAGAAGAACATAGGGCACACAATAAAATAGAGAACTTCTAGGAATTCCTGATTAAAAGGACATAGCTGAATTAAATTTTGACATTCACACACAAACTGCTATGGAGTAGTAAACATGAATGAAAATTATAAGGGATTTAAGGAGGTTAAATAGTTTATATTCCCATATGGAAATAAGTAGTCTACTCAGACAGAGGGCATGGATAGAAGTCTATTATGTTAAGATGATGTCAAAAGAAAATTGGAATTGTGAAAAAGAAGAATTCATTGGGAGGAGGAGGAAGTGGGAGGAAAAATAATCAAAATTATTTCATATAAAAGAGGCATGTGAAGTTTTTGTTTGTGTGGGTTTTTTTTGTTTTGTTTTTTTGTTTTGTTTTGTTTTGCTTTTTGGAGGGCAATTGGGGTTAAGTAACTTGCCCAAGGTCACACAGCAAGGTTTTTGTTTTTGTGTGCTTAAGTGGTTAAGTGTCTGAGACTGGATCCAAACTCAGGTCCTTCTGACTCCAGGGCTGGATGCTCTACTCACTGCGCCACCTAGCCACCCCTTTGTTTTTTTTTTTCTTTTCTATTGTTGTTGTTGTTATTTTATACAATGAAGAGGAAAACGGGAGCATGGAGCAGGCAGCACTTAAAGCTCATTCTCTTGTGAACTTGTTTAAGGAGGGAAAAAACATCCACAAACACATATGTATATTCACATATATATATGAATATATGCACATATGTATGTATGTATGCACATACATACACACAGAATTAAGCATATAAATTCATATTATGCAGCAGAGAAGTAGGAGAGGAGGGGCTAAGCAAAATATGAAGGTCATAAGAGAGAATGTGAATTAAGAGAGATAATGATTGAAAAGAGAGAGGGAGATATAGTTAACAATAATGACTATGAATGTGAATAGAATAAACTCACCCATCAATTAGATATAGGTAGTATCATGGATTGGAAACTCCAACAATATTTCTATAAGAGAAAAGTAAACATAATCATGAACTTAGACAAAGCAGAAACAAAAATAAGACCTGATTAAAAGAGAAAATGGAGGAAACTACATTTTACTACAAGGTACCATAGACAATCAATAAATGTCAATATGGAATATATATGTACCAATTGACATAGCAACCAAATTCTTCTAGTGAAGGGACCTTAATTTGCTCCTCAGAACTAGATAATTCTAGTCATAAAATAAACAAGAAAGAATATTAGGAAATGAATAATATTTTAGAAAAGTTAGATATAATGGCCCTCTGGAAAACACTGAAAGGAATATAAAGGAGTATGCCTATTTCTCAGTACCTTCACAATAATTATATATCAGGATATAAAAACCTCATAATAAAATGCAAAAAAAGAGAACTAATAAATATACCTTTTTGTTTACCATCAAAGTGCAATAAAAGTGTACTCAATAAGGTATGTTTTAAGCATAGATTAAAATGAATTTCAAACTACATAATTTAATTCTAAGTGATGAAGAGCCAAAATAAATAATATACATATAAATAAATAAATTCATTAAAGATAATGACAGTGAAATAACATCAAAATGTGTGTGATGCAGTTGAAGCAGTGTATAGGGTATAATATATTTATCTCAACACCTGTACTAATAAAATCATGAGAATGCAGATTAATAAATTGGTCATACATCTAAAATAAACCAGGGGAAAGAGTACTCCCAATTGAACAGAAAAATAGGAATCCTAAAAAGAGAGAGGTTAATAAAATTCAAATAAAAAATAACATTTAACAAACAAATAAAATTGGGAACTAGTTTTGCAGAGATAAAGCAATTAAAAAAAATAAACCATTGGCTATCATTAAAACAAAACACAGAAAATAAATTACTAATATCAATAATGAAAATAGTAAATGCCCCATCAATAAACTTGAAATCGAAGCATTTATTAAGAAATAATTTTCTCAACAATTTACCAATAAAATTGATAATCTAAGTGAAATGAATGAATATTGACAAAAATATGAATTATCCACATTAACAGAAGAGGAAATAGAATACTTAAATAAGCTTATCTTGAAAAAAAAGTTGGGGTGGCTAGGTGGTGCCGTGAGTAAGAGCGACAGCCCCAGAGTTGGGACCCAGGATCACATCCAGCCTCAGAAAATGAGCACCCACACATAAATAATGACTGGCCCTGTAACATTGAGCAAGTTACATAAACCCAATTGCTTTTAAAATATATATATTTGGGCAATATTAAAAATTAATAAAAATACAGTACAATAAAACATAAATAATAGTAACCTGTGGTTTTCTGAATCACTATATTCTGCAGGGATCTATTTCTTTCTTAGTTTGACAACAGGGGTCTAAACTACCTACTTCATTTTTCATATTAAAGCTCAAATGGTTTAAAAATTTTCTGATAGTGTGTTAGTAGCAAATCTCATATTTAATTCTTATTCTAAACTCTTATTTATCTGGAAATTAGACAACCCTACCAATGCTAGGATCCTAACTCTAGAAATAGAAAGGACCTTCAGGGCCATCTCTCCAATCCCCTCCTCTAATATATGAGGTTCCAAATTAAGGTAAGTGGAGTCCATGGTACCTTTAAAGACATTAGTTGAAAATAAGTTGGTAAAGAATGAAAACCACAACCTGTGAGATGTCCGAGCTACCTGAACGGGGAACGAGATGGTCAGTTCCAGTTGGGCAACTCAGCTGGCCCTCTCTTCTCTTCCCCACTCCTTTCCTCCCTTCCCCCATTCTACTCCCTTCCTTTTCTCTCCTCTCCCTTTACCTGAAGGTGTTCTGCCCAAAGGAAGGTACATTTGATGACCAAAAGCTACCTAGTTAACTTAGAGTTTACTGGCTAAATTTCTTTTTCAAACAATAAACCTTAAACCCAATTTGCTTTAGATCTCATGAATTGAAAAATAGGTCCCTGCCCAAGCACCATTTAATTGTTATTTTTTGGGCCCTCCTGGTTTCAGATTGAATGTAAATAGTAACTGTCTCTTTTTTGTTCAGCAACCTTGAGAGTCTTCCCCTCCAAATTTTACTTATTTATTTTCTTTATTAAAGGGGCCTTCCCTTGATTCACTTCTTAAAAAGGACTGTTTACTGAATGGGTTTTGCCTCACTCATAGTGAGAACTCAGAAAAACCTTATCCTAAAAGGGCCAGGGTCTCCCATTGCATCCTGGCCCATCTCCAGTCCTCCGGTTGAATATCTGGCTGCTGTATCCAGATGGCTCTGGACGAGAGAGTGAGGCTGGTGACATTGCACAGTCCTCCCTTACTCAAATCAAAGTGAATTGAAAGACACGCCATCATCTCCCTGATGTCATGGGCCTCTTTGAGAATGAAGGACAAACCATAACAACCACAACCTCAATCCCTAAAAGTGTCCAAATCTGATCAGACTGTCTCAGACATACATTTCCATTTAATAGGAACCTTCAAAAAGATAAAATCCTAATTCCAATTAATGACACTAATGGTGGCAATTTTAAATACTGTATCAAACAGAAGAATTAGATGAGTGTTCTTTTCTTTAAGAGAACAGAACTTTTGTTTCTATTAAAAATATGTAATATACCAGAAATGCTGACTCTGCTTCATTCACTCAATAAGGATGTGGGTACTTGTTTATTAAAATAACTAAAGACTAACAAGTTCTTCCTTATGCTTTAAATAAATTCTACAACTTCAAAGGCCAGAGAGAAATTTCATTATCCTACATATGTTAATGGTGAAGGAACCTTAAACATCCTGGGTTCATCCTCCTATCAGTTCAGGAATGGAGACCCAGGTGGGTATGGGTTTGTGCTATTTTGGGGGTAGGCTATGAACCCTGAGGTGCCTAGCCAATGAGAGGCCATCAGGAAATTGGAATTGGAAACAAGACATTTAAGCACAGTTTGTGTCTGAAGCAAATGTAGAAGTCCATTAGGAGGTACTCATTCATTCAGGGGGCATGAATGTAAAATTAACAAAACCTTTCCAGGTTTCACATAGAGTGACTATTGTTCTGTGTTCAGAGTGAGCATGTTTCTCACATTTTCTTTGTAGGAAAAGATGGAGGTGCTTTAGCTACCTGTTTTCTTTGCCTAGGAAGGGGTTAGTTCTAGGCTGGTAATGAGAAAGACCCTGGCTTTGAAGTCAGAAGAAACTAAGTTCAAATCTTACCCATGACTCTTACAACTTATGTAACCTTAGGCAAGATGTCTCACTTCTCAGGACTTTGGTTTCCAAACATGCAAAAATAAGGAGTTTGAATATATAGCCACTAAAGTCCTTTCTAATTGCTAAAATCTATTCTTCTTTGGTCACAAAGAGGAGTCCTTGTGCCAATTTTGTGCCAATCCCAATTATGCAATATTTTTGGCTTTTTTTTGGAGGGCAGTTGGGGTAAAGTAACTCACCCAAGGTCACATGGCTAGGTTTTTTGTTTATGTGTGTTAAGTGTCTGAGGCTGGATGCAAACTCAGGTCCTTCTGACTTCTGGGCCGACGCTCTACTCGCTGTGCCACCTACCTGCCCCAGATATGCCTCAATCAGAAGAACTTGGGCCCCCACACAGAGCAGCACCAGGGAGTGGGTCTTCTGTACTTATAAAAAGGTTATAGGGGCGGCTAGGTGGCACAGTGAGTAAGAGCACCGACCTCGGAGTTGGGATCACCCAGGATCGAAACTGGCCTCAGAAAATGAGCACCCACACATAAAAATAACGTCTAGCCGTGTAACCTTGAGCAAGTTACTTAACCCCAATTGCTTTAAAAAAAAGTTATAAAAGGTTATAAAAATTATGTAAAAATTTGCTTTGAAAAATTATAATGGGCCAGATAGGTGGCACAGTGGACAAAAGGTCAGGAGTGGACTCAGGAGGAATTGAGTTCAAATCCAGCCCCCCACTGTAGCAGCAAAAACCCCAATATCCCCAGAGTGACTGCCAACACAGGTTCTTAGATCTGCTTTTGTAAAGGAAAGCAACTCAATATGGGTTAACAAGCTTACTTTAATCAATCAAACATAGATCATAGATTGTTTACTTAGTTTAGGGGGAAAAAGTCAGCACCCCGAACTTCAGAGTATACAGACAGATCAAACAGACAGGCTTCCAAACTGTCCAACCATTATCAAAACCAAATCACAGTTACCAGAGAGGGAAGCATCAACATCGGGGTTTTCAAAGCCGGGGGGCTCTCAACAGCTGCCCAGAGTCTCATCTGGTCAAACCACACAACACTTCTCAAAGTCAGCCCCAAAGCAAAGCCTCACATCGGGAATTATATAGCCTTCTCCTGGCTCAGAGAATATAACCGCTCTCTTGGGCCAATCACGCAGCATCAAGGTGTGGTCATTCCTGAAAACCAAGCCTCCTACCACAGGCTCCATGTGACCACATTCAGCCTATTAGGGGGCAGAGTATATTTTCAAATTAAAGAAGGTTCTCAGAATCATTTAATCCAATCAAAGGACCTAGGGGCAGGAAAGATCTTCAAATCTGCATTTCCATTACACCCACACACTAGCTGTGTGACCCTGGGCAAGTCACTAAACCCCAATTATCTTGCAAAGAAGAAAAAATAAAACTATGAGACACACTATCAGCCTGCAGCAGGAGTCTCCCTTCTTACTTGCCTTACCTTAAGTTTTCTCTTTTAAGGTTCTTTGGAATAGATGACAAAAATATGGGTATTGTTTAAAGAATGCACAGTGATGTAGTATTGAGTTTTTATTTACTCAATTTTATTATAAGGCTACATATTGGTAGAATTTTTTTTTTCTCAGTTCACTGAGATCCTAATGGTACTTAAGAGTCTCCATCACAAATAGCCCTTTTAGAAACCATGGCAGAGAAAGGACTTTAAAGTGAACATATGTTACCTAGGTGTAAAGGAAGGCCCCTCTTGCCTTATGTTGAAACCTTCTGGGCAGGTTTGTTTGAAAAATTGAGTGGGCCCTATGGGACAAACAAAGGACACATGGCTTCCATTTACTGAGCAGTTTATTGTCCTGTATTAATCCTCCCTGACACAGCCTTTATATCCTCTGCAGATGCTTTGCAATAAACAAGATATCCTTCAACTATTAGACTGTGCTCATAATTAATATACTGCAATGCCTCATTGATAAATGGTATTACAGAAGAACAAGGGGTTCCACATACGTGAATTTTTCAGGTAAATTATAACTCACTCACTTAAGCAAATACAATTTTTCTGTAGAAAGAACACTAGGTTAATATTCAGTAGATACTTGGATGGATTTTAACTGTTGCTCTAATATTTATTGCCCATTGTTGTCGTCGTCGTCATCATCATCATCATCATCATCAACATCCTCATGAACATTGATTTAGAGCTAGAAGGAATCTGAAAAATCATCTAGTTTAATCTCATTTTAAAGATGAGGAAACAGGGACAGAAAGATTAAACAACTTACCCACAGTAACCCCAAGGAATTAAAAGTTACTATTTAGGGCAGAGGTTCCCAAAATTATTTGGCCTACCACCCCCTTTTCAAAAGAAAATTACTTAGCACCACTCAGAAATCTACTATCTTTAACCCTTTAAGATTTTTAAAATTTACATCATTTAAAAAATATAATTTTAAATGATACATCTTAGATTTAATAATGTCTTGCAATTTCTTTTTTTCCTAGGTTGAAATGTTGATAACTGCTGTTAATGCTGTTCACAGATGAGCAGCTTTCCAGAGGACTACTACTGTGAACATTTTTCAAGGTTCTGATTATATAGTAAAGTGAACAAAGGGGCAGCTAGGTGGCACAGTGAGTAAGAGCGCCAGCCTTGGAGTTCGGATGACCCAAGATTGAATCCGGCCTCAGAAAATGAGCACCCACACATAAATGATGACTAGCCATGTCACCTTGAGCAAGTTACTTAACTCCAATTGCTTTAAAAAAAATAAAATAAAATATAGTAAAGTGAACAGTCTATTTATTCAATAACAAATCAAATCAAAACATTCACAGAAAATCAAGGTACAGCATTCACAATGTTACAACTTATCATAGAAATATAAAATACAGCATTCACAACGACTTACTACTAAAATGGGCACATAGTTTTCACCAAAGTGGTCACAATAGTTTTTCACAAAGTATAGACATTTAGTAACTCAATCATTCAATTATCCTTAATGTGGCTTAAGGCTCACAACCTACAAAAGTCAAAGTACGCCACCCCTGGGTAGTACATTCATTTAGTCAATCACAGAGTTCTTAATTCAATCACAAAGTATAATCACAAATAAATTACAATTCCATCAGTTACTACTCAACAAAAAATAACATAATTCAGTAGACAGGGCTTCCAGCTGTATAACCATTACATCCATACCTAGTTAGTTACCAGAGAGGGAAGCACCAACATCTGGGTTTTCAAAGCTGGGGGTGGAATGGGTCTCATCTGGCCAAATCACACATCTCTTCCCAAAGTGAGTCCCAAAGCAAAACCTCACATCAGGGTCAGTTACTATTCAGTATTCACTGAGAGGTCTTTTCATCTTGACTCTGGACAAGCTTTCGGCTTTCCCTTCCATGGTCCTATCTCCTAACTTAATTCACCAAACTGTCACCTGGTTTCAAAGGCAGACAGCTCCCAGCTCCTTGTCCAGTTCTCCATGCAGTTCCTGTCCCATACTGAATCTCACAGTGTCCAGTCCACCTTAAATTCTTCACAGTCTCTATTCCTGGGAAGTCAAGGCTTAGCAAAGCTACAAACAGACAAAGTACAAACACCACAGTCATGCCTCCTCTGGCAGCTATGGCTGGCCCTCGGAAGTCATTAGCAGCCTCAGAAACCTCAGCAGCTTGGCTGGCCTTCAGAAGGCCTCAGTAGCAGAGCTGGCTCTCAGAAGAAACCCCTCCACCACAAGTTCCCAGGAAATTCTGACTTTCTCAGCTGCGGTTTTTCCTTATATACAGTATTGCTCCTAACTGTTCAGCCCCTGCCTGTTATGTCAGCAACAAGGGTTCATACCTTTATTTTATTTAACAGAGGCTTAATTTGAAACTAGGTGCTAAGTACCTGTCAATTTAGCCATAAAAATGGATCTTCAAATTTAATTACCATTACAATAACACAATATTGGGTCATGTAAACTATATAATATTATATTGCAAACAAGCCATTGCATGCACATATTCCTGCTGATGCATGTTGGTCCTCCCAACAATGCAGGACGTGCTAACACTTGCTGGTTAAGATATATTGAAATACTTGACCACTGGTTATAACTTGCACTTTGTGTGTTTATTTGGAAAATTACGTAATCACTACAACTTTAAGTCTGCTATACAACAGATGAAATAAGTATGAATAGTTTTTTCAAAATATTATCTTCTTTCCTTATGCTTCCACAGCCCCCCTTTTATTCAACCCTCCCAAATAGAACCCAAGGCTACGACTGCCACCTTGTTTCTTTCCATTAAGCCTCCCCTACTTTGGGAAGCTCTGATAGGTGCACCTGAGTTTGTTCAAATCTCTGAGTCTCAGCTTCCTTACTTGCAACAGAGAAATAATAATACTTGCTCTATTTACTTTACAAGGTTATCATGAGGAAATCTTTCTCTAAGTGTGGACTGTTGCTATTATTCCTTGACTTTACAAAAAGCCAAAGATGGAGCAAGATAGTGTTCTTGTAGAAATAGAGTTCTCATCTTAGTCGTGGACTTTTGGGCTTTGCTGGGTCTTGTGATAACTTTGGGCCTTCTTCTACACTCAACAATGGCTCCAGATCACTCAGCTTTTACAGGTCATGAGGCCAATTTTTAGATTTCTCCAACCTCCTCTCACACCTTCCATATTTACTATTAGGCTGTCACCCTAAATTCCCCTCTTCTTTCAATTTACCTGTTTCTGGTGTTCCTCTTTTGTGATAAATACCAGAGTTCAAATCTTGGTTCTGCTAAGTTTCTAGCCATGTCACTTTGGTCAAGTTGCTCAACTTTGGGGTTTTGTTTCCTCAACTGTTAAGTGAAGTGATCAACTTAAATGTCCTCTAAGATACTTTCCAGCTGTAAATCAATGATCCTAGGGGTGATTAGGGAAACAAAACTCAGTGATTTTGATTTGTCCTAATTCAATCATTTTAACCGTGCCTATTTGTAGCACATCTCCAGCAGAATGGATATAGTATTGTTGATGGAGATTGCAAGAGACATGTATTTCTGTCCCTAAAATAGTCATACAAGTGCATTCATGGAAAGTAAAGTAGAAAATTAAGACAATTATCTGGATATTTCAAGTTTAAAAAATACTTCACAGTGGGAAAAGGAAAAAATATGTATTTTGGAGATTGAACTATTTTAATTGAATTAAAAAGTAAAACAGCGTGGTTTCAACATACTTTTCAAGCCTTATTATACATTACTCACCTTTACATGCTCTTCACTTCCTGGCCTTCTTATTTTTTCACACTTTTTCTACTTCCTCTTCTTCTCCCTCTTCTTCCTCTTCTTCTTCTTCTTCCTCTTCTTCTTCTTCCTCCTCTTCTTCTTCTTCTTTCTTCTTCTACTTCTTCTTCTTCTTTTTCTTGTTGTTGTTGTTGTTCTTCTTCTTCTTCTTCCCTTTCTTCTTCCTCTCTTTTCCTTCTTTCTTTCTCTCATTTTTTCTTCCTTTCTCCTTCCCTCCTTCCTTCCCTCCTTCCTTCCTTCTTTCCTTCCTTCCTTCTTCTTTCTTTCTTTCCTTCTTCCTTCCTTCCTTCCTTCCTTCCTTCCTTCCTTCCTTCCTTCCTTCCTTCCTTCCTTTCTTTCTTTCTTTCTTTCTTTCTCTCTTTCAATTTTTGAATAGATAAAGAAGCCAACCTCTGCCTTCATTTGTATTAAGCCTTAATCACTGAATGAATGCTGGCTCACTTCTGTTTGAAAAGTCAAAGGTCCCCCAATGCATCCTGGGCCATATCTAGTTATACTGATCTGTATCTGGTCATTGGATCTATATTGCTTCCAGAGGAGAAAGTGAGTAGGCAAACAACTTGTCACAGAACCACCTGACTTAAAATCAATTCACTTGCATGCCATGGAATCACCACCCTGCTGTCATGGTCCTATTCCGGAATGAAAGAAAACCAACAACAATATAATTTCCTTGGGGGCAAAAACTGTTTCATTAGTGTCTTTGTATTCTGATATACTGCTATCAGATTATCTGAAATGCTTATGGTTAATTGATAAAATGAGATGATACAGAATGTTTTTTTTTTATCTTTTTAATTAAACAAATGCTTTATTAACTTCTGGTTTATATCATTCATTTCCACCAGATTATGAGTTACATTTTCCCCCATTTTTTTCCCTACCCACCACCCCAGAATAGCAGTCCCACCAGATATCCCCTCATTCAATCTGCTCTCTCCCATATCTTCTCCCATACCCCCTTCGACTTTGCCATTAGGGCAAGGTGAATCTCTGAGCCCCACTGCCTGGACATCTTATGAAACATTTAATTTTAAAATTTCAATTTTCAGATCCATTCCCTTTCTCCCCTGTCACCCACTCCCTCTGAGAAGATAAGCAATTCAGTATGTGTTGTACATGTATATCTATGTAAAACATTACCATAGTAGATATATTGTAAAAGACTGCTTATATTTCCCTCCCAGCTGTCTCACCTCCCACCTGGTCCATTCCCTACTTTGATCCTGTCCCTCTTTGATAGTGGGTACTTCTAACCTCCCTTCTCCCCAGAATGCCCTCCCCTCCATCATCCTCCCTCTCATCCCCCTTTCCCCTACTCAGGAGAGTGAGTGAGGGTAAGATATTCCATTTAGTATGTATGTGATTCTCTCCTTGAGCCAACTTCAATGAGAATATGGTTTTGCCTTTTTGGCTTCCTGTTCTTCCCCTCCCCTGCAACTACTTCCCCTTGCCTCTTCTACATGAGATAGTTTGCCCTACCCTGTCTCTCTCCATCTCCTCTTGCCAATTTCCTCTCTCACCTCTTGACTTCACCCCTTAAGAATCATCCCTTCCGGGGGACGGAGCCAAGATGGCGGAGTAGAAACAGCTCATCCAAGCCACTCTGCCCCCAGATTCACCCCAAACTATGTAAAAGGGGACTCTGAACAACTTCTGGAGCCCCAGCACCCACAGAACGACACAGAGAAGATAAACTCCCGCTGAGGACAGCACAGCAGACCTGCAGGAAGGACCAGAGGAGTGGTCTGGGACATGGCAGCGTGCAGCATGCAGGAGCCGAGCCGAGGCCAGGTCTGCATGAGCTGAGGTTTTAGCCCCAGGGCGGCAGGGCCAGCAGCAAGCTAGAGGAACCCCAGAACACCAGGAGCTGTGGCGACACCAGAATTATCAACATAGACTTGCCTAGGACAAAGTAAGAGGTTAGTGACCTATGGACTTTGGGACCTGTATTTGGGGGAATGCTTCGGCTCCCTCCCCTGGGGGCTAGAAGCCGCTGAGGCCAAACGCCATTTTGTAGTTTTCAGAGGCAGCTCCCGCTCCCAGCCTGCAAATTTGTAGGAGATCCAGCGATCAGTCCTGGGGGGTAATCACTCTTGCTTTAACCTCCCTGGATCTGGATTGTGATCTAGGGTGGAAGTTGTGGGTGGGTTTACAGCTTGCCAGAAATGGAAGTTGCTCCCCACACGTTAGGGACGAAAATTCCTCTAGCTGGCCTTAAAGCCATAGTGTGGCAACAAGCCCAAAAGTCAAGTAATTAAGCGGCAACATGCCAAGGCAAAGGAAACAGAAAAATGCAACCCTAGACTCCTATTTTGGGGGCATGGAGCAGGAAAAGGACTGTGAGGTCAGAAGTCCTGCTCTAAAAGCCCCAGGGGAAAACATGAGAGGGTTGCAGGCCATAGAGGACCTTAAGAAGGACTTTAAAAATCAAATAAGAGAAGTGGAAGAAAAATTGGAAAGAGAAATGAGAAGGATGCAGGAAAAGTATGAAATGAGGGTCAACAGCCTCACTGAGGAAAACAACACCTTAAAAAATAGACTAACTCAAATGGCAAAGGAGGCCCAAAGGGGCAATGAGGAGAAGAATGCCTTAAAAAGTCGAATTTGCCAGATGGGAAAAAAATCTCAGAAGTTCACTGAGGAGATTCATTCCTTCAGAGTTAGACTGGAGCAAATGGAAGCTAATGACTTTATGAGAAATCAAGATGCTGTTAAGCAGATCCAAACAAATGAAAGATTA
The DNA here is from genome assembly GCA_011680675.1 of Gymnobelideus leadbeateri. Lineage (NCBI taxonomy): Eukaryota > Metazoa > Chordata > Mammalia > Diprotodontia > Petauridae > Gymnobelideus > Gymnobelideus leadbeateri. Next base: position 617,655 of record WOXC01005190.1, on the reverse strand, counting down.
GAAGTCAATGTGAAATATCTCATGGGAAAAACCACTGACCTGGAGAATAGATCCAGGAGAGCCAATTTAAAAATTATTGGACTACCTGAAAGCCATGATCAAGGAAAGAACCTAGAAATCACCCTTCAAGAAATTCTCAAGGAAAACTGCCCTGATGTTTTAGATCCAGAGGGCAAAATAGAGGTTGAAAGAATCCACCGATCACCTCCTGAAAAAGATCCCAAAAAGAAAACTCCCAGGAATATTATAGCCAGGTTCCAGAATCCCCAGATCAAGGAGAAAATACCCCAAGCATCTAAGAAGAAACAATTGCAATATTGTGGAAACACAATCAGAATAGCCCAGGACCTGGCAGGATGGAAGGGCATGGAATATGATATTCCAGAGGGCAAAAGAACTGGGAATGAACCCACGGGTCACCTACCCAGCAAAACTGAGTATTTTGTTTCAGGGGAAAATATGGTCATTGAGTGGAATAGAGGACTTTCAAGCATTCTTGAGGAAAAAACCAGAATTGAATAGAAAATTTGACACCCAGACACAAGAAGCAAGGGATGCCTGAGAAGGTAATCAGGGAAAAGAAATCAAAAGGAACTTATCAAAGTTGAACTATTTACATTCCTATATGGAAAAGCAATAACTGTGACTGATGATATCATTCTCACTATGAAAATAATGGAAGAAGGAGGTGTGGTCATAAGAATACATATGTGAATGTGTGTGTATATGGTTACAGTTATATATGGATAGAGGGCATAGGTTGAATTTGTTGGGAAGGGAGAATACTCAAGGGATGGAATTATGAGGTGAGAGAGGAAAGTGGCAAGAGGAGATGGGGAGAGACAGGGTAGTGTAAACTATCCCATGGAGAAGAAGCAAGGGGAATTGGTTGCAAAAGAGGGGGAGAATAAGGAAGGCTAAAAAGGCAAAACCACATTCACATTGAATTTGGATCAGGGAAAAAATGACATACAAACTAAATGGGACATCTCAACCTGCTGCAGGATAGGGGGAAGGGGGATGGGAGGAGCGATGATGGATGGGAGGGCATCCTTGGGGTGAGGGGAGGTTGGAAGTACCCACTATAGAAGAGGGACAGGATCATGTAGGGAATAGACCAGGTGGGGGGTGGGATGAGTGGGATGGAATTATAAGCAGCCTTGTACAATATATCTACTATGATCATGTTTTGCATAGCTAGACATGTACAACATATACTGAATTACTTATCTCCCAAGAGGGAATGGGTGACAAGGGAGGAAGGAAATGGATCTGAAATTTGAGGTTGTAACATTAAATGTTTCAAATATATATAAATACTATTATTAATACTCTTTTGCTTGTAATAGGGAGATAAGATGTGCAGGCATTGGGATGCAAAGACTCACCTTCCTCTAATGGAAAAGTCGATGGGGGTATGGGAGAAGGTATGGGAGAGAGCAGATTGGAGGAAGCGATATCTTGTAGGATTATTATTCTGGGAGGTTGGGTAGGGGAATAATGGAGGGAAAATGATTGTAACTCAAAATCTGGCAGAAATGAATGATGTAAAACAGAAGTTAATAAAGCATTTGTTAAAAAAAAAAAAGAATCATCCCTTCCTTGGGGCGGCTAGGTGGCACAGTGAGCAGAGAGCCGGTAGGACCCGAGTTCGGATCTGGCCCCAGACACCCAACACAGAAACAAAATCCCAGCCAAGTGAACCTGGGCAAGTCACCCAACCCCAATTGCCCTCCAAAAAAAAAAGAATCATCCCTTCCCATCAAATTCAACCTGTGCCCTCTATCCATGTATACCTGTGTACCCTTCTTCAATTATTTTCGTAATGAGAAATGTTTCATCAGACACAGTTATTGTTTTTCCATGTAGGACTGTAAATAGTCCAACTTTGATAAGTTCCTTTTGATTTCTTTTCCTTGATTACCTTCTCAAGCATCTCTTGCTTCTTGTGTCTGAATGTCAAATTTTCTATTCAACTCTGGTTTTTTCCTCAAGAATGCTTGAAAGTCCTCTATTCCACTGAATGACCATATTTTCCCTGAAACAAGATACTCAGTTTTGCTGGGTAGGTGACCCTTGGCTTCAATCCCAGCTCTTTTGCCCTCTGGAATATCATATTCCATGCTCTTCGATCCCTCAGTGTAGAAGCTGCCAGGTCCTGTGCTATTCTGATTGTGTTTCCACAATATTGAAATTGTTTCTTCCTGGCTGCTTGTAGTATTTTCTCCTTGATCTGGGGATTCTGGAACCTAGCTATAATATTCCTGGGAGTTTTCTTTTGGGGATCTTTTTCAGGAGGTGATCTGTGGATTCTTTCAACCTCTATTTTGCCCTCTGGGTCTAAAACATCAGGGCAATTTTCCTTGAGAATTTCTTGAAGGATGATTTCTAGGTTCTTTCTTTGATCATGGCTTTCAGGTAGTCCAATAATTTTTAAATTATCTCTCTAATGGGTTTTTCCCATGAGATATTTCACATTGACTTCTATTCTTTCATTTGTTTGGATCTGTTTAATAGTATCTTGATTTCCCATAAAGTCACTAGCTTCCATTTGCTCCAGTCTAACTCTGAAGGAATGAATCTCCTCAGTGAGCTTTTGAGATTCTTTTTCCATCTGGCAAATTCAGCTTTTTAAGGCATTCTTCTCCTCATTGCCCTTTTGGGCTTCCTTTGCAATTTGAGTTAGTCTATTTTTTAAGGTGTTATTTTTCTCAGTCAGGCTGTTGATTGTCATTTCATACTTTTCTTGCATCTTTTTCATTTCTCTTCCCAAATTTTCCCCCACTTCTCTTATCTGCTTCTTAAGGTCCTCTATGGCCTGTAGCCAATTTGTATTTTCATTTGGGGCTTTTGGTGCAGGAGTTCTGACCTCACAGTCCTCCTCCATGCTTTGAGCCTCTTTGCCCCTAAAATAGGAGTCCATTGTTGAAATTTTTTGTTTATTTTGTTTCGTTTGCCTAGGCATGTTGCCACTTAATTACTTGATTTTTGGGCTTGTTGCCACAGTAGGACTCTGCCACCAGACAGGAGAGCTTCCGCCCAAACATGGGGTCTTCACAACTTCTGCCAGTTGGGTGGTCTCTGTAAAGCCTCCACCCACTCTGGCAAGTTGGATACCCACCCCAAACTTCCCCCCCAAACCACAATCCAGATCCAGGCAGTTCAAAGCAAAAACGATTAACCCCCAGACTGATAGCTGGATCTTCCTACAGTTCTCAGACCAGGAACTAGAGCCACTACTGACACTGCAAAATGGCTTCTGTGCAGCTGTTTCTTCAGCAGCTTTTTGCCCCCAGGGGAGGAAGCCACCTGTTCCCCAAATACTGGTCCCAAAGTTCATAGGGCACTAACCTCTCTTTGTCCTAGGCATATCTGTGCTGATAATTCTGGAATCGTCACAATTGCTGGTGTTCTGGGGTTCCACCAGCCGGCTGAAGGCCCGGCCGCCCTGGGGCTAAAACCGCGGACCTGGGCTGGGCTCTGCGGGCTGCACTGTCAGTTTCCAGCGGGCTGTGCTGCCTGCTCTCAGAGCGCTGTGCTGGCTGCGCCCTGCAGGGCTGCTGGGCTGACAGAATATTTTTTTTTATAACTTCTGGTTTTCATCATTCATTTCGACCAGATTTTGAGTTACAATTTTTTCCCCGTTTTTCCACTACCCACCATCCCAGAATAGCAGTCCCACAAGATATCCCTTCCTACAATCTGCTCTCTCCCATATCTTCTCCCATACCCCCTTCGACTTTTCCATTAGAGCAAGGTGAATCTCTGTGCCCCAATGCTTGCACATCTTATCTCACAATTACATGCAAAATAGTATTAATAATAGTATTCATATTTATTTGAAACATTTATTTTTAAGACCTCGAATTTCAGATCCATTCCCTTCCTCCCTGGCCACCCATTCCCTCTGGGAAGATAAATAATTCAGTATGTGTTGTACCTGTATAGCTATGCAAAATATTACTATATTAGATATATTGTACCAGCCTGCTTATAATTCCCTCCCACCCATACAACCCCCCACCTGGTACATTCCCTACTTGATCCTGTCCCTCTTCTATAGTGGTACTTCCAACCATTCCCCCCAAGAATGCCCTCCCATCCATCATCCCTCCTCTCATCTCCCTTCCCCCTATTCTGCTGCAGGTTGAGATATCCCATTTAGTATGTATGTCATTCTCGCCCTGAACCAAATTCAGTGAGAATGTGGTTTTGCCTTTTTGCCTTCCTATTCGTCCCCTCCCCTGCAGCCACTTCCCCTTGTTTCTTCTACATGAGATAGTTTACCCTACCTTGTTTCTTCCCATCTCCTCTTGCCACTTTTCTCTCTCACCTCATAATTTCACCCCTTAAGTATCATTCCTTGCCAACAAATTCAACCTATGCCCTCTCTCCACATATAACTGTAAACATATATACACACATTCACATGTGTATTCATATGACCATACACACTTCTTCCATTATTTTCAAAGTGAAAAAGGTTTCATCAGTTACAGTTATTGGTTTTCCATGCAGGAATGTAAATATTTCAACTTTGATAAGTTCCTTTTGATTCCTTTTCCCTGATTACCTTCTCAGGTATCTCTTGCTTCTTGTGTCTGGATGTCAAATTTTATATTCAACTCTGTTTTTTTTTTCCCTCAAGAATGCTTGAAAGCCCTCTATTCCACTGAATGACAATATTTTCCCCTGAAACAAGATACTCAGTTTTACTGGGTAGTTGACCCTTGGGTTCAGTCCCAGCTCTTTTGCCCTCTGGAATATCATATTCCATGCCCTTCATTCCCTCAGTATAGAAGCTGCCAAGTCCTGTGCTATTCTGATTGTGTTTCCACAATATTGAAATTGTTTCTTCCTGGCTGCTTGGAGTATTTCCCCTTGATCTGGGAATTTTGGAACCTGGCTATAATATTCCTGGGAGCTTTCTTTTTGGGATCTTTTTCAGGAGGTGATCTGTGGATTCTTCCAACCTCTATTTTGCCCTCTGGGTCTAACACATCAGGGCAATTTTCCTTGAGAATTTCTTGAAGGATGATTTCTAGGTTCTTTCTTTGATCATGGCTTTCAGGCAGCCCAATAATTTTTAAATTATCATTCCTGGGTCTATTTTCTAGGTCAGTGGTTTTTCCCATGAGATATTCCACATTGCCTTCTAATCTTTCATTTGTTTGGATCTGCTTAACAGAATCTTGATTTCTCATAAAGTCATTAGCTTCCATTTGCTCCAGTCTAAGTCTGAAGGAATGAATCTCCTCAGTGAGCTTTTGAGATTCTTTTTCCATCTGGCAAATTCAGCTTTTTAAGGCATTCTTCTCCTCATTGCCCTTTTGGGCTTCCTTTGCAATTTGAGTTAGTCTATTTTTTAAGGTGTTGTTTTCCTCAGTCAGGCTGTTGACCCTCATTTCATACTTTTCCTGCATCCTTCTCATTTTTCTTCCCAATTTTTACTCCACTTCTCTTATTTTATCTTTAAAGTCCTTCTCAAGGTCCTCTTTGGGCTGTAACCAGCTCATGTTTTCCTTTGGGGCTTTTGGAGGAGGATTTCTGACCTCACAGCTATCCTCCTGTTCTACGCTTCGATCTTCTTTGCCCCCAAAGTAGGTGTCTAATATTGCTTTTTTCAGTTTATTTTGTTTCCTTTGCCTTGACATGTTGCCACTTAATTACTTGACTTTTGGGCTTGTTGCCACAGTAGGGCTGTGCCACCATACAGGGGAGCTTTCGTTCTGAAAGTTGGAGTCTTCACAGCTTTCTGGCAAGCTGGAAACCCACCCCAGACCCTGGCCTCAGATCACAATCCAGATCCAGGGACGTTAAAGCAAGAGTGAATACCTCCTAAGACTGATCGCTGGATCTCCCTACAGTTCACAGGCCAGGAGCTGGAGCTGCCACTGAAAACTACAAAATGGTGTGTCTCCTCAGTGGATTCTAGCCCCCAGGGGAAGAAGCAGACGCTTTCCCCAAATACTGGTCCCAAAGTCCATAGGGCACTAATGTCTCAATTTGTCCTAGGCATATCTGTGTTGATAATTCTGGAATCACCAAAGCATCTGGTGATCTGGGGTCCCTCCAGCTGGCTGCTGGCCCAGTTGCCCTGGGGCTAAAACCCGGCTCAGGAGTACCTGGCCTCAGCTTTCCTCAAGCTGAGCCCTGTGCTGCCATCCCCCAGAGCATTGAGCTGATCCTTCCTGCAGGGCTGCTGGGCTATCCTCAGCGGGAAGTTAGCTTCTCTGTGTTGTTCTGTGGGTGCTGGGGCTCCAGAAGTTGTTTAGAGTCCCCTTTTACGTAGTCCGGAGGTAATCTGGGGGGAGTGTGCCCTGGACTTGCTGTTTCTACTCTGCCCTAGAATATTGTTAAGTACAAAGTGCAGTGCAGCACTGAGATAGTCTTATTTCTGCTATTATAAATCTATTTTTTCTTTTATGGACAAAAATGGTATCAACATAGTGTCAGTTAGAAACTACTAAAAAAGGAAGTTGACATTGAAACTGGAATTAAGAATTGTGCTCTAGGGTATATTCATCCATCAATATCTCCTAAAAAGGCATTAAGGGTTATAAAGTTCATAAGAAAATAATTTAAATTAAAAAAGATTGAATTAATTTAGAGAAAATAATCTCCATTAGCTATAGAAATAAATATATCAATATTGAAAGTTTTTTTTTTTACTCACTCCAAGAAAGTCTCAAGAGGTAGGTAGCATGGCTTAACTTTATGTCTAGAAAACTGAATTTGAATTAGGAAGACTTGTCCAAGGCTTTTTTCTGAACAACTAATGGCTATATGACCATTGTGTAGATTATTCTACTAAAACTTTCCCTGACACAAACAATTCTCCAAAACTTTAAGTTAAAGATAAGTACTCAATCTAGTCGTGCTAGTACACAAATAGGAAGTTCCTACTATCATGAAATTATAGGCCCAGGCAAAATAAAACAAAACCCAATAAGCTCTCACAACTAAAAGGGTTGTTATGTTGTAACAATAGAATAAAATTCTGGAGTTTACCAGAATCTACTTGTGTGGAAATGATTACATTGGTAATATCTCAATGTGATTATGTGAGTAAGAGATGCCATCCCTTGGTCTGAATCTGACATTATTTCATTGAGCTATAAAACTTTAGATGACCTAAACATGAAAGACTTTTAAATTTGCTTCCCTAGAAAAATTACAGAATAACTCTAGGTATCCCTGGTGAGCAAGCAGGCCATGCTGTCCCTCATCCCCGAAACTAAGACCCTGGTTGCATGCCCAATGAATTCATCTCCCATTCCCTTTGCAAGGCTAGTGCTTCCCTGGCAACTCACTTCCCATCTTAGTCATGTCTTTTCTTTCAAGCTTGGGTTTTTTTTTCCTTCCACAGGAAAAGAAGAAAAAATGACTGCCCATCTTTAATCTCTGATTATACTGACTTTTGTTTATTCCTGGTTTTCAATACCTTAGTCAGTTTGCGTGGGGAAAATCCAAATTTGAGTTTACAAAACTTCAATAGTTTAACTCTCCATCTCACTAAATATTATACCCCATCTCTGTGCCTTTGCAGTCTTCCTACTTTCATTCGAATAAGCAGAACTAATACAGAATTGAGAGGGATTTTCTTTTAATATAGTGCTATATATATGAGAAAAACTTGTAACAGGTTAGTACTGAAAAAAAATCAAACGCATAAGGGGAGGGAAAATGCATCTTTAATTGAGATAAAAAAAGCATCACTGGGTCACCCATATCTGAGTACACGGACATCCACCAAGAAAACTTACTGAAAGATTTTTATACTTTCAGAAGACAAAAAAGGTAGGTGGGGTCATATGAGGAACAAGGCCTTTTCAAGAGGCACCAGCAAGCTTTGTTTATAGGTAAGGCCCCAAAGTGGGCACTGAGGGTAGGGCTTACCTCAACCTAATTGAAAGTCAATTCCTCAAGAGTATAAATACAAGGACATTACTAAGATTACTAAGAGAGGGAAACAGCTAATATTACATTTAATATTAATAATATAAAGGTTAATTTCCCTGTCAGTTCTAAAAGCCTAACCACTCCATCTACAGCTGTTCCTCCTACCCCATTTTCTTTTGAGATGGGCACAAATGAATAATAGATGAAAGCAGATAAAAGAACTGTGGGTCTCAACTACGGCAGACTGCTACCCTCTTCCCAAAAACTTTTCTCACCAACAGGTGTGTATTGCTTCATATCTAATGTGTTCTATCAGACTCTGGATTATATATTTTTGTATACATACTAAATTTTGGAATTTAGGGGTCAACCCCAGACTGGAGAAGTTCAATCTAAGGAACTATATAGGACTCTGTTGTGGCTTTAACTTGGCATTTCTTTCTTTCTTTCTTTTTTTTTTTTCAGAAGTCAAGGTCAGACAGAAGAGGAAATAGCTAAAATTCACATACTCCCCAAACCAGTGGCTAGAAAGCACTTGAGTTCTGCCCAGTGGCCTCTGGAAAGGACAGACTGCTTCAGAGATGACTGCATCCTGGGTCATCGTCAATCATCTTGACCTTTGTCTTAACATTGGTTTACAATGACTGTGGAGGAATGAGTTAAGCTCACAACTTTGTCTTTGCCCCACTTAGGTCCAAATCACCCAAAAGTCAAGATATCAACCAAGTGATGTCAGGAAAAACAACAACAGCATAATGAAAGTGCATCTTTAGTAGGCTCATAAAAGTTCCTGAGGCCTTTTCCCCTCTAAATTAAAAAGGTAATTCATTTGGGAATATGATAAGACATAAGAAAAAGACATACCCATTCTTTTCTTGATTTGTTTAGGACTCATGGATTGAGTCCTAATTGAACTTCATTTGGCACTACTTTTGTAGCCAGGAAACATTTACTTTTCTTTTTTTTTTCTTTTTGGAGGGCAATTGGGATTAACTCACTTGCCCAAAGTCACACGGCTAGTTTTTTTGTAAAGTGTCTGAGGTCGGATTTGAACTCAGGTCCTCCTGACTCCAGGGCTGGTGCTTTATTCACCGTGCCACCTAGCCACCCCAACATTTATTTTTTAAAGGAATTTGAGTATACTTTTGCTCTATAAGTTTGAGGCAATTTTCCCTGGACTATATGAACTTGTGTAAGAGTGAATCACAGACTATTTTGGGGGATAGGGGTGGGTAAGGGGAGGTTAGGAAGCTGTTCCTATTTTATCATCTTTGTAAGGGATGAACACTTTAAGATAACGGGGAGACCAATAAATAGAAAGACCTAGGGGGTTTTATTCATTTTAGGATCATTTCTGTTTTTGACTACATAAGCTTCTTATTCATTTAATTTCAATTTTTAAACAATAAATTACAAACACCAAGCCCCGGTCCCCTCTCTTTTTGTTCAACCAATTATTTGATATGTCTTAGAGTTACTTGTTTTACTAAGCTGAATGCTGTTTTTAATCTGCAGGGCATATTGGATTATAAATTTTCGAATTACATGTTTTGCAGGTTCTTGTTCCTCTGAATTTACAGCTGCTTTCAGACTCCCTAGGCTGCATTTTTAAAGGCTGTGTTTAGTCCAGAATCTTTCTTCAGGTATATAATTGAAACTGTTCTACAGAATCTATTTTACTTAGTCTTTAGTCACATCATTCTATCAGCCACTAACAACATGCTGATCCTGCAATGGGCATCAAGTACTTGTGTAACAATGCAATTTAATCAGTTTTCTAGGGGACTGGCATATGGCCCAACTACCACAAGGACAATTGTATAAGGGCCCAGGATGAAGAACTGCATATTTCAAAGCATATAATTTCTCTGTATTATGAGTATGAATTCAGACATACAGATGCCATGTAAAAAGAAAATTGGGAACTGGACCACCATTTTCCACAGCAGGTGGTTGACAAAGCTCTCACTGAAGCTTTCCATCTGGCAGGCCAGTCACAGATCTCAATTATTTGTTGTCTTCCAACAGGGATGTTTAGAAAGCATCAAAGAAATTGGAATTGCATAAACAATTGCTAACTATGGTAGGCTTAGGTACATTTGCATTTTACTGATCCACTTAGGAAATTACTACTTTATTCATTGAGTCCTGGCTGCATAGTTCAAGACTATAAACAGCTTTGCCATTTATCTTTACCCCATCATAGGTATTTGATATCCCCAATCTTTGTTCAGAAATAAATATTTATACCTAAGCGGGGAGGTAGGGAGGCTTAAACATAGTATTTGCCCACTAAAGACAAAAAAGAAATAGTTGAAGAGCAGGAGGGTTGTTTTGATTAAGATCCCATTAAGGTACATATAAATAAAAGTTTATTACATTTGTAAGAAGAGGGTCAGTTAAATAAATCAATAAAATCACAGCACCCTACCTACAGTATGGGATAAAATGCCATGTTGACCAAATCAATCAAAGGCATTCCAACTAAGTGTGAAAAGGCTTTGATCAGTTTAATATCCCTGATAAGTAAATGTGTCAACTGGAGCAACTATACAGGAAGAGGGATCAGATTAGACAAGTGCATTTTTCCAGTAAAACTTCTGAGGGAGAATCATGTGGGAAGTGAGAGATGGTTATGACCGGGCCTAGATTTCCTTACCTCCTACCTTTCGTCAGGAGAAGACCTTGAGAGCTTTGAAAAATTTGTAGTATTTGAGGCTTCTTATCGGTTTCCAAACATCATCACCAGGAAAAAGAGAGACTAGATGTAATATAAGAAAGATTCATAGCTCCACAAGAAGCCTAGAAAGGAATCTATGCTGTGCCTAAGAGTCTTGAGTACCCAACCAATGGGAGAAAACAATTACATGCAATGAGCATACTTCATTTAACACTTTGCCACATGTGCTCTCAAAACTTGATACAGTTTCTTCTGAGCACTGTATGGACCTGTATAAGAGTGAGTCACAGCCTTTTTGGGTGAGGGAAGTGTTATTTTGTGCTGACTATTCTCACTCGATCATTGGTAAATACCCCTTTTGAGAAGCTAATTGAATCTGTCAAACTAAATGGTATCATTTGATAATCACAACAGGAAGCAAACTTGTGAGAGCTAATGCTGAATTATAGTGCTGGAAAGAAAACAGTCCCTCAAACCTGCTCCCAGAACAGTAGAAGGATCTACTTTGGGGATCCAACTTGTTAGTTTGAGTGGTGTAATTTTAATGGAATCTGAAGATCATCCATGCCCCTTTGTATTGGCAAGTAAACAGGTACTTAGAACATTATTTCAAGTTAATACTTGTTTAAGCTAGTTAATTAGCACCTTGGGAAGAATTTCCTGATGTAACCAGAAGGGGAAGAACAGGGAGGAACTATATCATGCATAAAGAAGAACACGAGCTGGACAGAATTTCCTGGGGGTAAGCATCATGGAGGCAGGGCAGCTGCTCCCAGAGAGAGAGAGAAAGGATTTCTCTCAGTGAACATCTACAGCCTGGGCTACCACTACTGATGACTGAACTGAGAACTGAGAACTGAGAAGAGGACTCTTATAGTGGCAGAGCCAAGGAGAAAACTTGTGGTATCGTGGCAATCTGTTTGTCTGCTCTGTCTGTGTTGAGGTTTGTTTGTGATACTTTATACAGATGCCTTAGGACTTTACTTGAAGCCTTGAAATAGAATTTTCTGGGGTATGTTTACAGAAGTCTTGGAGGAGGATTCTGGAGGTCCTGGGACTTTACTCATGATTTGTTCTGGCCTCTTGGACCTTGTTTGTGGGTCTGTGTTGACTTCTATGTTGATGATTTGTGTTGAGTTCTCAGACCTTGTTGGTGGGTCTGAGTTGATTTCACAGGCAGATAATGAATTGATGATGGTGCCAACATTGTGCATGAATATTATTGTGGCTGTGTCAAGATTTGTCTACCCAAAAAGAGGAACTGTGAAGGACTTGAGGTGGACTGGACACTGTGAGCTTCCATATGGATTGGGAACTGGACAAAGAACTGAACAAGGAACTGGAAGCTGCCTGCCTTTGTGCTCAGGTGACAGTTGGAGCTGGGACCATGGAAGAGGAGCCATGGAAGCTGAGAACCAACATTGAGTAAGGCTGAAAGAAGACTACTTTAATGGGTACTGTGTACTCACAGAGAAGATTATGATTTACTGTGACCTAGGGGTGGAGAACTTTGACTTTTGTACTTTGTGATTGAATTAAGGATTTTGTGATTGACTAAATGAATGTACGTTGTTTAAAATTATGTAACTGATTTGGTCAAAGCTATGTCATCATTTTATTGATAAGCTGTTGAGTTGTAGCATTGTGAATGCTTTACTTTGATTTCTGTTAATGTTTGGCTTTGATTTGCAATTGAATAAATAGAGAGTTCACTATACTATGTAATCAGAACTGTTCACAGCAGCAGTCCTCTGGAAAGCTGTTCTTGTGTGGCTTTACAAGTGGATATTGCACTGACCCCAACAGAATATTATTATATATTACTATAATGAATCTTAACAGTAAGCACCCTAGAACACCCAGGCTGATCTGCTAACACAAGTCCTTTGACCTGCTATTCTAAGAAAAACTGCTCAAAAAGGGATTAACAATCCTACTTTTGATCATATTCACTACTTCAGGGGAAACTTCAGCACCCTGAATGTCAACAAAACTATAAGCAGAGAAATTAGAATAAAGACCAACAGACAGGGCTCTGACTGTCTGAATCTAAGCAATATCACCATGCATTTTACATACACCACTGGATTGAAAGAGCCTTTATATCTAATCAGTCAGCAAGTGAGAGTGTCTGAACATATGACTACTCAGAGTTTCAACCAGGAAATCAATCAAACAGTCCTTCTCATAAGTGAACCCCCAAAGTAAAATACCAACTCAGAATATATATATATATATATATATATATATATATATATATATATATATATATATATATATATATATATATGTATATATATAACTTCTCGGAGCCAGAAGGCATCACAAGTCTTCTGACTGAGTGCCTAATCAATTTAATACCTAAAGGAGTGGAGGCTTTCCTACAAGCAAGCCTTCCCCTAAGCAACCTGTTCCTTAGCCAAGTCTATCCAACAATGGGTTCCACATGGGGTCTATTAAGGGGTGGGGACATTATATTATCTCATTATCATGTGTGGGTAATTTTCTTTTCCAATTTATTTATTTATTTAGTTTTAGTTTTCAACATTCCTTTCCACAAGATTTTTAAAATTTTTTTTAAACAAATGTTTTATTAACTTCTGGTTTACATCATTCATTTACGCCAGATTTTGAATTATATTTTTTCCCCATTTTCCCCCTACCCACCACCCTAGAATAGCAGTACCACAAGATATCCCCTCATCCAATCTGTTCTCTCCCATATCTTCTCCCATACCCCTTTCGACTTTTCCATTGAAGCAAGGTGAGTCTCTGTGCCCCAATGCCTTCACATCTTATCTCCCAATTACATTGAAATAGTATTAATAATAGTATTTATGTATATTTGAAACATTTAATTTTAAAACCTCGAATTTCAGATCCATTCCCTTCCTCCCTTGTGACCCACTCCCTCTGGGAGGATAAGTAATCCGGTATGTGTTATACATGTATAGCTATGCAATACATTATCATAGTAGATATACTGTAAAAGGCTACTTATAAATTCCCTCCCATCCATCTTATCGCCAACCTGGTCTATTCCCTACTTTGATCCTGTCCTTCTTCAATAGTGGGTACTTCCAAACTCCCCTCCTCCCAGAATGCCCTCCCCTCCATCATCCCTCCTCTCATCCATTTCCCCCTATTCTGCTGCAGGGTGAGATATCCAATTTAGTATGTATGTCATTCTCTCCCTGAGCCAAATTCAATTTTTTGCCTTTTTGCTTTTTGCCTTTCTATTCTGCCCCTCCCCTGCAGCCACTTCCCCTTGCTTCTTCTACATGAGATAGTTTACCCCACCCTATTTCTCCCCATCTCCTCTTGCCACTTTCCTCTCTCACCTCCTAATTTTTCGCCTTAAGTATCATCCCTTCCCACCAAATTCAACCTGTGTCCTCTATCCGTGTATACCTGTAAACATATATACACACATTCACATATGTATTTATATGCCCATATACCTTCAACTATTTTCATACTGAGAAAGGTTTCATTAGTCATAGTTATTGTTTTTCCATGTGGGAATGTGAATAGTTCAACTTTGATAAGTTCCTTTTGATTTCTTTTCCCCGGTTAACTTCTCAGGCATCTCTTGCTTCTTGTGTCTGGATGTCAAGTTTTCTATTCAACTCTGGTTTTTTGCTCAAGAATGCTTGAAAGTCCTCTATTCTACTGAATGACCATATTTTCCCCTGAAAGAAAATACTCAGTTTTGCTTGGTAGGTGACCCTTGGCTTCAATCCCAGCTCTTTTGCCCTCTGGAATATCATATTCCATGCTCTTCAATCCCTCAGTGTAGAAGCTGCCAGGTCCTGGGCTATTCTGATTGTGTTTCCACAATACTGAAATTCTTTCTTCCTGGCTGCATGTAGTATTTTCTCCTTGATCTGGTAATGCTGGAACCTGGCTATCATATTCCTGGGAGTTTTCTTTTTGGGATCTTTTTCAGGAGGTGATATGTGGATTCTTTCAACCTCTATTTCCCCCTCTGGGTCTAACACATCAGGGCAATTTTCCTTGAGAATTTCTTGAAGGATGATTTCTAGGTTCTTCCTTTGATCATGGCTTTCAGGTAGCCCAATAATTTTTAAATTCTCATTCCGGGATCTATTTTCCAGGTCAGTTTTTTTTCCCATGAGATATTCCACATTGCCTCCTATTCTTTCATTTGTTTTTTCTGTTTACCATCTCATCTTTCTCTTGCTACTTGTATTTTAAAGTCAAATTTTCTCTTCAGCTCAGATCTTTTCATTAAGAATGCTTGAAAGTCCTCTATTTCATTGAATCACCATATTTTTCCTGTAGCATTATACTCAGTTTTGCCGGGTAGGTGATTCTTGGTTTTAATCCTAGCTCCTTTCACCTCTGGAATATCATAGTCCAAGCCCTTTGATCCCTTAACATAGAAGCGGCTAGATCATGTGTTACGATGATTGTGTTTCCACAATACTTAATTTTTTCTTCCTGACTGCTTGCAGCATTTTCTCCTTGACTTGGGAACTCTAGAATTTGGCTATAATATTCTAAGGAGTTTTCTTTTCAGCATCTTTTTAAATTTTTTTTTAATTTTTTTTTTATCCATTCCCTTCCTCCCTTGTGACCCACTCCTTCTGAGAAGATAAGCAATTAAATATGTATTGTACATGGATAGCTATGCAAGACATTAGCATAGTAGATATATTGTAAAAGACTACTTATATTTCCCTCCCACCCATCTCACCTCCCACCTGGTCCATTCCCTACTTTGATCCTGTCCCTCTTTGAAAGTGGGTACTTCCAATCTCCCCTTCCCGTAGAATGCCCTCCCCTCCATCATCCCCCCTCTCATCCCCCTTTCTCCTACTCTCCTACAGGGTGAGATATCCCATTTAGTATGTATGTGATTGTCTCCTTGAGCTAACTTCAGTGAGAATATGCTTTTGCCTTTTTGCCTTCCTGTTCTTCCCCTCCCCTGCAACTACTTCCCCTTGCCTCTTCTACATGAGATAGTTTACCCTACCCTGTCTCTCCCCATCTCCTCTTGCCACTTTCCTCTCTCACCTCTTAACTTCACCCCTTAAGTATCATCCCTTCCCATCAAATTCAACCTGTGCCCTCTCTCCATGTTTACCTGTAAACATATGTCCATATACCCTTCTTCAATTATTTTCATGAGAAAGGTTTCATCAGAAACAGTTATTGTTTTTCAATGTAGGAGTGTAAATAGTTCAACTTTGATAAGTTCCTTTTGATTTCTTTTCCTTGATTACCTTCTCAAGCACCTCTTACTTCTTGTGTCTGAATGTCAAGTTTTCTATTCAACTCTGGTTTTTTTCCCCAAGAATGCTTGACAGTCCTCTATTCCACTGAATGACCATATTTTCCCCTGATACAAGATACTCAGTTTTGCTGGGTAGGTGACCCTTGGCTTCAATCCCAGCTCTTTTGCCCTCCAGAATATCATATTCCATGCCCTTCGATCCCTCAGTGTAGAAGCTGCCAGGTCCTGTGCTATTCTGATTGTGTTTCCACAATATTGAAATTCTTCCTGGCTACTTGGAGTATTGTCTCCTTGATCTGGGAGTTTTGGAACCTGGCTATAATATTCCCAGGAGTTTTCTTTTTGGGATCTTTTTCAGGAGGTGATCTGTAGATTTTTTCAACCTCTATTTCCCCCATCTTGGTCTAACACATCAGGACAATTTTCCTTGAGAATTTCTTTAAGGATGATTTCTAGGTTCTTTCTTTGATCTTGGTTTTCAGGTAGTCCAATGATTTTTAAATTATCTCTCCTGGATCTCTTTTCCAGGTCAGTGTTTTTTCCCTTGAGATATTCCACATTGCCTTCTATTCTTTCATTTGTTTGGATCTGTTTAATAGCATCTTGATTTCTCTAAAGTCATTAGCTTCCATTGGCTCCAGTCTAACTCTGAAAGAAAGTATCTCCTCTGTGAGCTTTTGAGATTATTTTTCCTTCTGGCAAATTTGGCTTTTTAAGGCATTCTTCTCCTCATTGCCTTTCTGAGCCTCTTTTGCCATCTGAGTTAGTTTATTTTTAAGGTGTTATTTTTTCAGTCAGGCTGTTGACTGTCATTTCATACTTTTCTTGCATCTTTCTCATTTCTCTTCCCAATTTTTCCCCACTTCTATTATCTGCTTCTTAAGGTCCTCTATGGCCTGTAGCCAGCTTGTATTTTCATTTAGAGCCTTTGGTGCAAGAGTTCTGACCTCACAGTAATCCTCCATGCTTTGATCCTCTTTGCCCCTAAAATAGGAGTCTAATGTTGAATTTTTCTGTTTATTTTGTTTATTTTGCCTTGGCATGTTACCAATTAATTACTTGATTTGGGGGCTTGTTGCCACAGTAGCACTCTGCCACCAGACAGGAGAGCTTCCACCCAAACATGGGGTCTTCCCAACTTCCACAGGTTGGGTGGCTTTTGTAAAGCCTCCACATGCTCTGGCAAATTGGATACCCACCCCAAACCTCCCCCACCCAGACCACAATCCAGATCCAGGCAGTTTGAAGCAAAAGCGATTAACCCCCAGACTGATTCCTGGATCTCCCTACAGTTTGCAGACCTGGAGCTAGAACCACTGCTGATGCTACAAAACGGCTTCTGTGCTGTGTTTCTTAAGCAGCTTCCCCCCGCCCCCCCAGGGGAGGAAGCTTACCTGATGCCCAAATACTGGTCCCAAATTCCATAGGGCATTAACCTCTTACTTTGTCCTAGGCATATCTGTGCTGATAATTCTGGAATCACCACAGCTTCTGGTGTTCTGGGGTCCCTCCAGCTGGCTGCTGGCCAAGCCACCCTAGGGCTAAAACCTCGGCTCACTCGTGCCTGGGCTCAGCTCCCAGAGCACTGTGCTGTCAGTTCCCAGTGTGCTGTGCTGCCTGCTCTCAGAGTGTTGAGCTGGCTGCTCCCTGCAGGGCTGCTGGGTTCTGCTCAGCGGGAGGTTAGCTTCTCTGTGTAGTTCTGTGGGTGCTGAGGCTCCAGACGTTCTTCAGAGTCCCCTTTCACATTATTTGGAAGTTGTGTGGGGCAGAGCACCTCAGAAGTGCTGTTTCTACTCCACCATCTTGGCTCCAT